>JADMLD010001376.1:0-185000 GCA_017589585.1 Phylloscopus whistleri
GCTGCTTTCTTGCAAAAGGCAGTTTCTTCTCGCTTCTGACATAGCTCTGCTATGGAAAAGCAGTAGAGAGAGCAGCAAGCTTCTTCTGCTGGTGCTGCAAAAGCAGGCTAACTCCCACTCAGCTCCAAAGTGATCCTGTGCTGGAAAAAGCAGGATTCTTGCTGCACAAGCACCTTGGCTTGCTGGAAGCAGAAGCAAGCACCAGTGTTTCTCTCTCTGCAGAGTGCCCAAACAGAGCACTAGCACGTACAAGGCGAAAAGAAGCAACCTGACGCTTCCTGCTCTCTCTACAGCTCTCGCTTGCAGACAGGGCATGTTTGGCGTGGATCTAGCCCCGGGAGCTGTGCACTGTGCTGGGGAAGTGCTACAAGTCTGCCTGAAGCTCCTCCTGCAGCCTGCAGCCCTGACGGCTTCTGCCTCAAATTCTCCACCACCACCTTCTTCCACCGAGCTGTTCTTGCTTTCAACAGTCTTCCACTGCTGCCTCACGCTTCTGGGCACAGCCAGCATTGTGTCCTGAGGACGCTGCCTTCTCTCGCGCTAGACGCTGCTTTCTCGGCAAAAGGGAGGTTCTCGCTTCTGACAGCACTGCTCTGGAAAAGCAGTAGAGAGAGCCAGCAGAGCTTCTGCTGGTGCTGCAAAAGCAGGGCTAACTCCCACTCAGCTCCAAAGTGATCCTGTGCTGGAAAAAGCAGGATTCTTGCTGCACAAGCACCTTGGCTTGCTGGAAGCAGAAGCAAGCACCAGTGTTTCTCTGCAGAGTGCGCAAACAGAGCACTAGCACGTACACGGCGAAAGAAGCAACCTGACGCTTCCTGCTCTCTCTACAGCTCTCGCTTGCAGACAGGGCATGTTTGGCGTGGATCTAGCCCCGGGAGCTGTGCACTGTGCTGGGGAAGTGCTACAAGTCTGCCTGAAGCTCCTCCTGCAGCCTGCAGCCCTGACGGCTTCTGCCTCAAATTCTCCACCACCACCTTCTTCCACCGAGCTGTTCTTGCTTTCAACAGTCTTCCACTGCTGCCTCACGCTTCTGGGCACAGCCAGCATTGTGTCCTGAGGACGCTGCCTTCTCTCGCGCTAGACGCTGCTTTCTCGGCAAAAGGCAGTTTCTCGCTTCTGACAGCACTGCTATGGAAAAGCAGTAGAGAGAGCCAGCAGAGCTTCTGCTGGTGCTGCAAAAGCAGGGCTAACTCCCACTCAGCTCCAAAGTGATCCTGTGCTGGAAAAAGCAGGATTCTTGCTGCACAAGCACCTTGGCTTGCTGGAAGCAGAAGCAAGCACCAGTGTTTCTCTGCAGAGTGCCCAAACAGAGCACTAGCACGTACACGGCGAAAAGAAGCAACCTGACGCTTCCTGCTCTCTCTACAGCTCTCGCTTGCAGACAGGGCATGTTTGGCGTGGATCTAGCCCCGGGAGCTGTGCACTGTGCTGGGGAAGTGCTACAAGTCTGCCTGAAGCTCCTCCTGCAGCCTGCAGCCCTGACGGCTTCTGCCTCAAATTCTCCCCACCACCTTCTTCCACCGAGCTGTTCTTGCTTTCAACAGTCTTCCACTGCTGCCTCACGCTTCTGGGCACAGCCAGCATTGTGTCCTGAGGACGCTGCCTTCTCTCGCGCTAGACGCTGCTTTCTCGGCAAAAGGCAGTTTCTCGCTTCTGACAGCACTGCTATGGAAAAGCAGTAGAGAGAGCCAGCAGAGCTTCTGCTGGTGCTGCAAAAGCAGGGCTAACTCCCACTCAGCTCCAAAGTGATCCTGTGCTGGAAAAAGCAGGATTCTTGCTGCACAAGCACCTTGGCTTGCTGGAAGCAGAAGCAAGCACCAGTGTTTCTCTGCAGAGTGCCCAAACAGAGCACTAGCACGTACACGGCGAAAGAAGCAACCTGACGCTTCCTGCTCTCTCTACAGCTCTCGCTTGCAGACAGGGCATGTTTGGCGTGGATCTAGCCCCGGGAGCTGTGCACTGTGCTGGGGAAGTGCTACAAGTCTGCCTGAAGCTCCTCCTGCAGCCTGCAGCCCTGACGGCTTCTGCCTCAAATTCTCCACCACCACCTTCTTCCACCGAGCTGTTCTTGCTTTCAACAGTCTTCCACTGCTGCCTCACGCTTCTGGGCACAGCCAGCATTGTGTCCTGAGGACGCTGCCTTCTCTCGCGCTAGACGCTGCTTTCTCGGCAAAAGGCAGTTTCTCGCTTCTGACAGCACTGCTATGGAAAAGCAGTAGAGAGAGCCAGCAGAGCTTCTGCTGGTGCTGCAAAAGCAGGGCTAACTCCCACTCAGCTCCAAAGTGATCCTGTGCTGGAAAAAGCAGGATTCTTGCTGCACAAGCACCTTGGCTTGCTGGAAGCAGAAGCAAGCACCAGTGTTTCTCTGCAGAGTGCCCAAACAGAGCACTAGCACGTACACGGCGAAAGAAGCAACCTGACGCTTCCTGCTCTCTCTACAGCTCTCGCTTGCAGACAGGGCATGTTTGGCGTGGATCTAGCCCCGGGAGCTGTGCACTGTGCTGGGGAAGTGCTACAAGTCTGCCTGAAGCTCCTCCTGCAGCCTGCAGCCCTGACGGCTTCTGCCTGAAATTCTCCACCACCACCTTCTTCCACCGAGCTGTTCTTGCTTTCAACAGTCTTCCACTGCTGCCTCACGCTTCTGGGCACAGCCAGCATTGTGTCCTGAGGACGCTGCCTTCTCTCGCGCTAGACGCTGCTTTCTCGGCAAAAGGCAGTTTCTCGCTTCTGACAGCACTGCTATGGAAAAGCAGTAGAGAGAGCCAGCAGAGCTTCTGCTGGTGCTGCAAAAGCAGGGCTAACTCCCACTCAGCTCCAAAGTGATCCTGTGCTGGAAAAAGCAGGATTCTTGCTGCACAAGCACCTTGGCTTGCTGGAAGCAGAAGCAAGCACCAGTGTTTCTCTGCAGAGTGCGCAAACAGAGCACTAGCACGTACACGGCGAAAGAAGCAACCTGACGCTTCCTGCTCTCTCTACAGCTCTCGCTTGCAGACAGGGCATGTTTGGCGTGGATCTAGCCCCGGGAGCTGTGCACTGTGCTGGGGAAGTGCTACAAGTCTGCCTGAAGCTCCTCCTGCAGCCTGCAGCCCTGACGGCTTCTGTCTGAAATTCTCCACCACCACCTTCTTCCACCGAGCTGTTCTTGCTTTCAACAGTCTTCCACTGCTGCCTCACGCTTCTGGGCACAGCCAGCATTGTGTCCTGAGGACGCTGCCTTCTCTCGCGCTAGACGCTGCTTTCTCGGCAAAAGGCAGTTTCTCGCTTCTGACAGCACTGCTATGGAAAAGCAGTAGAGAGAGCCAGCAGAGCTTCTGCTGGTGCTGCAAAAGCAGGGCTAACTCCCACTCAGCTCCAAAGTGATCCTGTGCTGGAAAAAGCAGGATTCTTGCTGCACAAGCACCTTGGCTTGCTGGAAGCAGAAGCAAGCACCAGTGTTTCTCTGCAGAGTGCCCAAACAGAGCACTAGCACGTACACGGCGAAAGAAGCAACCTGACGCTTCCTGCTCTCTCTACAGCTCTCGCTTGCAGACAGGGCATGTTTGGCGTGGATCTAGCCCCGGGAGCTGTGCACTGTGCTGGGGAAGTGCTACAAGTCTGCCTGAAGCTCCTCCTGCAGCCTGCAGCCCTGACGGCTTCTGCCTCAAATTCTCCACCACCACCTTCTTCCACCGAGCTGTTCTTGCTTTCAACAGTCTTCCACTGCTGCCTCACGCTTCTGGGCACAGCCAGCATTGTGTCCTGAGGACGCTGCCTTCTCTCGCGCTAGACGCTGCTTTCTCGGCAAAAGGCAGTTTCTCGCTTCTGACAGCACTGCTATGGAAAAGCAGTAGAGAGAGCCAGCAGAGCTTCTGCTGGTGCTGCAAAAGCAGGGCTAACTCCCACTCAGCTCCAAAGTGATCCTGTGCTGGAAAAAGCAGGATTCTTGCTGCACAAGCACCTTGGCTTGCTGGAAGCAGAAGCAAGCACCAGTGTTTCTCTGCAGAGTGCCCAAACAGAGCACTAGCACGTACACGGCGAAAGAAGCAACCTGACGCTTCCTGCTCTCTCTACAGCTCTCGCTTGCAGACAGGGCATGTTTGGCGTGGATCTAGCCCCGGGAGCTGTGCACTGTGCTGGGGAAGTGCTACAAGTCTGCCTGAAGCTCCTCCTGCAGCCTGCAGCCCTGACGGCTTCTGCCTCAAATTCTCCACCACCACCTTCTTCCACCGAGCTGTTCTTGCTTTCAACAGTCTTCCACTGCTGCCTCACGCTTCTGGGCACAGCCAGCATTGTGTCCTGAGGACGCTGCCTTCTCTCGCGCTAGACGCTGCTTTCTCGGCAAAAGGCAGTTTCTCGCTTCTGACAGCACTGCTATGGAAAAGCAGTAGAGAGAGCCAGCAGAGCTTCTGCTGGTGCTGCAAAAGCAGGGCTAACTCCCACTCAGCTCCAAAGTGATCCTGTGCTGGAAAAAGCAGGATTCTTGCTGCACAAGCACCTTGGCTTGCTGGAAGCAGAAGCAAGCACCAGTGTTTCTCTGCAGAGTGCCCAAACAGAGCACTAGCACGTACACGGCGAAAGAAGCAACCTGACGCTTCCTGCTCTCTCTACAGCTCTCGCTTGCAGACAGGGCATGTTTGGCGTGGATCTAGCCCCGGGAGCTGTGCACTGTGCTGGGGAAGTGCTACAAGTCTGCCTGAAGCTCCTCCTGCAGCCTGCAGCCCTGACGGCTTCTGCCTGAAATTCTCCACCACCACCTTCTTCCACCGAGCTGTTCTTGCTTTCAACAGTCTTCCACTGCTGCCTCACGCTTCTGGGCACAGCCAGCATTGTGTCCTGAGGACGCTGCCTTCTCTCGCGCTAGACGCTGCTTTCTCGGCAAAAGGCAGTTTCTCGCTTCTGACAGCACTGCTATGGAAAAGCAGTAGAGAGAGCCAGCAGAGCTTCTGCTGGTGCTGCAAAAGCAGGGCTAACTCCCACTCAGCTCCAAAGTGATCCTGTGCTGGAAAAAGCAGGATTCTTGCTGCACAAGCACCTTGGCTTGCTGGAAGCAGAAGCAAGCACCAGTGTTTCTCTGCAGAGTGCCCAAACAGAGCACTAGCACGTACACGGCGAAAGAAGCAACCTGACGCTTCCTGCTCTCTCTACAGCTCTCGCTTGCAGACAGGGCATGTTTGGCGTGGATCTAGCCCCGGGAGCTGTGCACTGTGCTGGGGAAGTGCTACAAGTCTGCCTGAAGCTCCTCCTGCAGCCTGCAGCCCTGACGGCTTCTGCCTCAAATTCTCCACCACCACCTTCTTCCACCGAGCTGTTCTTGCTTTCAACAGTCTTCCACTGCTGCCTCACGCTTCTGGGCACAGCCAGCATTGTGTCCCGAGGACTCTGCCTTCTCTCGCGCTAGACGCTGCTTTCTCGGCAAAAGGCAGTTTCTCGCTTCTGACAGCACTGCTATGGAAAAGCAGTAGAGAGAGCCAGCAGAGCTTCTGCTGGTGCTGCAAAAGCAGGGCTAACTCCCACTCAGCTCCAAAGTGATCCTGTGCTGGAAAAAACAGGATTCTTGCTGCACAAGCACCTTGGCTTGCTGGAAGCAGAAGCAAGCACCAGTGTTTCTCTGCAGAGTGCCCAAACAGAGCACAAGCACGTACACGGCGAAAAGAAGCAACCTGACGCTTCCTGCTCTCTCTACAGCTCTCGCTTGCAGACAGGGCATGTTTGGCGTGGATCTAGCCCGGGAGCTGTGCACTGTGCTGGGGAAGTGCTACAAGTCTGCCTGAAGCTCCTCCTGCAGCCTGCAGCCCTGACGGCTTCTGCCTCAAGTTCTCCACCACCACCTTCTTCCACCGAGCTGTTCTTGCTTTCAACAGTCTTCCACTGCTGCCTCAAGCTTCTGGGCACAGCCAGCATTGTGTCCCGAGGACGCTGCCTTCTCTCGCGCTAGACGCTGCTTTCTCGGCAAAAGGCAGTTTCTCGCTTCTGACAGCTCTGCTATGGAAAAGCAGTAGAGAGAGCCAGCAGAGCTTCTGCTGGTGCTGCAAAAGCAGGGCTAACTCCCACTCAGCTCCAAAGTGATCCTGTGCTGGAAAAAGCAGGATTCTTGCTGCACAAGCACCTTGGCTTGCTGGAAGCAGAAGCAAGCTCCAGTGTTTCTCTGCAGAGTGCGCAAACAGAGCACTAGCACGTACACGGCGAAAGAAGCAACCTGACGCTTCCTGCTCTCTCTACAGCTCTCGCTTGCAGACAGGGCATGTTTGGCGTGGATCTAGCCCCGGGAGCTGTGCACTGTGCTGGGGAAGTGCTACAAGTCTGCCTGAAGCTCCTCCTGCAGCCTGCAGCCCTGACGGCTTCTGCCTCAAGTTCTCCACCACCACCTTCTTCCACCGAGCTGTTCTTGCTTTCAACAGTCTTCCACTGCTGCCTCAAGCTTCTGGGCACAGCCAGCATTGTGTCCCGAGGACTCTGCCTTCTCTCGCGCTAGACGCTGCTTTCTCGGCAAAAGGCAGTTTCTCGCTTCTGACAGCACTGCTATGGAAAAGCAGTAGAGAGAGCCAGCAGAGCTTCTGCTGGTGCTGCAAAAGCAGGGCTAACTCCCACTCAGCTCCAAAGTGATCCTGTGCTGGAAAAAGCAGGATTCTTGCTGCACAAGCACCTTGGCTTGCTGGAAGCAGAAGCAAGCACCAGTGTTTCTCTGCAGAGTGCGCAAACAGAGCACTAGCACGTACACGGCGAAAAGAAGCAACCTGACGCTTTCTGCTCTCACTACAGCTCTCGCTTGCAGACAGGGCATGTTTGGCGTGGATCTAGCCCCGGGAGCTGTGCACTGTGCTGGGGAAGTGCTACAAGTCTGCCTGAAGCTCCTCCTGCAGCCTGCAGCCCTGACGGCTTCTGCCTCAAGTTCTCCACCACCACCTTCTTCCACCGAGCTGTTCTTGCTTTCAACAGTCTTCCACTGCTGCCTCAAGCTTCTGGGCACAGCCAGCATTGTGTCCCGAGGACTCTGCCTTCTCTCGCGCTAGACGCTGCTTTCTCGGCAAAAGGCAGTTTCTCGCTTCTGACAGCTCTGCTATGGAAAAGCAGTAGAGAGAGCCAGCAGAGCTTCTGCTGGTGCTGCAAAAGCAGGGCTAACTCCCACTCAGCTCCAAAGTGATCCTGTGCTGGAAAAAGCAGGATTCTTGCTGCACAAGCACCTTGGCTTGCTGGAAGCAGAAGCAAGCACCAGTGTTTCTCTGCAGAGTGCGCAAACAGAGCACAAGCACGTACACGGCGAAAAGAAGCAACCTGACGCTTCCTGCTCTCTCTACAGCTCTCGCTTGCAGACAGGGCATGTTTGGCGTGGATCTAGCCCCGGGAGCTGTGCACTGTGCTGGGGAAGTGCTACAAGTCTGCCTGAAGCTCCTCCTGCAGCCTGCAGCCCTGACGGCTTCTGCCTCAAGTTCTCCACCACCACCTTCTTCCACCGAGCTGTTCTTGCTTTCAACAGTCTTCCACTGCTGCCTCAAGCTTCTGGGCACAGCCAGCATTGTGTCCCGAGGACTCTGCCTTCTCTCGCGCTAGACGCTGCTTTCTCGGCAAAAGGCAGTTTCTCGCTTCTGACAGCACTGCTATGGAAAAGCAGTAGAGAGAGCCAGCAGAGCTTCTGCTGGTGCTGCAAAAGCAGGGCTAACTCCCACTCAGCTCCAAAGTGATCCTGTGCTGGAAAAAGCAGGATTCTTGCTGCACAAGCACCTTGGCTTGCTGGAAGCAGAAGCAAGCACCTGTGTTTCTCTGCAGAGTGCGCAAACAGAGCACTAGCACGTACACGGCGAAAAGAAGCAACCTGACGCTTTCTGCTCTCACTACAGCTCTCGCTTGCAGACAGGGCATGTTTGGCGTGGATCTAGCCCCGGGAGCTGTGCACTGTGCTGGGGAAGTGCTACAAGTCTGCCTGAAGCTCCTCCTGCAGCCTGCAGCCCTGACGGCTTCTGCCTCAAGTTCTCCACCACCACCTTCTTCCACCGAGCTGTTCTTGCTTTCAACAGTCTTCCACTGCTGCCTCAAGCTTCTGGGCACAGCCAGCATTGTGTCCCGAGGACTCTGCCTTCTCTCGCGCTAGACGCTGCTTTCTCGGCAAAAGGCAGTTTCTCGCTTCTGACAGCTCTGCTATGGAAAAGCAGTAGAGAGAGCCAGCAGAGCTTCTGCTGGTGCTGCAAAAGCAGGGCTAACTCCCACTCAGCTCCAAAGTGATCCTGTGCTGGAAAAAGCAGGATTCTTGCTGCACAAGCACCTTGGCTTGCTGGAAGCAGAAGCAAGCACCAGTGTTTCTCTGCAGAGTGCGCTAACAGAGCACTAGCACGTACACAGCGAAAGAAGTTACCTGACGCTTTCTGCTCTCACTACAGCTCTCGCTTGCAGACAGGGCATGTTTGGCGTGGATCTAGCCCCGGGAGCTGTGCACTGTGCTGGGGAAGTGCTACAAGTCTGCCTGAAGCTCCTCCTGCAGCCTGCAGCCCTGACGGCTTCTGCCTCAAATTCTCCACCACCACCTTCTTCCACCGAGCTGTTCTTGCTTTCAACAGTCTTCCACTGCTGCCTGAAGCTTCTGGGCACAGCCAGCATTGTGTCCCGAGGACTCTGCCTTCTCTCGCGCTAGACGCTGCTTTCTCGGCAAAAGGCAGTTTCTCGCTTCTGACAGCACTGCTATGGAAAAGCAGTAGAGAGAGCCAGCAGAGCTTCTGCTGGTGCTGCAAAAGCAGGGCTAACTCCCACTCAGCTCCAAAGTGATCCTGTGCTGGAAAAAGCAGGATTCTTGCTGCACAAGCACCTTGGCTTGCTGGAAGCAGAAGCAAGCACCAGTGTTTCTCTGCAGAGTGCGCAAACAGAGCACTAGCACGTACACGGCGAAAGAAGCAACCTGACGCTTTCTGCTCTCACTACAGCTCTCGCTTGCAGACAGGGCATGTTTGGCGTGGATCTAGCCCCGGGAGCTGTGCACTGTGCTGGGGAAGTGCTACAAGTCTGCCTGAAGCTCCTCCTGCAGCCTGCAGCCCTGACGGCTTCTGCCTCAAGTTCTCCACCACCACCTTCTTCCACCGAGCTGTTCTTGCTTTCAACAGTCTTCCACTGCTGCCTCAAGCTTCTGGGCACAGCCAGCATTGTGTCCTGAGGACGCTGCCTTCTCTCGCGCTAGACGCTGCTTTCTCGGCAAAAGGCAGTTTCTCGCTTCTGACAGCACTGCTATGGAAAAGCAGTAGAGAGAGCCAGCAGAGCTTCTGCTGGTGCTGCAAAAGCAGGGCTAACTCCCACTCAGCTCCAAAGTGATCCTGTGCTGGAAAAAGCAGGATTCTTGCTGCACAAGCACCTTGGCTTGCTGGAAGCAGAAGCAAGCACCAGTGTTTCTCTGCAGAGTGCGCAAACAGAGCACAAGCACGTACACGGCGAAAAGAAGCAACCTGACGCTTCCTGCTCTCTCTACAGCTCTCGCTTGCAGACAGGGCATGTTTGGCGTGGATCTAGCCCCGGGAGCTGTGCACTGTGCTGGGGAAGTGCTACAAGTCTGCCTGAAGCTCCTCCTGCAGCCTGCAGCCCTGACGGCTTCTGCCTCAAATTCTCCACCACCACCTTCTTCCACCGAGCTGTTCTTGCTTTCAACAGTCTTCCACTGCTGCCTCACGCTTCTGGGCACAGCCAGCATTGTGTCCCGAGGACGCTGCCTTCTCTCGCGCTAGACGCTGCTTTCTCGGCAAAAGGCAGTTTCTCGCTTCTGACAGCACTGCTATGGGAAAGCAGTAGAGAGAGCCAGCAGAGCTGCTGCTGGTGCTGCAAAAGCAGGGCTAACTCCCACTCAGCTCCAAAGTGAACCTGTGCTGGAAAAAGCAGGATTCTTGCTGCACAAACACCTTGGCTTGCTGGAAGCAGAAGCAAGCTCCAGTGTTTCTCTGCAGAGTGCGCAGAGCACTAGCACGTACACAGCGAAAAGAAGCAACCTGACGCTTCCTGCTCTCTCTACAGCTCTCGCTTGCAGACAGGGCATGTTTGGCGTGGATCTAGCCCCGGGAGCTGTGCACTGTGCTGGGGAAGTGCTACAAGTCTGCCTGAAGCTCCTC
The DNA here is from genome assembly GCA_017589585.1 of Phylloscopus whistleri. Lineage (NCBI taxonomy): Eukaryota > Metazoa > Chordata > Aves > Passeriformes > Phylloscopidae > Phylloscopus > Phylloscopus whistleri. The sequence goes on from JADMLD010001376.1 coordinate 10,056, forward strand.
CTGCAGCCTGCAGCCCTGACGGCTTCTGCCTCAAATTCTCCACCACCACCTGCTCTCCCCGAGCTGTTCTTTCTTTCAACAGTCTTCCACTGCTGCCTCACGCTTCTGGGCACAGCCAGCATTGTGTCCCGTGGACGCTGCTTTCTCTCGCGCTAGACGCTGCTTTCTCGGCAAAAGGCAGTTTCTCGCTTCTGACAGCTCTGCTATGGAAAAGCAGTAGAGAGAGCCAGCAGAGCTTCTGCTGGTGCTGCAAAAGCAGGGCTAACTCCCACTCAGCTCCAAAGTGATCCTGTGCTGGAAAAAGCAGGATTCTTGCTGCACAAGCACCTTGGCTTGCTGGAAGCAGAAGCAAGCACCAGTGTTTCTCTGCAGAGTGCCCAAACAGAGTAGCAGCACGTACACGGCGAAAAGAAACTGACATCAAGCACCTGTGGTGGAGACTTTGGTTTCCCAGGGAAAAGGACCACTGTCTGTGTCTAATGCTGTCTGCCTGCAACTGGGCTTCTGCCTGCTAAAATTCCACTGAAGTTCCATACAAATGAGGATTTCTGCCAGATGCAAACTGCAACCAGTTGGAAGCCTAGCTGCCCTTGAAGTGCCAAAGGCCTGCTACAAACTGTCATCAGGCACTTGCGGTTGAGGCTTTGGTTTCTTATGGAAAAGGGCCACTGTTCGTGTCTAATGCTGTCTGCCTGCCACTGGGCTTCTGCCTGCTAAAATTCCACTGAAGTTCCATACAAATGAGGATTTCTCCCAGATGCAAGCTGCCACCAGTTGGAAGCCTGGCTGCCCTTGGAGTGCCAAAGGCCTCCTACAAACTGACATCAGGCATCTGGGGAGGTGACTTTGCTTTCCCACAGAAAAGAGCAACAGTTCGTGTCTAATGCTGTCTGCCTGCCACCGGGCTTCTGCCTGAAAAAATTCCACAAAAGTCCACACAAATGAGGATTTCTGCCAGATGCAAGCTGGCACCAGTTGGAAGCCTGGCTGCCCTTGGAGTGCCAAAGGCCTCCTACAAACTGACGTCAGGCACCTGTGGTGGACACTTTGGTTTCTTATGGAAAAGGGCCACTGTTCGTGTCTAATACTGTCTGCCTGCCACCAGGCTTCTGCCTGCTAAAATCCCTCTAAAATTCCACACAGATGAGGATTTCTCCCAGAGGCAAGGGTAAACTCTCTGTCCTTTGTGAGGTCTGTGGGGTTTCTAACAGCCGGCACGGATTTTCTGTGGCTGTTAAATTGTTAAATTTATTATAATTTTATTGTGGGGTTCTCTGCTGCTGGAGCTGCAGGTACGATTCTTCATCAGGGGCCGTTTCTGCTAAACGAGAGGATGTTCCTTCCTCGGTTTCAGTTTCTACTCAGTCTTGTGGTTTCACACTCAGGTTAACCTCAAATTTCTTCCTTTGCCTCCGGACCCTTCCAAAACTTACATTTTGTTCTGCTGATTTTTAACCACTGAGAATCAGGATCACCTGTCCAAAATCGGATTGATGTCAGGTTCAGTGCACACAGAGCCTATTCCTTTAGCCTTGCAAACCTCACTCGGTGGCAATGAGTTATTCCCTGTGCCTCGAGGTGCAAGCAATGGAATCCTCAGAGCACATTTCCCGTATTTCTCTGTTCCTTTCCCTCATTTCTCTGTTCCTTTCCCTTATTTCTGTTCCTTTATTTCTCTGTTCCTTTCCCTTATTTCTGTTCCTTTATTTCTCTGTTGCTTTCCCTTATTTCTCCATTCATTTCCCTTATTTCTCCATTTCCCTCATTTCTCTGTTCCTTTCCCTTATTTCTCCATTCATTTCCCTTATTTCTCCATTTCCCTCATTTCTCCATTTCCCCCATTTCTCCATTTCCCCCATTTCTCCATTCATTTCCCTCATTTCTCTGTTCCTTTCCCTTATTTCTCTGTTCCTTTCTTATTTCTGTTCCTTTATTTCTCTGTTCCTTTCCCTCATTTCTCTGTTCATTTCCCTCATTTCTCCATTCATTTCCCTGGTTTTTATCCCTTTGAGGGTTTGCCTCAGGTTCACAGCTCCCCGTGGGAGCCACCCAATTAGAAGTTTCTTTTCATCCCGTTTCAGACGAGCTCTCTGCCATCTGACCTCCCCTCCAGTGCAACATTCCCATCAGGAAAATCACCCGAATCAGCAAAACCCCTCTGCTGGCTGAACTCGCAGTCTTTTCCCCGCAGTGACCTGCTTGGCCACGCTCCCAGCAGGGGCAGGGTTGCAGGATTTGTGCCTCATTCTCCAGCCCTGCACTTTGCCCAGGAGGGAGAAAGGGAGGAGAGGAGAACCAATTCCTGCTGTTGTTATTTTCTATTTTCTATTTTATTTTTATTTTTATTTTATATAGTATATTTTATATTTTATATTTTATATTTCTTTTATATTTTATTTACATTCCTCAGTGTCAGGATTGTCCAAGCCAGCTCAGCAGCAGGGCTGTGGGCACTGAAATCAGACACAGTTTTGAGTCTCTCCTTGGATTTTCCAGGCCAGTTCAGTAGCAGGGCTGTGTGCACTGAATCCAGGCACAATTTTAAGGTTCCTTTTGGATTTTCCAAGCCAGTTCAGCAGCAGGGCTGTGCTCATGGAGTTCAGACATGGTTTTAAGTCTCTCCGTGGATTTTCCAAACTACCTCAGCAGCAGAGCTGTGTGCACTGAATCCAGACACAGTTAAGTCTCTCCTTGGATTTTCAAGCCAGTTCAGCATCAGGGCTCTGTGCACAGAAATCAGACAGTTTTAAGTCTCTCCTTGGATGTTTCAAGCCAGCTCAGAAGCAAGGCTGTGTGCACTGAACCCAGACAGAGTTTTAAGTCTCTCCTTGGATTTTCCAGGCCAGTTCAGTAGCAGGGCTGTGTGCACTGAATCCAGGCACAATTTTAAGGTTCCTTTTGGATTTTCCAGGCCAGTTCAGCAGGGCTCTGTGCATTGAATTCAGGCACAATTTTAAAGCTCCTTTTGCCCTTTCCAGGCCAGTTCAGCAGCAGGGCTGTGTGCACAGAATTCAGACACGGTTTTAAGTCTCTCCTTGGATTTTCAAACCAGCTCAGAAGCAAGGCTGTCTGCACAGAAATCAGAGTTTTAAGTCTCTCCTTGGATTTTCCAGGCCAGTTCAGCAGCAGGGCTGTGCACAGAATCCAGGCACGGTTTTGGGTCTCCTTCAGCATTTCCCAGGTCTGCTCAGCAGCAGAGCTATGTGCCCTGAGTGCAGCCCCAGTTCTGCAGCTCCTGTGGGATTTTCCCTCTGCTGTCACCCCGCTGTGCCAGCCCTGCTGCTGCTCCCCGTGCAGCCAAGGGCACCCTGCAGCAGGGAAATGCTGGGAAATGAAGGATTGGCAGGCTCTGGGCTGGGCCAGCCAGGGCCAGGAGGGACAGGAGGCTTTCTCCTGTCTCCACTGGGGTTAGTGGGCTCAGCTGTGCCTGGGGGGGCAGCAGGGAAGGAGGGGGTGTCCTGCAGACAGCTCAGGGTCTCCTGGTTAAACTCTTTTTGGGCTGCTTGGAGCTGAGTCACCACCTAAAAGCAGATTTGGGGTGGGGGAACAGGTGAATCCGCTGGTTCTCCACCAATTTTTGCATTTTATCTCCAAACATCACACTTTGGTGCCAGCAGGAAGCACGAGGGTGGCAGGAATGTCACTGGTGATGTTAAAACAGGAGCTGCTGGGGATTTTTCCCACTGGTTTTTGATCTCGTTTTAATTAATTCTGAATGAGCCTTCTATTAATCAAAGTGCAGAGTGCTGTGCCAATCCTGTGGCACCACGTTTTCCAGCCTTTCCAAATTCATATTTGGGAAAAGTCAGTGGTACCAACAACCCCAAGTGAGTCAGAACCACGGGAAGCAAACCTCAGTCCAGAAAATCCAGTGTTGGCAGCAGACATCAATTATTTTGGTGCCCCAGAGAGAAAAATATTTGACCCTAATGAAGACAAGAGTGGCAGGTGCTGCTTTAGCTCACTAGAAATTTAAAAAATGAAATGCACATATTCTTTATTTCTGTATTAATACACTGTAACTGCTTTACAGAGTCCAGCAGATCAGTTGCATGTAAATACTACAGATGAACTTGCCAAACTGGAGCTCACAAAACTAGTGCATTTTATCCCAAAGCAGAGACTAAACCCTCTAAATCCTTAAAAAAATACATTAAAGAACATACCACACACACACATATTGCACTTTTCTCCGTATGAAATTGGTACCCCATATACATCACACCAAAGTCTCTTCAAAGGAGGCTGTAGTACAGGATAATAAAGCTAATAATTACTCTAACAGTAGTGTACACAGTTCTCTAATTTCAGAACAGAACAGATTGGAACAAAAAAAAAAAAAAAAGCCACTTCAAAGGAGTGGGGAAGTGGTGCCCAATGGATCCTCTCTGTATGAGAAGCCTTTTAGTCCTAATTGGCTTAAAGGAAATGACATGAAATGTTAAATATGCTTTTGGCTGAGGGGAAAGAGTAAGCCTACACTACATTAAAAAAAAAAATACTGCAGCTTCCCCCTGCCCAGCACTGCGAAGCTCAGAGGAGCCCAGGCTGGTTGGCACATCCTGATAAACGAACTGCACAACTCCAGAAGGGAATTGTTTTTATCTCTCGAGTCCTGGAGCGTGCAGGATCCTGGAGCTGGATGGGGAAGGAAGTGGTTGCTGTTCTGGCAGTGCCCCAGCTCCTGCAGCAGCGCTGGGGCTGCCTCAGGGCTCTGGGTGTCCTGGAGCAGCTTGCACTGCCCAGCTCTGTGAGTGTCTGCACAGATCTCACCCTCCAGAACGTCTGGGTGATGCTGTGGGGTGGGGAAGGAGGAGTGAAAGGACAGGACTCTCTTTTCCCCTCTGCTCCTGCCCTGTGCTGCTGCAGTTTCTGTCAGGCTGTTTCCCTCAGGTGTCGCTGGGTTTGTGTGTCCCACTGTGCCAGGCAGATTTCCTTTTCAAGGGAAGCCACACAACAAAAACCTTTCCTCCCAGCTGTTTAAAGCAGAGCTTTCTGGCCACCTCCATCCCGTGATCCCTGTTCCTAAACTCTCCTTTGCTGCCCTGAGAATCCCTGTGGTGGCAGAGGCAGAAGCTGAGCACTCCTGGACTGGGCCAGTGTCAGAGCAGGCTCCAGAGAGCAGGAGCTGTCTCTACCTGAGCACACAGGGACCAGGTGCCTCCTGTCACCTGTCAAGCCCTTCCTGCCTTCACACAGAGCAGCTGAACTCCTCCTTTTCCAGGTTTCAGTGTGGTCTTATTGCTGTGAACTCTGATTACCCACCTCCCTCCACCCTCGGGATCTGCAGCATCAAAGGCCAAACCTTCCAGCAAACTCTGGTGTGATCAGCACAGTTCCTCTGGCTCTTTGTGCTTTGATGAAGCTGCAATTGTGCTTAATTGTCTGCTCAGGAAAGGGCTGGCCTGGCCACAACACTTCGAGGTCAGAGACAAAACCCAAACTGGAGATCTCAGCTTCCTGCAGCTCCCTGAGCCATCCCCCCCCTCCTGTGGCTTGGATTTCATGGCTGGAAAAGTTCTGGAGACACAACTCCTGGCTGGAGCTGGAGCATCCCTAGGAATGGTCGAGACATCAACAGTTTGATGCTGAGAAATATATTGCTGTGATACTTTCAGTGTCCTACATACAGGAGCCATTCAAACACTAAGAAAGTTAAACATGCCCCACATGGTGGGACGTGTGCTCTGAAGGGACTTTGGTCACAGCAGGGATGGATATAAATGGGGTATTGTCTACTTTCTTCAGAAAAAAGCATATAGGCTGATAAAGAACTGAAAAAGGCACAGCACTATCACTTCACAGGGGTGGGTTTTGTTTTGTTTTTTTTTTTTCACTTTTTATAAGCTCATTGTTTGTTTTTTTTTTTTTTATCCTTAAAGTTCTAAAACCCTAAATAATTGTCCAAATATACAAAGCTCAAGAAACCACCAGCAACACATACTGCAAATTCAAAAGACAGTTTTGTTTGCTTGTTTTTGTTTTTAAAACACAACCCAGGGACAGGTGGATCCTTTCCAGCGAGCAGAACTTCTCCAGGACAAAACCCTCCTGCAAAAGGGGGTGATTTTAAAAGCCACTCGGGTGGATTTTATTATTTTTAATGCCATTTCCTGCAGCTCTTGCTCTCTGTCTCTCATGGCTCTCTTACCTTCTTGTCTCTGTTGCCTCATCCTTGATCCTCCAGAGTTCCCATCCCCACCCAGAGGTCTCTCCACACAGTCCCAGGTTTCTTCCGACAAAGTCCAGGTGTCCCTTGCTCCAGGTTCCTTCAGCAGGCAATGAGGAGCTCCTGGGCAGGCTTGGGAAATCCTGCTGAGGTGCCAGGAGGCTGCCTGAGACGCTCATCAGGGCTGGCCACAGAGTTGTTCCAGACCAGCAGCTCAACCAAAGTGCAATTCCCCTTGGGTTCCACCCCGTGCTCCTGCTCTCCAGAGGATTTCAGCTGCCATCAGCGCAGACCCAAATCTACCCTGAATTTCAATTGGAAAACTATTGCTTTTATTGCCAAGAAGTGTGATAAGTGTGCACTCACTCTCCTCTCTCCAAGTGCACGTTGGATGAATGCTGACAAACTCCTCGAATTTTTTCAGAAGGGGCCGTTTCCTTCCTCTGAAATTCACCGTTTTTTGCCTCCTTCTACGCAGACCCTGGGGGATGGAGCTGCACCCCCTGTTCTCCAGCCCCTGCCACTGGGGCCAAACACCTCCTGCTTTTTATTTCTCTTCCAGTCAGGCGTGGATTTTTTTGGCTCCCCTGTCAATTCAAGGGTGGAAAAACTACCGTGAATTCTCCAGGGGGCGGGGTAGGAACGAGAAAAATAAAAAAAATAAAAACAAAAAAAAAACCAAAAAAAACCAAAAACAAAACAAAACAACAAACAAACAAACAAACAAACAAACAAACAAACAAAAAAACAAAAAAAACCCAAACAAACCCCAAAAAACCAACCAAAAATTCACATGCTTCTAGGGTGCTAATTGACCAGGACGTATCCTCCGTGCTGGGGATCCACAGCCTCCATCATCTCACAATCAAAGAGTCCGGGCAGCTCCCCCAGGGGCAGCGAGTCGTAGCTGGGCTGTGCCTCCACCGAGCTGCTCTGGCTCTCGGGCAAGGCTGCACTGCCCGGGGGGAGGCGGCACTGCTCGGCAGAGGGGAGCTCACGAGTCTGGAAAGGGAACGGCAGTGGCTGTGCGGGCTGGCCCTGGCCCGGCGGGGACAGCCGGGACGGGCTGGGCGGCAGCGGCTCCAGCTGCACCTTGGGGTACTGCCTGAGGAAGGGCTCGAAGGGCAGCTGCCCCGAGGAGGGCTCCAGCACGGGGCTCAGGGGCTGCTGCAGGCTGAACTGGGCTGGCTGCTGCTGCTGCTGCTGCTGCTGGGGTTGTTGCTGCTGCTGCTGCTGCTGCTGCTGGGGCTGCAGCTCCTCGGGGCAGGGCAGGGGCAGCGGGCTGGCCCGGGGGTAGGAGCTCTCAGCGATCTGCATCTGGTTAAAGTAGGCCTGCAGCTGGGACTGCTTCTGCAGGAACAGCCTCTTCTGGTGCAGTCTGCAGCCAGGACAGAGGAACAAAGTTATTTCTGACCCCACTTGGACCACTCACACAGCCCCAGGTACTCCCCTTTCTGGCTCCACTCACACAGCCCCAGGCACTCCTGCCCATCAATTAACCAATCCTGCCCATCAATTAACCTTTGCAGCACATCGAGGTTAGCACCCTTCAGTGTTCTCACACATCTCCATCGATAACTTTACCAATTTTTTAAGCTGGCCCCGTGCATTGTTTAATTCAGTTTGTTAGGAGTGAGATGCACTGTGTTTGTATTTTTAAAGCCTGCTGTTCACTGCTCTGGGGAATCGGAGAGCTGAAGATCGGGCAGAGAAATTTGTAAAGACATGGCAGGACTTGTTCTTGCTTTTAAAAGAAGTTTTGAAGCTTTCCTTTATCAGATAATTTCTAAATGAACAAACAGAGTTCCAGTTCTTTTATTACCCTTGAGAGTAATTTTTCTGCATGATCTGGGGGATTCTCACCTGTGCTCCTGGAGCTGCTGTTCCAGACTCCGGGGCAGTTCTTTGCAGTACAGCTGGCAAGTGTTCTGAGCTTTGGAGAGCAGGGTGGGCTTCTGCAAGGAAAGCACAGCTGGTTTAAATGGCTGTTGACTTAAAGAATTAGTCCAGAAAGCAAGAGAAAGATCTTCTACCCCTGTAGAAAAAAAAACCACAACTGCCTAGCTGTCCACAGAGCCACTCTCCAAACCCATGCTGCTGCCCACTGCCCTCTAACCCTTAGACAATATTTTTGCAGAAGAGATTGTGCCATTAAAATCCATGGAAAGCTTCCTTCCCCAGTGGAAGAAGCTGCAAGCTGGAAAACTGGGGGAAACCCCAGAAAATGGGTTTGAAATAAAGGCCCAGGGGGTTAAGAAGTGGCTCCTCAGGTGCTGAAGCAGAACCCTGATGGGATGGCACAGCAATAATCTGTGTTCAGCAGCATTATTAAACATGCCAGGCTGAGGAGGAAAACAGCAAGAAGGCACTTTTGGCATAATTAGGGTCAGTGCCTGACACCAGAAAACACAGGGCTGCAACTCCCAGCTGGGCTGTGCTCTGCTCATTTCTCCTTGGAGAGCTTTTCCTGGGGCTCCAGGAGCCCCGAGGGAAGGGAAGGGAAGGGAAGGGAAGGGAAGGGAAGGGAAGGGAAGGGAAGGGAAGGGAAGGGAAGGGAAGGGAAGGGAAGGGAAGGGAAGGGAAGGGAAAGGAAGGGCTACCTGCAGCCGGTGCTTCAGGTACTGAGTCTCCAAGCTCTGCCTCCGGGACAGCAGCGGGGGGTGGGCACCGTTGGGGAAAGCAGCTGGAGCCTCCTGCTGCTGCTGCTGCTGAGAGCCTTCCTCCTGCAGAGGGAACAGGAACAAGCTGCACGGCCAGAAAAGGGCATTCTTAACCCTTCCTTCAACGATTTTCCCTGCCAGAGGTTCCAGGGTCCCACTGGAAACGACTCACTGGGAGCTCTGTCAAGTCTCACTCTGCAGGTCGGGCTGTGAGCGCTTCTGGCAATTACAGCTCCACCAAGAAAAGGAGTTACTGGCCTTTGCCAAATCCAAACCATCCTTCAGACTGACAGCAGTGGCTGCTGGGTTTGGAAAGCTGACAGAGCCACTCACTGACACCACGGCGATGGGCAAAGGCTGCAAATTCTCCAGTCTAAGGCAGAAAGGGGAATAGGGAATTTACCTATAAATCAGCTCTCCCCAGGTCTCCACCACCTCATCCTCTCCAAAGCACTGGGATGGAGCTCGATTTCTGCTCCAAGTACCTGTGCAGGGCTGTTGATGAGGTCCTGCAGCTGGGTGGCAGCTGATGTCAGAGAAGGCTCCTCCTGTGACCCCATTTGTTCATACAGCAGCTGGACTTTGTTCAGCTCCAGGATTCCTTTGGTTCGTGCCAGGTTCTGGAGGTGCTGCCTAAATGCTACAATTCCTGCAGAGGAGATGAGCAAATTAAAAAACAAAACCCCTTGTCAGAATAATTTGATTTTCTGCTTAGCACAGGAGATAAGCTGGGTGACAACTGAGCCACGGCGTGGCTGCTGAGCACGGAGGGCATTTCCTGCTCTGCCTGGGTGCCATCATTATTAAACCAGATTATTCAAACAGATTGTTGCTACTGAGCAAAATAATTCTTGATGCAGGGGAGTGTTGGGATTTTCTGGGAGATGGGACAACCTCAAGGCCTTTCAAAGCTTTGTTGGAGTCCCGTTGGAGGGTGAGAACATCTTCGCCCTACACCCAAAGCCCCTGGTCAGTGGTCACACGACCACAGGTCACCAGGTCTTTTAAAGGTTAATTAGCCAATAAATCACTGCCACAAAGATTGTTTTTACTTTCACACCAATCCCTAATTAATTTGTTTTATGCCTCTCTGCTGCAGTGCGGACTCTCCTGACCAACCATCTACTGACACACAAACTGACAGTGCTACACCTTAAAACTCCTGATTACCTTTATAACTCCTCCTCTATCTTAAACTTTAAAACTTGCTACTATTTAGCTTAACGTGTTTCTGTCTAAACCACAAACTCACATTTTCACTTGTGCTCTCTAAACTTGGAAGCCTTTTCCAAGGTCGCAGGTTGAACCCTGCATTTTTTTTATTTATTTTTTTTATATTTGGGGCTGCCTGCATGCACAAGATTTTGAGAAATTTTCTGGGCCTGGGATTCCCACAGAGTGACGAGGTTCTGGCTTCTTCTCAGCCTTGCCAAAGTCGGGATGGAGTGCACGAGAGGATATTTTCCTGTTGGGGCTCAGATGTTTATTAATTCTCATCCCTCTTACAGTCTCACAGGCTGTGAGTTCTGCAGCACGAGGTGCAAAACCGAGTAGCTCTCTAGACCTACAAGGACAATCTGTCCAGTTAAGTGCTGCTCCCAGAAGGTATTTTTTACCTTTGCCAAATCCCAAAACCAGGCAGAAAATAACCCCAATCCCAAGCCCTCCTGCCACATTTTATCTTCTTTTGCCAGGGTCAGGATTAAATGCACCAGATGGTGTTTGGTGTTGAGACTCAGATGTTTGTTAATTCTTATCCATGGCACAGCCTCACAAGCTGTGAGTTCTGCAGCACTGCCAGCTAACAAAGTAAAAATGGAGCCCTGTCTATCTCTCTATGAGGCCTTTTAAGGATAAATTATCCAATTAAGAAATGACACCTGAATTATTTTTACTTTTAACTGCAGCCTGGGCAGGGGAAGTGACGGGAAGGGAAGGGAAGGGAAGGGAAGGGAAGGGAAGGGAAGGGAAGGGAAGGGAAGGGAAGGGAAGGGAAGGGAAGGGAAGGGAAGGGAAGGGAAGGGAAGGGAAGGGAAGGGAAGGGAAGGGAAGGGAAGGGAAGGGAAGGGAAGGGAAGGGAAGGGAAGGGAAACTGTCCAATTAAGAAATTAACCAAACACCCGCAATGCAGATTTTTTTTACCCAATTACCAAACACCACTCGGACCATGAAGAAGAAGATGAAAAAGAAGGACTCAGCCTGGCTAGAGCTAAAAAAAGCCAGAACCACCCCACCCCTGCCCAGCAGGATTACCTTGGGTGAGGGAGGTGTCGGAGGCCCTGCGGCCCTCGCGGAAGCTGACGGGGGAGCGGTTGTGAGCCTCTCGTTTTTGGGAGCTCAGGGCCTGCATGGCTGGGTTGGCAGGCCTGAGCCCCAGGAAAGGGGAGGTGACCCGTGGGGGCTGCTGGCTGCTCAGCACCATCTCCTTCAGGGAAGGCGTCTCGCCCAGGAATTTCAGGTCCCGCTGGATGGAGCCCATCTCGTACTCGGAGTCGATGCTGCCCAGGGAGGAGTTCTCGTCCAAGGAATAGACTTTCCCTGGGACAACAAAAACCAAACCAAAACAAAATAAAACAAAATAGAAATGAAACAAAAGCAAAACAAAACAAAACAACAACAATAACAACAAAAACCAAACAAAAACACTAAATTAACAAACGAACAAAAAAAAAAACCAAACCAAACCAACCCAACCCAACCCAAAAACAAACAAACAAAAACCCAAAACCAAACAAAACCAAGCAAACAAACAAACAAACAAACAAAAAAACCCACCAAAAAAACACACAAAAAACCCCCAAAAACCAACCAAGCAACCAAACAAAAAACACCAAAAAAACGCCAAAAAACCCCCCCAAAACACCTCCCCCCAAAAAAACACACAAAAAACCCAAAAAAACCCCCAAAAAATCAAACAGACAAAAAACAGCAGGAGGAAAGTGGGACTCAGTGCCACTGACTCTGATTGGGACCCTGATTGGGAGCTTTGCTCCCCATTGGGACAGGAGATCTCTTCCCCACTCTGTGATGGGCTCCTGCACCACCAAGGCACAAACTGCTGCTGCCTTCCCTTGACTCCTGCTACTCCTGCCAACAGTGGCTGTCTTGGAGTGAACAGCCAAAAAAATCAGCTTTGACAAAGGAATTGTCAAGTAAAACTTGCAGTACAACAACGGGGACTGGCTGCTGGTTTTTGCAGGGTCTGGCAGCAGTCAGACACTCTGCAGATGTTCCCTGGCTTGCCTGGGAAGTGTTTAGGGATTTTTTTTTTTTTTCCCACAGATAATCCTGACAAAACTGCAGCCTGCAAGGTTTGGTCACCTCACTGGTGCTGGAGTCCAGAGGGTTTTACTTCCCCACTGTTCTCTGCCAGCTCATCTTTAGGGGGATGAAAGATTTGGGGACATCCAGCTGAAAAAGCAGCCAATTTTACCCAATTTGGGGTCGTAGGTGAGTTTAATCACCTGCAAATTTGCTGCTCTGATTTTATACCGTCTCAACAGTCTCAACAGCAGATTTTGGGGGTATTTTGTGGCCTTTCTAGCAAATACAAACTGTCTCGTGCTCATCCCTCACAAACCCTCCTGTTTCCCACCCCCAGCTGGGCTCTGTACCTGTGCCTGGCACCATCACCAGCTGGTTGGTGACCTCAGCCAGGGTGTGTCGTCTCTTCCCCCCTCGAGCTGCCTGCAGGGCAGCAAAGGCCTGGGCTGGGTCCTCCTCTGCCTCCCCTTCTGTCTCGATCCCTTCATCAATCGAGGTTTCCATCATGCTGGAGGGCAGGGATTGGCAGCCTTTCCTCACCACCACCGGAGGCACTGGGTCCAGCAGGCAGCCGTTCACCTGGGGGCACAGGGACAGAGAACAGCTTGGCTCTGGTTCTGGTTCTTTCAAAGAATCACCCCCCAAAGCAGGGAATCCCTGGCCTGGAGGCAGCTGGGATCTTTAACTCTTGTTAAAGGGTTAAATATAAATATATATAATATTTTATATTAATATATATTTTATATTAATATATTTTATCTATTATATATCAAGATATTATTATATATTAATACACTTATGTTAATATATAATATGGTATAATGTAATGTAATGTAATGTCATATGATATAATATGATATATGATATAATGTCATATAATATCATATAATGTCATATAATGTCATATGTCATATGTCATATGTCATATGTCATATGTCATATGTCATATGTCATATGTCATATGTCATATGTCATATAATATAATATAATATAATATAATATAATATAATATAATATATATATAAATATAACTTGTCATGTACAATTCTTCTAAATTTCCTATTTACATTCCCTTAACACTCCATTCCCCAAACCTAAACATTCTTATTCCCACAGTTCTGTGCTCTCCAGGGCCAAATTTTTGGGGGGGGTTTTTTTGGTGTATTTTTTTTTTTAATTATTAAAAACCTTGCCAGCTTAGGCACAAGTACAAAACATTTATGGAATGTGCAATACTGCTGTTCCCCCCTTCCTATACCTACTGTGCTCATTTATCACACCCAGATAAACACCAGGAAAAAAACCCAGCCTTGTATTTCATCCTCGCAGGGCTGTGTTCAGGAATAACTCCATAAATGCACCTTTTTTTCCAGCACGAGTCCACTTGATTAATGTTGTTCCCCTGCAAACACAGGTTGCCTGGAGAAGCTGTGGAATCTCCCTCCTTGGATTTACCCAGCCTGATAAAGCCCTGAGCAGCCTCCCACAGCTTTGGGCCAGACCTTCAGAGGCACCTCCCCAACCCAAACTGCCCCTGGGATTTGAATTCTGGTTTTATTCTCCCAGCCAGTTTGCCACGGAGCCTTCTGTGCCCTTAACTAATTCTTTGCCAAGTGAAATTATTTGGGTTTTAGGCAAAAATGTTTCTAAATTTTCGTTTATTTTGAGAAAGATTTCATTATTTATATTTATATTTAGGCTTACACCTATGCTTATATTTATATTTAGCTTTACGTCTATGTTTATATTTATATATTTATATTTATGATCATATTTTTATTTATATATCTCTATATTTATATATTTATATATAAATATATTTCTATATATCTATATTTCTATATCTGTATATATTTATATATTTTTATAGTTATATATTTATATTTATATAAAAATGTATTTCTATATATCTATATATTTATATTTATATTTATGAAATTTATATTGGTATTTCTAGTTATATTTATCTTTATCATTATCTTTATATCTTTATATCTTTATATCTTTATATTTATGTATTTATATATTTATCTTTATATCTTTATATTTATTTATTTATATATTATACTTATATTTTTATTTATATCTTTAGCTTTATATACTTATATATTTATATTTATATATTTATATTTATATTTCTGTGTCCTGCAGCTTTTGGAGGCTCTGTCCTGTAATTACTGTCCTGCTGCACAAATAGGATCACACACTGGGCAAAACACAGATGGAAAAAACCACAATCCTTTACCACAAACCCTGGCTCTGCTGCAGCTGATTTGATGCAAAGCCATTTTATGTGAGCCATTCCTCAATTCTCCTCCAAGTTCTTTGGTATTTTGAGAAGGAGGAGGGTTTGGACAAGAGGTTTCACTGCATGGGCAGCAACTCTTAACAAATGGTCTTGGGGCAGGAAAATAGCAAGGAGCAGCCATAAATAATTTAAAGAGCAGGAAAATGATGATTCCTGCACGGGAGAACCCTGGCTCTGTTCTGACTGAGTGGATTTTTACCTTTAAATTTCACTTCTTGCACACCTTCCTTCCCCATTTGGGACTTTCCCACTCAAACCTGGCACTGAAAGGAGGAGCAGAACCAACCCCACGTTGGCTCCCTGCACTTTTTTCCAGGGCTCAGAACCTGGGAGAGCCTTTAGTGGCACGAAAATTCAGAATATTCAGCCTTGACACCTCACTGCTGCCAGCAGCTGTTTGACCCACCCTGGCCAAAGTGCAGCACTGAAGCAAAAGGGGGGATGCAAAATAAAGCTTGAAATGTTCATTTTTCTGCTTGAAATGTTCATTTTGGTGCTTGAAATGTTCATTTTGGTGCTTGAAATGTTAAATTTTGTACTTGAAATGTTCATTTTGGTGCTTGAAATGTTAATTTTGTGCTTCCCAGCTGCCAGGGACCACACAAGGAGTCGGTGCTGAGAACCAGGGCCATGCTCTGGGTGTTGGGAACAAACCAGGGAGCAATAAACCCTTCCAACTGGCAGGCAGGAAATCAAAGCCCAGCTGGCACCAGGCAGGATGGATCCACTGAAATTCAAGTTACAACGTGGGGCAATGTGAGAGGAAACAGCGGAAGTTTTATGGGAGTCACAGACTTCAGAAATGTAATTATTTTAAGCGATTTCCCCCTTCTAATTGCTGCCTCCAGATCAGGCTGGAGCTCCTTTTGGACACTTCAGCTGCATCCACCACCCCTTTGTGTAAGGAGGAGGAGTCTTCAGAGCTCTTGAAAACATATTTTAGAAGAACAAGGGAAAGAAACTCACTTTTTTTTGGTTTTCTTCCCTTTCCAAAAGCAGTTTGTTGGTTATTTTTTTTTCCTTTCCAATATATTTTAGAAGAACAAGGGAAAGAAACTCACTTTTTTGGGTTTTTTTTTCCCTTTTCAAAAGCAGTTTGTTTGGGTTTTTTTCCCCTTTCCAATATATTTTAGAAGAACAAGGGAAAGAAACTCACTTTTTTTGGTTTTTTTTTTTGGTTTTTTTTCCCCTTTCCAAAAGCAATTTGTTGTTATTTTTTTTTCTTTCCAATATATTTTAGAAGAACAAGGGAAACTCACTTTTTTGGTTGTTTTGGGTTTTTTTTCCCTTTCCAAAAGCAGTTTGTTGGGTTTTTTTTTCCTTTCCAATATATTTTAGAAGAACAAGGGAAAGAAACTCACTTTTTTTGGTTTTTTTTTTGGTTTTTTTTTTCCCCTTTCCAAAAGCAATTTGTTGTTATTTTTTTTCTTTCCAATATATTTTAGAAGAACAAGGGAAACTCACTTTTTTGGTTGTTTTGGGTTTTTTTTCCCTTTCCAAAAGCAGTTTGTTGGGTTTTTTTTTTCCTTTCCAATATATTTTAGAAGAACAAGGGAAAGAAACTCACTTTTTTTGTTTTGTTTTTGTTTTGTTTTGTTTTTGTTTGCCTTTCCAAAAGCAGTGTGGTGAGAATGGAACATAAGCAAGGAACAGGAGGCAGAGAAATGGTGAAAAAAGAGCTGTGGGGAGTCACAGGGATGTGGAACACCTACAACCCTTGATGCTTAAACACTGAAATTTCAGGAAGAACTGCTGTGCTGTTAAAAGACAACAATATTTTTTTAACTGGAAAATAAAAATAAAAAAAAAAATAATAGGGTAATTGCAAGCAGTACCTTTGGTGTCTCGACCCTCTCCTCCTCCATAAAAGCTGCCTCTCCCTGGCAGCTGGAGGCAGGGAAGGAGAAGGTCTCTGCCCCTGGGGCTGAGGGGAGCCCTGGAGACTGCAGCAGCCTTGGGTTTTGGGGATGCAGGTTCACCGAGGGGACCACAGCCTGGGCCTGGAAAGCAGAATTCAACAGCTCAGAGCTGGAACAGCTCCAGGTAGGGAGCAACACCCAGGGTCAGGGGTCAAACAATATGCAGTGCCAGAGCTGAAGTGCAAGATTTATTTCTTGGTTCAGGATGAAGAACATTCTTAGCCTTTAAACTTGGGAAAAAATCCCAAAACCAAACAACATTACCACCCCCAAAGCAGCCAGGCCAACCCCAAATGTCATTAAGCTCAGTTCTTCTTCAAGCTGAGTTATTCCCAGCTCCCTTGGTGATGCTATTAAAGACACTCCCAGGGCTTCACAGGCCCCAGAACTGCTGCTTCTCTAACTCCTTCACCAACAAAAGGCTTCAAACTCTCCAAAATGAGAGTCCTCTAGGTAGGAGAAGCACAGGAATTTGAATGGGAGATGAGCTGGGAATTGGGGACAGAAATGGAGATCCTCACTAAAGCCAAACCCAAATTCTCCCAGTTAGGAGCACAAGCACAGGACTTTCAATGGAAGATGAGCTGGAAACTGAGTTATTCCCAGCAGCACAGATGGAGTTTGGGGCCTCCTGGTGCTCTAAAATTCCTTTTTATATTCAGTACAAACCCCTCTGACTGCTACCAGGAGGCTCAGGAATGGCTTCAATGACTTTCCTTTAGGAAATCTCCTAAAACTTAAGAAAACAGGGATATTTTCCCCTGGTTTTGAAGCTCCATTTCCTGGAGTGCAGCATCCACACCGCTGGCCAAGAGGAAACAATCGACCTCAGCCAGAAGCTGTGGTGCCACCAAGTGTGAAAAGAAATTATCCTGGGGACAACTGTCAGGTTGTAACTGGAGAAAAAAAGTGGGAATGTGGCTCTAAAAGGAGGAATTCAGTACCAGGAACCCTCTCCCAGAGGTGTTTTGTTCCTCCTTGTCCATCTGGCTCCACCTCCTTTTAATACATCCTAAAACTGATCATTTTCTCTGCAATCCTGTGACTTTCTGCCACTAGGACCAAGCTTAAACCTGGGTTTAAATCTTTGCCACGCTGTTGCTGGGCCTGTGTTTTCATAACTGGAGCTGAGTTTCACCTCAGCACAATCCAAATATCCCCAGGAGCATCTCGCTGCCTGCAGCAAGGGAATAAAAATTAAAAAAAAAAAAGAAAGGAGCAGCCTGGTTGTGATTTCTCTTGGAATTTGGGCAGAGAGCAGCCCAAGGAGGCTGGAATTGGAGGGAATATTTACTTGAGACCAGGAGGAATCTGAGTCATCTCAGGCCAAGCCTCTCTCATGCTTCCAGTGAAGCATTCATAGAAATCAAAAAGCTGCACAAGGGTTGGGTGTCTTAATGAAACAAGACAAAA
This sequence comes from Phylloscopus whistleri, assembly GCA_017589585.1. Lineage (NCBI taxonomy): Eukaryota > Metazoa > Chordata > Aves > Passeriformes > Phylloscopidae > Phylloscopus > Phylloscopus whistleri. The sequence continues at coordinate 27,789 of JADMLD010001376.1, forward strand.
TGCATTGAAAAATAATAATAGTAATTAAAAAGTATCTCAGAATTATTGGAATAAGTCAGGATAAACTGTTCCTGACCTTTCCTTGTGGAGAAAATGAGCAGGGAAAAGCTGAGCTGCCTCAGAGCCTGTGCTGGATCCATCAGGGTAATGAGGGGATTTGAATGTCCAGCCACGAGCACCCAGAACTTGATAAAACATCTTTTTTTTTTTTCCCCAAGACATCTTTAGGACTCAGATTAATGAATCACTGGCTCTGTGCACACAGAGGTTCTGCAGGAAACTGGGCCACGGGAGGGGACAAGGGGTGCAAATTTTAAAAGCAATGACATCATTTAGGAACAAAGCCATTGAGTGGCTGGAGATAATGACATTTTTATCAGCTGCTCCAGATCCTGCAGTGAACTGGCATCTTGACCTGATAAATTGATCATAACTGGGTTTTTTGGGGCACCTCTTCCCTATTCTCTGCCATTTCACAGGGAACAGCAGAGGATAAAGCCCTTTCATTTCCACAGGTCCCTTCACAGTGCCTGGTTTACACCACCAAGCAGAGCCTGGAAGATTTCAGCCTCCACAAACTCAGCAGCTCCCTTGGTGATGCTATTAAAGACACTCCCAGGGCTGCACAGGCCCCAGAACTGCTGCTTCTCTAACTCCTTCACCAACAAAAGGCTTCAAACTCTCCAAAATGACAGTCCTCCAGGTAGGAGAAGCACAGGGCTTTGAATGGGAGATGAGCTGGGAGCTGAGGTTAAAAATGGAAATTCCCAGTAAAGCCAATCCCAAATTCTCCCAGTTAGGAGAAGCACAAGACTTTCAATGGGAGATGAGCTCGGAATCAAGGTTGAAAATTGAGATCTCCACTAAAACCAAACCCAAATTCTCCCAGTTAGGAGCACAAGCAAAGGACTTCCCCTTCAACTGGAGATGAGCTGGGAATTGAGGTTAAAAATGGAAATTCCCACTGAAGCCAACCCCAAATTCTCCCAGTTAGGAGCACAAGGACTTCCCCTTCAGCTGGAGATGAGCTGGGAGCTGAGGTTAAAAATGGAAATTCCCACTGAACCCAACCCCAAATTCTCCCAGTTAGGAGAAGCACAGGACTTTCAATGGGAGATGAGCTGGGAATTGAGGTTAAAAATGGGAATTCCCACTAAATCCAAACCCAAATTCTCCCAGTTAGGAGCACAAGGACTTCCCCTTCAGCTGGAGCTGAGCTGGGAGCTGAGGTTAAAAATGGAAATTCCCATTAAAATCAAATTCTCCCAGTTAGGAGCACAAGGACTTCCCCTTCAACTGGAGCTGAGCTGGAAACTGAGGTTAAAAATGGAAATTCCCAGTAAAACCAATCCCACATTCTCCCAGTTAGGAGCACAAGCACAGGACTTTGAATGGGAGATGAGCTGGGAACTGAGGTTAAAAACGAGATCCTCGCTAAACCCAAACCCACCCCTTGGCCTTCAGCCTCCAGCACGGAGCCACACCGAGCAGCAGAGAGGCCCTGCAGGTGGAAGGGAGGGATTTTGGGGAGGCTGCAGAGGCTGGGATAGCAGGAGGGGAGCTGACCTTGGCCACGGTCTGCTCGGCGATGGTGCTGGGCCGGCGCTGCCGCGCGTCCACGCGCTGCTCCACGGGGAAGCTGCTCCGGTGGGACTTGAGCCTCTCCACCAGCAGGTAATAGATGGCAGCAAAGTGGTTGTAGCTCTTGTTCTGCAGGGACTGCAAAAAAAAAACCCAGAAGCAGGGTGGGTGTTGTTTTTTCCCTGTGCTCTGCCAGGAACAGAGGGGGTTTGGGGCAGGTTTGGGGAGGCGGGCGCTGTTCTGGGCTGAGAAGGGGTCAAAGCAGAGGGGCAGGGACAGGGAAATATCAACCCTGGGTCGTGGTGGGCTCCCAGAGAGATGGGAGGCTCAGGGATTCTGTTCTGAGCTCCCACCCTAGAGGAAATGATCGTGTTAACTGCACAGGGAATCCTGGCATTCATGTCACATCAGCTGCTCTCTGCTCTCAGGCTCCCTCCTCATTCTCTTTTACCACACTCTTAAAAGCTCAAAATTTACCTTGATTCTCATTTGCCACCCTCTTAAAACCTCGAAATGAATTTACTTTCTAATCTCCCCTCATCTCTCTCCAGCTGCCAAGTTAATGATTTATCCAACCCCACTCAGGAGAGTGTTTGACCACATCTGAGTGTGTCTGACCCCATTTCAGTGTGTTTGACCTCAATTTCAGTGTTTTACCCCCATCTGAGTGTGTCTGACCCCATTTCAATGTGTTTTACCTCCATTTGAGGTGTTTTACCCCATATGAGGTGGTTTACCTGCATCTGAGTGTGTTTTACCCCCATTTCATTGTTTTACCCCAATCTGAGTGTGTTTTACCCCCATTTGAGGTGTTTTCACCTCAATTTCAGTGTTTTACACCCATTTGAGGTGTTTTGCCTCCGAGTGAGTGTTTTACCCCCATTTCAGTGTGGTTTACCATTTCACTGTGTTTTACCCCCGAGTGTGTTTTACCCTCTTTTAAGGTGTTTTACCCCCATTTCATTTGTGTTTTACCATTTCAATGTGTTCTACCCCCATTTCAGTGTTTTCTACCCCATCTGTGTGTGTTTTACCCCCTTTTAAGGTATTTTACCCTCATTTAATTGTGTTTTACCCTCATTTAATTGTGTTTTACCCTCATTTCATTCTGTTTTACCCCCGTTTCAGTGTGGTTTACCCCATTTAAGGTGTTTAACCCCCATTTCATTGTGTTTTACCCTCATTTCAGTCTGTTTTACCCCCGTTTCAGTGTGGTTTACCCCATTTGAGGTGTTTTACCCCCATTTCATTCTGTTTTACCCTAATTTCATTGTGCTTTACCCCCATTTCATTGTGTTTTATCCTAATTTCAATGTGTTTTACCCCCATTTCTGTCTGTTTTACCCCAATCTGAGTGTGTTTTACCTCCACAGTTTTCTGCTGGTCTATGCCCAGGCTGTGCATCAGCCTCAGGACCTGCTCGTTGTACTCCCCCAGGGAGGGCTCGTTCTCCTGCCCTGCTGGGTACAGGATTGGCCTCTGGGCAGGAACCTCCACCAGCATCCACTTGTGCTCCTTGATCTGGGCAATGCTCAGACGTTTGGAGGGGTCCAGCACCAGCATCCTCCTGATCAGGTGCTCACACTCTGTTGGTGAGGGGAAAAAAAAAAAAGAATTACAAATTTGCTCTGTATGTTTTACCTCAATTTCAGTGTTTGACCCCATCTGAGTGTGTTTGACCCCATTTCAGTCTGTTTTCACCTCAATTTCAGTGTTTTACCCCCATTTCAGTCTGTTTTACCCCAATCTGAGTGTGTTTTACCTCAAATTCAGTGTTTTATCTCCATCTGAGTGTCTTTTACCCCCATTTGAGGTGTTTTCACCTCAATTTCAGTGTTTTACCCCCATTTCAGTTTGTTTTACCCCAATCTGAGTGTGTTTTACCTCAATTTCAGTGTTTTACCCCCATTTCAGTCTGTTTTACCTCCATCTGAGTGTGTTTTACCCTCATTCGAGGTGTTTCCACCTCAATTTGTGTTTTATCCCATTTCAGTTTGTTTTACCCCATTTCAGTTTGTTTTACCCCAATCTGAGTGTGTTTAACCTCAAATTCAGTGTTTTACCCCAATCTGAGCGTATTTTACCCCATCTGAGGTGTCTTCACCTCAATTTCAGTGTTTTACCCTCATTTCAGTTTGTTTTACCCCCATCTGAGTGTGTTTTACCCTCATTTAATTGTGTTTTACCCCAATCTGAGTGTTTAAAAACTTGCTCAGTGACCTACCAGCCCACACTGCTGCTAAAAAACCTCCCAAAACAAGAACTAAAAAAAAAAAACACACAAAAGCAGAAAAAAACCCCAAATTCTGCACGGCCAACTCTGCCTCTCCCCCTGGTTATCCCAGAATTGATTCAAACCCCACCAAAGGAGTAAAAAAACCAGGCCAGTTTTACCTTCTGACATGAAATAAGGGATCCTGAACCTTCCCTCCAGCACCCTCTGCCTCAGGATGGGCAGGGTGGGTCCATCAAAGGGCAGAGCTCCACACACCAGGACGTAGAGCACCACCCCCATGCTCTGTGGGGACAAAAAAAGGGAATTTTCAGCTCAGCTCAAAAAAAAAAAAGGGAATTTTCCAAGCTGCCAGGAGGGTGCAAGCCAAGCCCTGCCACATAAAGAATTCTTTCCTGCAGAAAAATGGGGAATTTAGATGAAAAAGGAGGGAGGGGCACACTGAGGGGAGTGAGTGGTACCTGTGAGCCGCAACTTCAGCTGAGAATTCAGGGTGTTTTTATATCCTGAACTATATATTTTTATAACCTGAACTACATGTTTTTATATCTGAATATATACTATATCTGAATATATACTATATCTGAATATGCATTTTTATATCTGAACACATTCAGATGTTTTTATTAATCTCAGCCTTGCCCAAAGAAAAGCAACCCTCAGGCAGCAGCCACTCCCAGTGAAAAAACTGCAATATTTTACATTTAAAAACCTGCAAAAAGCCTGTGGGGAGGGGTTTCTATGAAACTTCAGGGGATTATTTAATGTGAGAAAAAGGGGAAATTATGGGCAGGAGCTCTGCTCCAATTGCTTATTCCTGGCAGGATGCAGTGAATTGGCAGTGCCAGCAGGAATGTTCTTGCCAAAAAAAAAATTAACAGTGCCACACTCCACGGGAGAGCCACAGCAGCCTGGCACAGCACTGGGACTCTACAGGGGGAAAAAAGCAGGTGCTGACCTCAAACCTTTGTAAAAACACAGAGATTTCACAATTAAATATGGATTTTTTCAAAGAAAACTCCGCCAAAAAAACTGAGCTGGGCGCCTTCACAGAATCCTTAACTCAGAGGTGAAGACGGTTTTATTTTAAATACCAACACCTCCCCTGTGGGCAGGCAGGTCCTGTTAATGATTTATGTCTATTTATGTAAATAAACCTTTAATATTTCAGGAATATAAAAGTTCAGGGATTCCCTTCTGACGTGCAGAGTGTCATCTGGCTGACGCAGATCTGCTCTGTGTTTACCAATTCCCAAAGGTCCAGGAAGGCTGGGGCCTTTTTAAAACCAGTGTTTGTCAGGTGCTTGTGTACACAGAGCCAGAGAAATGTCTGTAAAAGCACATTCCTTCGTTTATTTTCTGAAAAAAACTGCAAAGGTTTTCTTTGTGGATTAATTTAAAATGAACTGAGCAGCCCAAAGGTGGCTTTTCATAAGCTGGCCTGGCCAAAAAAGTCAGTGCCAGGGTGGTGCTGTGTGCAGTGCTCTGAGGCTGGCAAATCAGCCTTGATCGAATGGAAAAAATTAAAATAAAATCAGAAAAAAATCAGAAAATTGAAATAAAAACCCTCCAAAACCTCCAAATCAGGAGTGAAAGGCAGGTTCTGGAGCTCTTTTTAGTCCCTTTTTCCCACTGCAGGAATCAGAGCAGGGATTGTGCCCTCTCCCCTCCTCAGCTGGAATAATCCACAGGGAGACACCAACCCCAAGGCAGGCAGCAGCTCCTGGGGGATTTGGGGGCACAAACGAGCTCATTTCCAGCTCCAAGATCAAAGCAGAGCAGTTCCCCCTCTCCTGGGTTTCCCTGCCCCAGAGCCCCTTTAACCTCATCAAGGCTCCATTCCCACTGAGCCCAGGAAACACTGAAAGGCACTGAAAAAAAAAGCAAATTTCACTCATCCAGCCAGGGAGCTTTTGGAGGGGTTTGTTCCCCTCTAAGATCCACCTGCTGTGCAGGTTTAGCAGCCACCTGGACAGGTAACCCCAATCCCATGTGGTGCTCGAGGTTTTTATGGCACTCAAGAAATGAACCTGAAGAGGAACAACCTGTCTGCAGCTTAAAAGAAAATCAGATACTCCAGATCTGCAGCTTCAGAGAAAATCAAATATTCCAGATCTGCAGCTTCAGAAAAACCAAATATTCCAGATCTGCAGGTTAAGAGCAATCAAAGATTCCAGATCTGCAGGTTAAGAAAAAAACAAAGATTTCAGATCTGCACCTTTAGAAAAATCGAAGATTCCAGATCTGGACCTTCGGAAAAATAAAATATTCCAAATCTGCAGCTTAAGAACAATCAAATATTCCAGAGCTGCAGGTCAAGAAAAACCAAATATTCCAGACCTGCAGTTTAAGAACAATCAAAGATTCCAGATCTGCACCTTCAGAAAAATCAAATATTCCAGACTTGCAGTTTAAGAACAATCAAATATTCCAGACCTGCACTTTCAGAACAATCAAATATTGTCACAGCTTCCCAGAAGCTGCCTGGCATGCAGGTAGGATAAAGGATATTGGTACCCAAATGTCCAGCTGGGGTCCCTCGTACTGCTGGCCTTCAAAGACTTCTGGGGCTGCGTAGGGGGGGCTCCCACACCACGTTGTCAGAGGCTCCCCACTCTTATAGAAATTCCCAAAGCCAAAATCTGGGAGAGGAAAAAAAAAAAATGAAGGGAAAAGTCACTCTGAGCCCTCCACTGCACCACAAAGAGTAATTGCATGCATGCCCCATGATTCCAGCCCAAATCCTTCTGTGGGGACTCCCACTGCAAATATTTGGGTGCTGGATGTCCTCTGTGGCTGTTTTCAGCTTGTGGAATTATTAAAACGCTGCAAAACCTTCCCAACCTGGGGGAGTTTTGAGCCAACTTGTCAAGAGGCATCACTAAAATTCAGCAAACCCGACAGTCATGGCGGATAAACGAGATTATTGACTTGCCAAGAGATAATCTGAGATTTCCTGGGTTTTCCTTGGGTGCTTTCTAGCCTTGAATACACAACGAATTCTGACAAGCTCTGGGGCTGGGGAGGAAGGAGCTGTGCCAAGAGCAACAGGCACGGGGAAGGACACTGCTACTGGGACTGTCTGCAGCCCTTGCAATTACCAGGCCAAAACCAAAACAATTCTTCTAAACGTTGCTTTTTATGGCTTCCCACACGACCAGCTGTGGGGGTGTGATGTTAATCAGAATTTTTATAACTCAGGGGTGAGAAGCAAAAGCAACGAGCTCAGAGACAGAGACTGGTGCTTCTCCCCTCCAGCTCCTGGTGCTGCTGTGACAGTGGTGACAAACTCAGGCTGTGGATTCAGGGATGCTCTGAGTGACAAACAGGAATCAGGCTGTGGATCCAGGGATGCTGTGAGGTGACAAACAGAGCTCAGGCTGTGGATCCAGCTCTGAATAGTTCCAGGGATGCTCTGACAGTGGTGACAAACAGGGCTCAGGCTGTTGCTCCAGGGATTCTGTGATGTGGCAAACAGGGCTCAGGCTGTTGGTTCAGCTCTGAATTGTCCCAGGGATGCTGTGACAGTGGTGACAAACAGGGCTCAGGCTGTGGATCCAGCCCTGAATGCTCCCAGCCATGCTGGGAATGCTGACCAGCAGATAGCAGAGCTGATAAACGCTGTGGTTTTCACAGGCTCTGCTGAACCACCCCATTCACCCTCTTTGTGCTGCCTGTGCTGCTCAGAGGAGGCAGAAAACCACTAGAGAACCCTCAGAATCAGAGGAAGAGAGAGCAATTTAACAAAGACTGGGGAAGAAGTCACCCTGGAGCTGGTTCAGAGCAGCAGAGCGGAGCTGGAGCTGCTCTGTGGGAAAGGAACGGGGGCTGCTCTCCTAGCAGGAGCTCCAGCAGCCCTTCAATGGGATTCTTCCTGCAAGATCACTCAAAAACCAAGCAGCTTTGGGAACACCAGGAGTGCAGGGGAGTTTGGTGCCGAGAATGAACATTTTACCCTCCCCTAAATCCCCGGGACGTGCGGAGCCCCGAATCCCCCTGGGCCCTGCAGGGATCAGGGTCAGCACAGCCCAGCCCTGTGGGGAGACAAAAGGAGATGCTGCTGAAGGCAGTCTTCCCTCTGATATGCTACACCTGTGTTAATCATCCTAGAGTAGAAACAGCCTTGCCCTCACAGCCAGGGGCATGATAAAGAGTGAGTTAACTGGTTAAATGGAGTCTGCTTGTCATGCTGTGAAGACCTAGGGACAGGAGGTTGTGCAAGGGCCAGAAGAGGTGAGATACTGTAAGATATTGTACATAGGACAGACAGGGTTAGGCGGCCGTGCTAGGGGCAGGAAGGAGTGAAACAGAACTGAAGAAGAGAGACAGAGTCAGGGCTGTGTGGAGCTGCTCACAGAAGAAATACAGAAGAAAAGTATGGGAGACTTTTTAAATAACAAGATGAAGATACTTGAAGCCTTCTGATGATTCTAACGAAGCACCTCAAGTGCAGTGTCCCTGTTGACTGCCACATATCAGCCACTGCGACATATCCCCTGCAGGGTGAACTTTTTGGGACCTGGGCAGCATCAAAGGGCTGCTCCCAGCCAGGCTGGGTGCCAGGGCTGCTGTGAAGGTCAGGTGCCAGCAGAGCCCAGCTGGGCAGGGACGGTGACGCCAGCGCGGCCCAGGGACGTCACCCAGCCCGGGGCTGCCACCAAGGCTGGCTCAGATTCCAAACCCCTGCAGGAACCAGGATGGAACATCCCTGCTGCCCTTCCTCCCTCATCCTCCTGCAGCCCTGCAACACCTTCAGCTGTGTGATAAATGCACATTTTGGAGTTGGCTTTTGGCAAATATTGATGTGAATGTTATATGTATAATGTAAAGAGGTTGTACTGTATTTCCTTTTATTTCTGGAATTTAAAACTGTGATGAAGGTATATTTCCTGTTATAAATGCATATTTTGGAGTTGGCTTTTGGCAAATATTGAGATGGATGTTATCCATATAATGTAAAGAGGTTGTGCTGTATTTCCTTTTATTTGTGGAATTTAAAAATGTAATGAAGGTGTATTTCCTAATTGTAACGAAGTAGAGATGGGGGTTGCACCTTTTTGGTTTTTTTTTTTTGTAACCTCTAACTAGACAGAAGCCAGAAGGGTCTCCTGACATTCCTGTGAAAGAAGATTGCTGATAAAGAACAATTGAGCCTTTTGAGGGTTTGAATCTTCAGAAGACAGATTTACAACATCTACCCAGACTACATGGAATCCTACAGATAAATTGTATATTTAGGGGGTCTTGAAACCAAAATGAATATTTGAATCATGCATTAGCTTATTTAAATATGTAACACAGGGGTCCTTAAAACAAAGGATCTGAAGACAGACGGGGTGTTGCTTTGCACCCTCAGCTGAGTAGCTCTCTTTTCCTGTCTCCCAATTGTCTATTTTTATTTTATTTTTACTAAACTTATAAATTCATATAAAAAGGTGAAATGTCGTTTTTTACAGCCGGAATAACACAGGGGGGACAACCCCAAATCCCCCCATCCCTCTGTGTAACCCCCCTCACTGTGTTGTAGCTACGGTTTGTGCTGTGATGTTTTGGGTTTTTTTGAAACTTTTTTTTAGGCACTGTTTTGTTAATAAAAGACATGTTTTTTTAAACTGTAAATACGTTTACATTCTTTTCTTTAGGAGGGACTTTTTCTTGATGTCTTAAGAAAAAGACATCAAGACTTAATGATGTCTGACTTAGACAAACTTTTTCAACTACATTGGTTTTCTTCCACCCCTTGGGTGGTTCTTTGTGAAACAGCATAAAAAAAGAGAAATTCCCGGAGTAATAAACATTAAAGTCATTTCAACCTTCTGAAGTCAGAGTCTGTGTCATTGTAATCTTAAACATCGTGTCACCTTTTTCCCTTTTCCCCCTTTTTCCTTTTCCCCCCATCACAGCCAGACTGCTTGTTGTGAATTTTTTTTTATCATTATTCTCTTTGAGAAGATTTTTCTTCACACAGAACTGGCTTGGCAACCATGACAATGCTTTGGGAGACATGGAGCCATTCCTCCTCCGTGTAGGTGTCACTGAAATCTTGATTTCCCCCCTCACTTATCTCGGATTTGTCAGGTTCTCAACATCCTCGTGGTGCTGCAGATAAACATCGGGTTTTTATCTCTGAACTGCAGCTCTCACTCAGGTGCCACCCTCATGAATCTCCCTATCAGATTCACAAGTGCAAGAACATTTATTTGTAAGCACAGCTAAAGAAAGCGTGACCTGCTCAGGAGCACAGGGATTTCAAATCCTAAAATGAAATTCTTTGCCTGTCCAGACTGGGATTTAAAGTTGCCTCTATGAAGAAATCACCAAAAAGAAACAATCTGAGCAGCAAAAAGAGCAGAGCCAATGTCAGAGAAGCCTCAGGTTTATGTTGTTATTATCTGGAGATGAATAATTTCATAGCACACACTGGTTTCATTTCTGGTCACCAAAAGGATCTCAGGAGCAAGGACACCCTGGAGCTGCTCCTGCCCTCTGCCCCCTCTCCGAGCAAGAGAACTGCACAACTTGCAGTGCTCAACTGGCTGGAAGAGCAGCTCTTGGCTGGCTCTGATGGTCTTGTGACAGCACAGACGATTGAGCTTTATTAGGCAAATCCATGAATGAGAGGGCTGGGAATTGCTACCAGAAGGAGCAGCCAAGGAGGCTCAGCCACAGCAGAGTGGGAACTCCTCCCCAGCCCCCGTGCCTGGAGTGCTGCCTGACACATCTTGAAAACAATTCCCCCCTGACACACCTGGAAAATGATTCCCCCCGACACATCTGGAACACGATTCCCCCCTTCTGCCTCGGCCCTGCACTTCTCCATCTTCAACTTCTTCCCCTTTTTGTGACCAAGGAAACACCAGAACCCTTCAGCTCCCAATTTCAGCCTGCACTGACAACACAAAGCACTGCCAGACACCTCCTGACTGGCACTGGGCTTTTTCCTGTAATGCAGGAATTAACGGCAGTGAGAGCAACTGGATCTCAGCTTTAAAAAAAAACCAACCCAATTCTGTTCTGTTGTTGGACAAAATAATTCCCTGGGTGGGGAAGATCAGCGTTATTTGTCAGGGTACACCTCTTCTTGTGGTCACCCTTTTTTGTTTCCATTTTTCTGCCCACACAAATGGCTGGGAAACAATTTGTAAGCACTCCAACATGGACAGCATCCATGAAAACCCTTGCAAAAAAAAAAAAAAAAAAATCAGGATTTACTCAGGGTTCTGGATGCTTGGTCCATGGGGCTTCCTCAATTTTTAATTACTGCACTGGCAGTTGAGTTGTCCCACTTTTTGGAGGGGCCAGGATTCAGTAAAGCACAAAATAATCCTGACTCTCTCATTCTCCCCCTTCCACCTTGTTCCTCTTCTGCCACTGCTGCTCTGCCACAGCCACTCTGGCTGCAAAGTGGTCGTTTTTAACCCAAAAATGCCTCACTCCAGAGAAAACATCACTGATGTTCGAGGGAAGCCAGCCCTCTAAAAAAAAAAAAAAAAAAAAAAAGGCAACAAAACAAACCAAACATATGCCAGCCACAGAATTCTAAAAGGACTGAAATTGGGCTCATTACCAGAGGACTGGGATTATATAATGGAATGATCTCCTTAGCATTTCCCTGAATCTGCACGTTAAAAAAAACCCAAAAACTACAAAAAAACCCAAAAAAAACCCAAAAAGGGCCATCATTTGCAGCATTGTGCTCAGCTGAATAAACTCTGTTGTTTGTGCAATCTGCAAATATTGGCTCTCCACCGTTTGTGGTATTTGGTTTCTCAATCTCATTGCCCCCTTTAGAATAATCCTGAATTTCCAAGGTATGATTTTTTCTTTTTCGAGCCCACATCACGGCAAAGGAATCTGTTTTCCCGTTAAAAATGGAAACAGACTGAGAGATTTCAGCCCCATCTGCAATCTGAGAAACGGGAGCTCCCTGCCAGAGCCGCTGCAACTTCTGCTGAGCATCCAGAGCCTCTCGCTGGTACCTCCAGAACCCTCCAAGCAGCAGCTCCAGAGCTATAATTAACCCATTCTCCCGAAATTACCAGCAGAACTCAATCTGCCTGGCTCGCAGAGAGCCACAGGGAGGCTTTTGTCGGAGGAGAAATATGAGCCCGGGAGATAATGGGCACGGGAGGTGCTGATAAAGGCAAGGTACAAGCAACAAACCTGACCCACTTCAGGGGCTGAGTGCTGAGCAGCCTCTCCTGACGTCAATGCACATTTCCCTGGCCAGCAGCAGCTCCAGCCTCCTTCAAAATAACAGTCCCTGTCTACCTGGGCTGCTGCAGACAGCAGCATCTCCTGCAGGAACCCCACTCCGCTCAGGAGGAGGAGGAGAGGAGCTGCTCCCCGGCTCCAGGCTGGATCTGGGGTTCACTGCGTGGGTTTCTCCCTCCCAGGGAGCTGAAATGCCCTCGAGTGATGCCCTCAGAAAGCAGCAAATCCCAAAAGGAGATGTGGCCAATCCAGCTGTTTAACCCTAGGGAGAACCAGGCAGCTTTGCCTTGCTGGTGCTGAGCTGGTGCTGAGCATGAATCCCACCCTAAAATCCACCTAAAATTCCACCCTGGCGTGGAATTCCTCACCTCGCCCTTCTCAATGGACTTTTTATCTCATCAATACCTTCAGCTTTGCTACTTAAACTGAAATGTGAGGGCTTTGCTCCCAACCACCTGGTATCTTCTAGAAAATAAACCTGCCAGAGCTCTCACCTCAAGCTCTTTACTCATCCTCTGCCTGTTGTCCAGTTAGTGGGAGAGAAAAGATCCTTTGAATTCTGCCTTTTAGAGCAAGACTAGGAGCACAGGGATTTCAAATCCTAAAAAAAAGTTAAATTCTTTGCCTGTCCAGACTGGGATTTAAAGTCACCTCTATGAAGAAATCACCAAAAAGAAACAATCTGAGCAGCAAAAAGAGCAGAGCCAATGTCAGAGAAGCCTCAGGTTTATGTTGTTATTATCTGGAAATGAATAATTTCGTAGCACACACTGGTTCCATTTCTGGTCACCAAAAGGACCTCAGGAGCAAGGACATCCTGGAGCTGCTCCTGGCCCTCTGCTCCCAAAACTACTGGATTTCAGTCCAGCCTCACGCATCAAAGGTGGAAATCCCATGAACCCACAGGGTCTGGAACATCTTTCAATGTTTAATTCTCCTGCTGGCTGAAATACAGAGGCAACTCTGTGCATGTTTCAGTGTTTGACTAAAAACTGTTCCATTCTTGAAGAGTAAAAAGCTTCAATAAAAGTCTTGGAAGCAGCAGAATGAACCAAGAGGCCCACTGGAAGAGAAGAGCTTTAACAAAATAATTCATCAGCTCCTGTGCTGGATTTTTTTTCTCAATTCCTACATGAACTGGAATCAGGAAGATCCCAGCTATCAGAATCTGGGATCCTGGCTGCCCTCTGTCCTTCCCCAGCCTGATAAATGAGCCATGAAGAAGATGAACAACTGGAAGAGGCTGTTCCCAGGGGATCTGCACAGCACCAGATAACTCCAAAAACCCCAGATAAACACCGTGGAGCTCGTCATCTGTCTCCTCCAGAGCGAAAAATCCAACAACTGACTGGGCACAGAGCTTCCAGCAGCCTGAACTTTCCTCCAGGCTGGACATGGGGATCTCCTGCCAAGCTGATAAAACCTGAGCTCCACGGAAGAACCAGTCCATGGGCTTGTTTGCACCCAGCCCAGCTGTAATTAACTTTCTGCACTGCACAAGTGGAGCAGGAGAGCAGCTGAGGCAGGGCAGAGACAGCAGCAGCTGATGGAATCTCCTCACTCCCCATTTTCAGAGCCCCTGGAGAGCTCCAGCACTGAAATTCCCGGTGACACAACAGCTCCTGGCTCTCCTGAGATGCTCTGCAGGGAGCTCCTCTCAGGGGATTTGCATCCCTGCAGTGCTCAGGGCAGGAAAACCTCTGGATGCAGGAGCTGAGAGCCCAGAGGAGCTCTGGGAAACTCTGCCAAGGCTGAACATCCCTGCAGAGCTGCCCAGGGATGTGGAGAGGGAGCAGAGGGCAAAAATTGGGCAGTGATGGCAGGAAAGGAAGCACAGAGGAACAACAGCACAGGAATTCCCTTCCCTCAGCTCAGCTCCTCAGAGCAAGGGGGTGACTGGCAGCCCTCAGACTTTATTTAGGATTTACTGACTATAAACTGCCCTGGTGGATAAATTCTCTCTCAGCCGAAATTCTCCAGGTGCTCTGACTGCCAGGAGCTGCAGCTGCTGGAGGTGGATTCAAGTGTGAAATCAGAAATGGGAAAAGGAAAACCACCCCACAAAGGGCAGGGCAGTTGAACCCACCTGGGGAACGCCCCGAAGACACCACAAACTTTTCACCACTCCAGAAATGCCAGGAGGGAAATGAAAAGGTGAAATAACCCAGGAATGAGCAGAAATGTTTTATCATTTCCCTTTCCTCAGCCTGAGAAAGGGAAATTCCTTCTCCTTGCTTCACCCCCTGCAGCACTCCCTTTCCCTTCCTGCCCCCTGTTAGTGAAGAGGTTCAACACTCCCCCAAAACCCAGATATTCTGTGTTTTACCCATTTCCAGCCTCTCTGGGCTAAAGGCAGCATGGAAGGAGCCCTGGAATTGTAATGAAAATGTTTTCTATTGCTAGCAACATCTGCTGTGTCTAAATTTATAATTAAAGTGAAATCATGCATGCAAAAAGGAAAAAAAAATCAATAAGCTTCCATTTTGAGTTTTGTTGTTTTGGTTTTTTTTTAAACATTGAAAGAAGTTATTTGATTAACTCTGTTTTAACCTGAACATCTGGCAGCTTTAAAGACACCCACAAAAAAATGTCTGTAACTCTAATTTTTTTTTAATTATTATTTTGGAAGTTAATATTGGAAATTTGGATGCACTTTGACACCCACCATGGAAAAAATATTCAAGTGGGAAAACCACGAAGGAATCTTGGGCAGCACCAGTGAATATACTGGAGGGGTAGTTTTATAAAATAAAATAAAATAAAATAAAATAAAATAAAATAAAATAAAATAAAATAATAACAAAAAATAAAATAAAATATAAATAAATAAATAAATAAAAATAAATAAAAAAATTTAAAAGAATAAATAAAAATGAAAATAAAACAAAGTAAAATTCAAAAATTAAAAAATAAAATAAATAAAAGTAAAATAAAATTAAATTAAATTAAAAAAATAAATTAAAATAAAAAATGAAATAAAAAATAATATAAAAATAAAAATAAAATACTAAAAATAAAATAAAAAATAAAATAAAATAATAAATAAATAAATAAAAAATTAAAAAATTAAATTAAAATAAAATAAAATAAAATAAAATAAAATAAAACAAAACAAAGCAAAACAAAACAAAGTGTTGCTGCATGGATTACCTGCAATTTTGATGTTCATGTTGCTGTCCAGCAGGAGGTTCTCAGCCTTGAGGTCCCTGTGCACGATTTTCCTGCCGTGGCAATACTCCACTGCCGACAGGATCTGCCAGAACTTGCGCCGTGCCTCGGCCTCACTCAGCCGCCCGTGGCTGGCCAGGTAATCTGCACAAAACCAAATCAATCAGCCCTGATCTGCTTCCAGTCAGCCTGGACAGCAGGCTGCAACACTGACAGTTAATTATATATCCCCACCCCCCAAAAAAATTAAAATCAAACTGGTTTGCAGCACCTGAAATGTCCCGGCCAACCCTCCGAAAAATGGGAAATAAAATAAGGGAATTTTAGTCTGGTCCTTCTTTTATGGCTGCCTGGTCAGTATTTGCACAATATTATCCTGACAGAGCTCATGGTAATCTGGGAAATAAAAGCAGCAGAACTCCAACAAACCACGTGTAAATGAGGCTGGACAGCAAGTAACAATCATGAAACTCAGTGATTTCTCCCCAATAATTAGCACAAAGGAACTCAAAACAGCTTCCAGCTTCTTGTTCTCCCAACCAATCCTCCAAAAATGGAAAAAAAAAAGGGAATCTTTCCTCTGGTCTTTCTTTTATGGCTGCCTGGTCAGTATTTGCACAATACTCATGGTAATCTGGAAAATAAAAGCAGCAGAACTTCAACGAACCAGGTGTAAATCAGGCTGGACATGAAACTCAGTCCCAAATCAGCTTCCAGCTTGTTTTTCTCCCAGCCAACCCTCCAAAAATGGAAAAAGAAAGGGAATTTTTCTCTGGTCCCTCTTTTATGGCTGCCTGGGCAATATTTGCACAATATTTTCCTGACAGAGCTCATGGTAATCTGGGAAATAAAAGCAGCAGAACTCCAACAAACCAGGTGTAAATCAGGCTGGACATGAAACTCAGTGATTTCTCCCCAATAGTCAGCACAAAGGAACTCAAACCAGTTTTCAGCTTGTTGTTCTCCCAACCAATCCTCCAAAAAACGGAAAAAAAGAGGAAATTTTTCTCTGGTCCCTCTTTTATGGCTACCTGGTCAGTATTTGCACAATATTTTCCTAATAGAACTCGTGGTAATCTGGGAAATAAAAGCAGTAGAGATGAAGGAAATCAGGTTTAAATGGACTCAGGCAGCATTGAAACTCAGTGATTTCTCCCCAATAATCAGCACAAAGGAACTCAAACCAGTTTTCAGCTTGTTGTTTTCCCACTGAACCCTCTGAAAAAATGGGAAAAAAGAGGAAATTTTTCTCTGTTCCTTCTTTTTTGGCTACCTGACCAATACTTTCACAACCTGGGAACTGAAATCATCACAAATCAAGCAATTCAGGTTTAAATGGACTGGGCAGCAAGCAGCAACACTGAAATTTAATTTCGCCCAAATAATTAGCACAAAGGAACTCAAACCAGTTTCCAACTTGTCGTTCTCCCACTCAACCCTCCAAAAAAATGGATTAAAAAAAAGAGGAAACTCTTCTCTGCTCCTTTTTCTACAGCTACCTGGGCAATATTTTCACAACACAACTCATGGGGAATGCTTGGAATAATTATTATGTTATTATAATTATTAATATCATAATTATAATAATATTCACCATCCTGGATACTTCAAACTTTAATTCATCTAAGCCTCACATCACACTTCTCCCTCTGAAGCCTCAGCAGGATAAAAATTTGGTTTTCTTTTAATTTCTGTTAATAGAGTAATTTAATAAATAATTTAATATTAATTTAATTAAATTTAATATTAAATTGAATAAATTTAATAAATAATAGAGGATTTAATAAAGCAAGCACCCCAAAGGTGCCCATCCTGACCTCTCCCTCGTCCTCACTGCGTCACAGGCAGAGAGAACATTTTGTTTTCATATTTGATTACACTGTAAAAAACCCCAATGTCAGCCCTGAAACCAGAAACTCCATTTATCCTCAGCAACAAAAACAAAAAGGGGAGCAGCAGCAGCTCTGTGAGCCTGGACAGGAACAGCTCTGAAGGAGCACAAAAATCAGAGAATCAGGGAGGGGCTCAGAAGTGCCCTCAGCATCCCAGAGGGGCTGCAGCTCAGGGCCAAGGAGCAGCAAAGGCACAGAGATTTTACAGGCACTGATCAACCTGTGATAAACCAGGGCTGGAACAGCAGCAGCAGCATCCTGCCCAACACAGCTCCAAACCTGGCTTTGTTAGTCTCTGTTTTGGGGGACTTTTAATTCAAATATCATCTAAGGGTTTTGTCAGCCCGTGTTTTAGGGGATTTTCAATAAAAATACCATTTAGGGGGCTTTGTTAGCCCGTGTTTTGGGGGATTTTTAATTCAAATATCATTTAAGGGATTTGTTAACCTGTGTTTTAGGGAACTTTTAATTCAGTATCATCTAAGGGTTTTGTTAACCTGTGTTTTAGGGGATTTTTTAATTCAAATATCATTTAGGGGGCTTTGTCAGCCCGTGTTTTAGGGGACATTTAATTAAATATCATTATGAAGGCTTTGTCAGCCTGTGTTTTGGGGGATTTTTAATTCAAATATCATTTAGGAAGTTTTGTTAGCCTGTGTTTTAGGGGATTTTTAATAAAAATATCATGTAGGGGGCTTTGTTAGCCCGTGTTTTGGGGGATTTTAAATTAAAATATCAATTATGGGGCTTTGTTAGCCTGTATTTTAGGGGATTTTTAACTCAAATATAATTTAGGGGGCTTTACTAGCTTGTGTTTTAGGGGATTTTTAATAAAAATATCATTTAGGGAACTTTTGTTAGCCTGTGTTTTAGGGGACACTTAATTAAATATCATTATGAAGGCTTTGTTAACCTGTGTTTTAGGGGACTTTTAATTCAAATATCATTTAGGGGGCTTTGTTAGCCTGTGTTTTATGGGATTTTTAATTCAATATCATTTAGGGGGCTTTGTTAGCCTGTGTTTTAGGGGACTTTTAATTCAAATATAACTTAGGGGGCTTTACTACCTTGTGTTTTAGGGGATTTTTAATAAAAATACCATTTAGGGGGCTTTGTTAGCCCATGTTTTGGGGGATTTTTAATTCAGTATCATTTAGGGGGCTTTGTTAACCTGTGTTTTAGGGGACATTTAATTAAATATCATGTAGGGGGCTTTGTTAACCTGTGTTTTATGGGATTTTTAATTCAAGTACCATTTAGGGGCTTTGCAGCTTTGGCAGTATCTCCATTTAAACTCCCCTCTGTGGCCAGAGCTGCTCTCTGGGAGCTGCACACTCTGCTCAGATCTCCCACCCCAGCTCACACCCTCTCAGCTGGTTTCACTTGGCAGAGCCCAAGAGCAAACAAAAGCCTGGCAGTAAGGGCAGATCACAATATTTGCAAGCTAAATATCAGCCAGGCACTGAGTGACTGACAAATCATATGATATCAAGGTGAAGTCAGATATCAAAGGCACCAACTCAATTACCCCTGAGCACCAGCCAGCTCTCTAAGCTGTTAATCCGTCATTTGTTAGCAATGCAGCAAACAAGTTAACGAAGCCAAGCTGTCGTTGGCTTTTATGGCTCTGGCCTGTCAGGACTTTTATTTTTTTTTATTTTAAATAAAGATTCCAAGCCCTTCAGGCTGCCCAGAACAGGTCATTTATTCTGGGATCACCCCCTCTCTGCCTGCTGGAGCACTGGGGGTTGTGCATTAACCAGAGTGCAAACAGGGATTGGGGTGGGGGCACTGTGCCAGCCCCTGGGCACAGGAGCAGCTCTCCAAGGCAGCTGGAATTTGCTTTTGCTTTTTTTGGGGGGAAAAAAAAAAAAAGGGAATTTTTCCTCTGGTCCTTCTTTTATGGCTACCTGGTGAATATTTGCACAATGTTTTCCTGACAGAGCTCATGGTAATCTGGGAAATAAAAGCAGCAGAGATCAAGGAAATCAGGTTTAAATGGACTCAGGCAACATTGAAACTCAGTGATTTCTCCCCAATAATTAGCACAAAGGAACTCAAACCAGTTTCCAACTTGTTCTCCCACTCAATCCTCCAAAAAAAAAAAAAAAGATAAAAAAAAAGAGGGAACTCTTCTCTGCTCCTTTTTCTACAGCTACCTGGGCAATATTTGCACAATATTTTCCTGACAGAGCTCATGGTAATCTGAGAAATAAAAGCAGCAGAACTCCAACAAACCAGGTGTAAATCAGACTGGACATGAAACTCAGTGATTTCTCCCCAATAATCAGCACAAAGGAACCCAAAACAGCTTCCAGCTTGTTGTTCTCCCAGCCAACCCTCTGAAAAAATGGAAAAAAAAAGGAATTTTTCCTCTGGTCCTTCTTTTATAGCTACCTGGTCAGTATTCTCACAATATTTCCTAACAGAGCTCATGGTAATTTGGGAAATAAAAGCAGCAGAACTCCAACAAACCAGGTGTAAATCAGGCTGGACAGCAAGTAACAATCATGAAACTCGGTGATTTCTCCCCAATAATTAGCACAAAGGAACTCAAATCAACTTCCAGCTCCTTGTTTGCCCAGTCAGCAGTTCTCCCAGTTCTCCCAGGAGCTGCTGGGATAGCTCAGCAGAGCTCTGGAGCAAAGAGGCACAGCTGGGCTGCACTGCAGAGCCACCCCTGAGCATCCTGCAAAGGCTGCAACAGCCAAGCCAGGAAATCTCAAAGTTTTATAAATTTATCTCAATGACAAAATAATTTACAATTATTTTGTAGATTTAGCCTGGTGTCACCCTCTGGATACGCCTTTCTACAGCAGGGTTTGGGGGTTTTTTAATTTTTTTTTTTTTTGATTTTATTACAATAAAATAGAAGCCAGAAGTGATTTGAGGGTCACAGCCAAAGGAGCAGGAGTTCTGTCCCAAGACAAAACCAAGCTCCCCTCAGCAAAAGG
Organism: Phylloscopus whistleri; assembly: GCA_017589585.1. Classification (NCBI taxonomy): domain Eukaryota; kingdom Metazoa; phylum Chordata; class Aves; order Passeriformes; family Phylloscopidae; genus Phylloscopus; species Phylloscopus whistleri. Next base: position 47,831 of record JADMLD010001376.1, read on the forward strand.
ACAAGAGGCAGTGGAAAGCAACTGGAACAGAGGAAATGGAATTTAGAACTAAAAGGTTTTTAACTCTGCAGGTGCACAGAAATGTTACATCTCTAACATTCCAGGGGTAACCACCACCAACACATTCAGGCTGTGCAAGCACAGGGACCTGAGACAGCCCCTGAGCACAGCCCCACCACTGATCAGGAATATTCTGAGCTACAAACCCATGGAGAACGAGTTGGATTTCCAGGTTCAATTCCTCATTCACACAGAGAGCAGGAGTGCATCAGGAAGCTGAACAGGGAAATATTCTCCTGCTTACCGAAAATCTCCCCGTTTTTGGCAAACTCTGTCACCAGGTACAGCATGCTTTTGGTCTCCATCACCTGTGGATGCAGAAATCACACGTGAGGGCTTGTGGGAAGAGCAAAAAAAAAAGCCAACAAACACCCAAAATGATCCTTTTTTTATGGTTCTCTCCTAAAGCTGTGGAAGCTCTGCCTCACACACACAATATTCCAACGTCTGCAAATAAAATAATCAAGAGCTCCACTGAGAGAGAAAAATCCTCCACTTCAGAAAGTTGTGTCAGACCTCAGGACAACAATTTCAGCAAATTTTGGGTTTATTTCCATAACCTCAGAGAAACAGTTGAGCATGAGCTGAACCGGTCCGTGGGCAGGACCTCTGTGAATCAGATTTTGCATTTTATTTATCAGCAGGCTTGAAAGTCCCAAGCTCACAACTGGGAGAGACAATCCCAGAGACAAGCAAACTGGGGGAGACAATCTGAAGGCTATTTTAAAAATAAACCCATTTCTCAAATTCATTTTTAACCAATGACTGAAGGAGTGATCAGTGATCACTCCCTCCAAGTGATCCTGCTGATCCTTCAGGCTTCATTTAAATATTCTCTGCCACTTTTTGTGTGGTGTCCTTCATTCAGAAAGGAACTGAGGGGAGATACCATCAAGGCAGTTGCAAATTTAACTCCTTAAGCTCCATCTCTTCCTGGGACATCGACATTTTAGAGACCCAGAGCCCAGTTTCTTTTGCATAAAATTAATATAAAGCTGAACTGGTCTTAACTGGGATCTTCATCTTTATTTGGCAGAGCTAAGAGAGGGGGAAAAAGGGGGAAAAAGGGGGGAAAGGGGGGGAAAAGGGGGGAAAAAGGGGGGAAAGGGGAAAAAAAGGGGGGAAAAGGGGCAAAAAAAGGGGGGAAAAGGGGCAAAAAAAGGGGGAAAGGGGCAAAAAAAGGGGGAAAGGGGGGGAAAAGAGGGGGAAAGGGGGGAAGGGAGAAAAAAGGGGGAAAAAGGGGGAAAAGGAGGGAAAAAGGGAAAAAAGGGGGGAAAAGGGGAAAAAAGGTGGAAAAAAGGGGGAAAAAAGGCGGGAAAGGGGGGAAAAAGGGGGAAAAGGGGAAAAAAGGGGGAAAAGGGGGAAAAAAAGGGGGGGAAAGGGGAAAAAAGGGGGGAAAAGGGGGAAAAAAAGGGGGAAAGGGGGGAAAAAAAGGGGGGAAAAGGCCCTCTAAGCCTACCTGGTAAAGTTTTATGATGTGTGGGTGGTCGAGCATCTTCATTATCTGCACCTCCCTGTAGATCTTCTCCAGATTCACAGCGTCCAGCTGAGATTTGTCAATGATTTTTATTGCCACCTGCAGACCAAGGGCAAAAAATGAGGTTCAGAACCACCCCCAGCGTGCTCCTGGCTGAGTTCAGCCTCATTAGAAAGGGAATGATGCAGCCCCAGGTCACTGGAGGCTTTCTGGGAGAGTTCTGAGATGCAAATCCCAGGCTGGAAAATATAGCAGGGCAGCATCAGGAGTGACAGGGGTCTCTCTAAGGGGCTGCAGGCACATCAGCATGGGAGGAAAAGCAGGTTTTCAGTGAGAAAAAGCAGGTTTTCAGTGAGAAACAGCAGGTTTTCAATGAGAAAACACAGGTTTTTGATGAGAAAATGCAGGTTTTTGATGAGAAAAAGCAGTTTTTCCATGAGAAAAAGCAGGTTTTCAGTGAGAAAAAGCAGGTTTTTGATGAGAAAACACAGGTTTTCCATGAGAAAACACAGTTTTTCAATGAGAAAAAGCAGTTTTTCCATGAGAAAATAAAAGTTTTCAATGAGAAAAAGCAGTTTTTCCACGGAATGGGAGGTGCAGAACAGGTGAAAAAGGCCAGTGCTCCTGCTGCTCTTAAACCAGCACCTTGCAGTGACCACACTCTTCTGAAAAAGCTCCGTGGTGCCCATTTCTGGGCTCAAGGTGACAAATCTGAGTCCCACAAAATGATTATTTTAAGAGGAAAAACTGTTGGCTCCACACAGCCCATCCAAGCCCAGTTGCAGCTGTGACATGTTTAATTAATTCCTCTGCTGTTATTAAAGGGTATCTGCAGTTCATCCCTTCTGAGAAAAAGAAAACCAAAAAAACCAAACCTCTGCAGATAAATTTATCAGTCAAACCTTGGAAACACATCTCAATTAGCTCACCAAACACATCCTGGCCCTGCTGACCTTGTTTTTTAGCCAATAAATGCAAAGGGAAGAGAACTACAGATGCTGAGGGGACTAAAAAAGCTCCAGCAGAAGACGTTTAAAATTGAAAACGGAGAAAAAAAATGAAAATGCAGCCCCTGCACATGGCCAGGGTAAAAATGCTGAATGTATAAATGGTGTTTATTCACCCTGAATGTCACTTTATTGATGCTGAAGCAGGAGCAAACAATGTGAGCCCCACAAACGCTTCTAATTACGACAGAAATTTCACCAACTATTGGACATGGGAGAGCTGCTACACAGGAGAGAGAAATCCACGGGAGGTGAACTCATTATCTGCTCCAGCACTGATTGTGGGCCCACCTGAATTCACAATTAACTGTTTATTGACTTCAGTGCACTCTGATTTTCCCTCTTTAAAAGCCCCTTGTCCTTCCCCAATCCCCAGGAAAATGAGATTCTGTTGAGAGTGAACAAACTGTAAAATTTTCTGCAAATTTGGGGTTGTTTTGAAGGTGCAGGATGTGCTTTTACAGAGCTGACTTATCCAAAACAAACAAAAAAGTTGTTTTTTGGTTGTTTTTTTTTAAAAAAAGAGAGGTGTGGGACTATTTTTTTAAGCATCCAGAATTTTGAGCAAAACAGTTTTATCAAACCCTCCTACAAATGTAGAGTAATTCTGATGTATACAGACATTAAAAACAATCAGAAGAGGTTCACATCCTACAGAATTTCCAGCATCAACCCTGAGTTGTTCCAGAGCCTTTTTTCTCCAAAACACAGAGCTGAGAATCAAAAGGGAACTTTTGCTCAAGGTGGCAAAACCTGAAAAATCCCAGGTCGTTCTTGAAAAGTTTTTTGTGTTTTAAATTGTGAAGAGACTGCTCCAAACAATGAAAACCCAACGTGGATTTTTGTCTTCTCCTATTTGTTACCTCCTTGTTTTATTCCTATTCCAGGTCATTCTTTGAAAAGTTTTTTGTGTTTTAAATTATGAAGAGATGCTCCAAACAATGAAAACCCAACCTGGATCACCTGCTTCTTCTCCTGTTTGTTACCTCCTCGTTTTATTCCCGTTCCAGGTCATTCTTTGAAAAGTTTTTTTTTTGTGTTTTAAATTATGAAGAGACTGCTCCAAACAATGAAAACCCAACGTGGATTTTTGTCTTCTTCTCCTATTTGTTGCCTCTTCGCTTTATTCCTGTCCCTTCCATCAAACTTATGCTTCATCTCAAGTACAAAACTCGATTAAAAGGATGCAAATCATCACCATTCCAGGGGTAACCACCACCAACACACTCAGGCTGTGCAAGCACAGGGACCTGAGACAGCCCTGAACACAGCCCCACCACTGATCAGGAATATTCTGAGCTACAAACCCACGGAGAACGAGCTGGATTTCCAGTTTAAATTGATTTTCAGCTCACAAATCTCACCACACGACATCAAATCAAGCTTTGGCTGCTGATATGGAGTTTTGGGGGTGATTAAAAAGTTGCTGTTGAGCACAGAAAATAAAAAGAAAAAAACCTCCTTGCTCTTTTGCAAGCCTTGCACAACTTCAAGTGTGCATTAAATGTGTCCATAAAATGCATGTACCACAGGAGAGGCAGCACAGCAGCAGCTGCACCTCTGGCTCCTCCACTCAAATGCAGATTAAATACCTCAGAGCTCATTCTGCATCTTCAGCTTGCCAGGACCAGGCGAGATTTGAGAGAAGAACCACTTGAAAAATACTTAAAAATCCAGCAAAGCCTTCCCAAGGATGTGAGGAGGAGCAGGGAATTCAGCAGCTCCTTTTTGTCCACGAGCTCAGCTGTGCCTTGATGACAGGAAAAGGGATGTAATTCTTAGAGGTGGAGAAGCTCCTTCAAGCCACGGAGCAGTTTCCTATCTGAAAAGTCTGTTTTGTTCCTAAACATGCAGCTTTGCCAACAGCCACTGGCAACAGCTCGAAACAAACAATAAAAAAATTCCCAAAATTTCAACAGTAATGTCAGCACATCCTTCATCTGACAGGGAAAAACCAAAAGGGAATCCTCTGCCTCCCCTGATCTCCCCATCACCAGGTTTTTTTTAAGGAGTTCCAAGATATCTTTGCAGCTTTCATGGTTTCTTCTCGTTTAAAAAATACAAGGAACTGCACTTATTTCCTTCCCTCTTTCACTGAAGGCCCAGGGAACTGGAGTTTGCTCAATCCTCCCCTGACATCTGGGAAACTGCAACTGCCAAGGAGTGAGGATGAAATGCTTGTCAAGGGAAGATGAAAGTTCTTCTGCTCCTCGGCTGCTCCAACTGTCAGTTTGCATTGTTTCTGTTTTATTCATTTAATTCTTGAAAGGAAAAACAAAGGCAAAAAGCAAACACCCAAACAACAAAAAAACCCCCAAACAAAACAAAACCACAACACAACCTCCCGCTGCAAGTTCACACTCAACCAGAGCTCTGTCCCTGCAGGTTACAGAAATTCAGATTTGTTAACCCAGAGCACTCTTAAAATAGATAAAATGCATTCAAATGAACAAAGACAACCTCCTGCAGCCTGGAAAAAAACTCTGCATTTTGCTGGGCAGCACAGGGAGCTGCTGTCTGTGCTGGAGTTATTCACTTTGCAAACACCTGAGCACACCTGAACTGGTGCCACAGATCAAATCAGGGGCTGGAGGGTTATTTTTCATACTTCTTTTCCAGAGAAAAATACAAATTCCCTGTATCAGCAGCCAGGTGAAAGCACATCTGGGATCCACAAGGACATCCAGGTTTTATTTCACCTGGGGAGCAGCGAGCAGAGTTCCTCTGCAGGGGATTAATCCCTAGAGGGGGGGATGGTTAATTAAAGGTTTTAGGGGTGGGTTCCCAAATTCCCTGCAGTTTTTCCAAGCAGCACCTTCACCTATTCCAAACCTTTTCCTTTTTTCACACCCATTCCAAACCTTTTCCTCATTCCATTCCCACCCCATTTCACTGGCAGCAAAATCTCCCACTTCACGCTTCCAATTATTTCTGTTCTCTCCTCTCCTCCTCCCCAGGAAAAAAAAAATCTCTGCTCATTCCACGCCTCATTAGCAGGAGCTGCCCCGGGATCACAGGATTTCTGGGCAGCAGGATCAAGAAAGGAGCGTGGCAGGAAAAAAAAGCCACGTGGCCTCCACTCAAATGGCACCAAAACACCCAAAAAGAGCCAAGCCAAGGTCGGGTTCTGCCCCCTCCTGAGTGGGCTGGCAGTAAAAAGTGCCAGGCAGCACCTCTAATCCTACAAATCTTTAGGAATCCCCCCGTTTTTCCCAACTTTCCCCCCGTTTTTCCCAACTTTCCCACTGCTGTTTGGTTGTTTGGGATGCTGGGGTGGCATTAATTCCAGTGATGGTTTCTGATTTTTTGTCTGCACACAGAACCTGTGTGGTTCTCCAGTTTTATCTTCTTCACAAAAAGGTTGTACACAATCCATAAGTGCAGCATTCGAGGTAATAAGAGCCCATCTTTTTTTTAATTTGATGGTAATTGGCTAGGCAGAGTTGTGTTAAAAAAAAAAAAAAGGCAAATATTTTAAAGGTCAAAATGATATAAAACCACAATCTCAGTGCTGGAAAAGCCCAACAACGAACAGGTTGTGGATGTGAAGGGTTCAAATCAGGAGATTCAGGAGAAACTTTGCCAAGGAGTCCTTTCAAAACAGGTTTTTTGAGCAGGTCTCAGCAGCATCACAGCATCCTCCTGTAGCACAGACCTGAGGGTGCACCAGCACAGCCTTTCCAGGACCCAAAAACTGAATATTCTCCCACTGGAACTTCAGCCACAAGCTTGAAACATGAAAACCCTTCAGTGTGGAGTCATTAACGGGCAGGATTTCCACTCTGTGTGCTCGGGGATCCAACAATCAGGTGAGCTGCTCCAAACTGGAAGTGCTTATTCCAAAGAGTGTTTGGCTGGAGTGAATTTCCTCTGACATCACCAGAAGTGATCTTAACAGGGTTCCCCTTCCTCAAAGATTGTGTAAATACTTCCAGCGACCAACTCAGCAAGTCAGTTCCAGAAAAACATTCTTGCATCTCTCACTGCAGAAGTCAGAGCTGACTCAAAAAAAAATCAAAGACCTTGACAAAAAAAAAAAACAACACCTCCAGCACAGGCAAATTTGCTGTAAAAATCCCACAGATGATAAAAAAAAGGCTGCAGGCTGGACAGAAAAGCTGGTTTAAAAAAAAAATAAAATTCAAGACCAACAGAATTCAGCAATTCCTTAGGACAGAGATGAAAGAATCATCCAGGAACCAGGGAGCTTTTAAAGCTCTGTGTTTTCCGTAAGCTTTGTTATTTCGAACAACGCTAAACAAACGCAGCTTTCTAAAACGACAATAAAAACCCGAGATTAAAGTTTTCATCTCCATCACAAAGCCTGCCAAAGAAAACGAGGGCTGAGGAGCGAATGACAGCCGAGGATCTTCAAGTGGAGCATTCGCAATCCTGGCACATGGCACCAAACTTGGAAAGGGAGCGCTGGCACCGCTTGGCTCCTCAGCAAGAGCAAGAAAAGGCTCGGAAAGACTCGAGTTTGTGATGAACTCGAGAAATGGGGCCAGAGGAGAACTTTCTCTCAGTCTCTGGGGCGCAAAGCTCATCGATCACAGAGCCCTGGTAGCGCCGGGGGTTTGCTCTCCTGACTCAGCTCCAGATTTCAGGGCTTTTTCTCTTTTCCTGGGAGGAATGATCCCCCCACGGTGAAGAACTGCAGCAGGCCATTCCAGGCTGCGCTTGGGACGGGATTTTAATGACTTCTGTCAGGTTCAGGAGCCTCTTCTTCAGTCAACAATGAAAGCGACCAGGAGAGAGAGGCTGACAAAAAGCTCACCTCTAGGTGTAGCAACTAAAACTACCTAAAACACCACAGAAGAGGAAGCTGATCCTTCAGAGCCATTACTCTCATCAGATACCTCCTTTTTTTTTTTTTTTTCCTTTTTTTTTCTTTTAAAGTGAACACGACTGCATTTTTTTTTACCCAGGCAGACTGACACTGATTTTTGTTTTAGGTACAGCACCAGGTATGAACAATAATCACCGGGTAATACACGGGGGCGGTTAAACAAAGAGGCTAAAAATGGTTGGATTTGGTGAAGTTGCAGGATGCAGTGCTGAAGAATTCAGCACAGACACACAAGTTCCTCTGCTGAACGAGACAACCCAGCATCGCCCAGGTCAGGAAACCTTAAAACACCCAGGGCAGGACAAGCACAGCGGGTCTGACCCTTCCCCGGGAGCAGAAAGTGCTGCTGGAACAGCACCGGAGCATCCTTGGGGCAGCGATGCCACCACCCCGGGGGTGCCATCCTGGCAGCGATGCCACCACCCCGGGGGTGGCACCTCTGGGCTGCCACCCTCGGGGTGCCATCCCGCGGGTGACACCCTCGGGAGGCCTCGGAGGCGTTCCGGGGGAGGATGCGAGCAGGACAACCCCCCCCTCCCAACCCCCCCCCACCCCAGCGGCCGGGGCTGCCGCAGCTCCGGTGCCCGGCACGGCCGCGTCCCCGCGGGAGGTGCCGGAAGGGACAAAAGCGGAGCCGGAGCCGTTCCCGGGAGCCCCCCCGGGCGCGCCCCCCGCGCCGTGCCCACCTCGCTGCGGGTGATGCGGTGCCGCGCCAGCTTCACCACGGCGAAGTTGCCCTTGCCCAGCGTGCCCTCGATGTCGTAGAAGCCGACGCGGACGGGCCCGAGCCCGCGGGGCAGCAGCGCCGGGGGCCGCCGGGGCTCGGCCATCACCATGCTGGGCTCGGGGGGCGGCGGCGGCGGCTCCGGCTCCGGGCTCCGCGCGGCGCCCCCGGGGCCGCGCCGCCCCCTCCGCCACCGACCGGCGTCACCGCGCGCGTCACCGCGGGCGGGGCCTCGCCATGGCAACCGCGCCACGGCACGGCCCGCCCCGGGACACCGCCGGCCGGCACCGCGGGGACAGCGCCGGCACCCCCCGGGGACAGCGCCGGTACCTCTGGGGGACGGTGTCAGCAGCCCCGAGTGCCATCAGCCCTGGGGGACAGTGCCACCAGCCCTGGGGGACAGTGCCATCAGCCCCGAGTGCCATCAGCCCCGGGGGACAGTGTCACCAGCCCCGAGTGCCATCAGCCCCGTGGAACAGTGCCACCAGCCCCGGGGACAGTGCCATCAGCCCTGGGGAACAGTGCCACCAGCCCCGGGGACAGTGCCACCAGCCCTGGGGGACACCGCGGCACCCGCGCTGGCACACCCCCAGTGCCAGCAGCCCCGGGGGACACCCGCGGGACCCGCGCTGGCACACCCTCAGTGCCACCACCCCGGCGGTGGCAGCCGCGGGACCCGTGCTGTGTCCCCAGGGCGCGGCTGGGAAGGCACCGGAGCGAGTCCTCGGCGCTGGCATCACCCAGCACCCAGCAGCGCCCGTGCCCAGGGAAGGCCACCCGGGCAGGTGGCACAGGAGCACGGACAGGTGGCTGGGGGTGTCTCCAAGCCCTGGGCAGCGCTGTCACCCTCCGTGGGGAGAAGTTCTGGCTCGTGTTGGGGTGGAACTTGTTTTATTTTTCACTTTCTGGCCACTGCTCCTCGTCCTGTCACACTGAACAGAGCCTGGCCCCATCCTCTGACCCCCTGGAGATGTTTGTGTGCCTGGTGACTCCTCAGCCTCCTCTGAGCTGAACACGCCCAGCTCAGTTTTGGATGACAAGGAACGAGGCAGCCCCAGGTGTCTGTCCAGCCCCAGGTGTCTGTCCAGCCTCAGGTGTCTGTCCAGCCCAGGTGTGTGTCCAGCCCAGGTGTCTCCAGCCCCAGGTGTCGGTCCAACCCCAGGTGTCTGTCCAGCCCCAGGTGTCTGTCCATCCCCAGGTGTCTGTCCAGCCCCAGGTGTGTGTCCAGCCCAGGTGTCTCCAGCCCCAGGTGTCTGTCCAGCCCCAGGTGTCTGTCCAGCCTCAGGTGTCTGTCCAGCCCAGGTGTGTGTCCAGCCCAGGTGTCTCCAGCCCCAGGTGTCGGTCCAACCCCAGGTGTCTGTCCAGCCCCAGGTGTCTGTCCATCCCCAGGTGTCTGTCCAGCCCCAGGTGTGTGTCCAGCCCAGGTGTCTGTCCAGCCCCAGGTGTCTGTCCAGCCCCAGGTGTCTGTCCAGCCTCAGGTGTCTGTCCAGCCCAGGTGTGTGTCCAGCCCAGGTGTCTCCAGCCCCAGGTGTCGGTCCAACCCCAGGTGTCTGTCCAGCCCCAGGTGTCTGTCCATCCCCAGGTGTCTGTCCAGCCCCAGGTGTGTGTCCAGCCCAGGTGTCTCCAGCCCCAGGTGTCTGTCCAGCCCCAGGTATCTCCAGCCCTGAACCAGGAGCTCCACACAAAGACCCCAGGGTTCTGCAGCTGCATCAGACTCCACGTGTCCCAACTGCAGTTTCCTGCTGGAAATCCTCCCCTCCCTGGCACTGAGCAGCGTTTCCAGAGGGCCAAGTCACTGCAGATGACAACGATTCCTTTTCTGTGTCTGCCAGCCTCCCCAAATCCTGCTCAGCACCACACAGCCCCGTGCAGCTCGGGGCCCCAGCGTGTCAGGAGGATGTGAACATTGCTGGAGGCACCCAGAGAGGGTGACAGAGCAGGTGACAGGGAGCAGAGCTGTCCTGGGAGGGGCTGGATCCATCCAGCTCAGAGAAAAGGAGGCTGAGAACAACCTCAGGAGGAGGGGATGTGGAGAGGGAGGTGCTGAGCTCTTCTCTCCAGGGACAGGACACAAGGGGGTGGCTCAAAGCTGTGCCAGGGCAGCTCCAGACTGCACATTACAAAGTTTTTCTGGACCAAGAGAGTGGCCAAAGCTTCCCAGGGAGATGGTCAGTGCCCCAAGCCTGGCAGTGTTTGAACAATGCCCTTAAAAAACTTCTGTGATGTCCTGAGGTGGCCGGGCAGGTGGACAGGGTGATTTTTGCAGGTCCTTTCTCAGTGAAATATTCTTCTGGTTTATTTGCTGCACATTTGGAAAGGCAGATTTGGAATCTCTGTCGAGCCCTTTGACCTGAAATGGTCTGAGGACCATTGAGAATGTGTGGAAAAATGTAAAGGCCTTTCTGCTGAATTTCCTTTTCAGTGCTGAGTCCACTGATTCTGCTTTAGGTGTGCACTTACATTTTAAAATTCCACGGTTTTTTCAGCAATCTTTGCTCTCCCAGTTCATGCCTGTCCCTCCCTCCCCCCTGCTCCGTCTCAGGCTGGGGGATTGGCACATTTCTGACATTTGGGAACCAGGAATCACCCCTGGGATCTTTGCTGAGTTCCCCTGACTAAGCAAAGCCCATCCCAAAGCTGATGGCACAACACGTGCCCGTGGAATCAGCAACAGCCACAGAGCTTTATGGACAAACAGTGACACAGCTTAAAACAGAGCCTGGACACACAAAAAAAAGAAAAAAGAAAAAAAAGAAAAAGATTGGGAGGACGCGAGGAACAAAGTTGTGTCGTTCTTTCCCTTTTTAGCCAGGTTTTACACGTAGAGCTGCCTCATCCTGCTGAAAAGTGACTTTTGTTCCGTGTCAGGCAGCGATGACTGTTCTGCAGAGGGAACTGAAGATCCCTGTGCAGAAATGAATGCTTGTCCTTCACTGCTGATGAGATCCCTCCGAGGAGTGACATTTTGGGATGACGCTGCTGGCTCGGGCTGCCATGGAGAAGCAGGGAGCTGCTGCTGCTCTATTTATCCCCTTGCAGAAGTTCTGGCAGTGAGTAACTGATGGCTCGGGTTAGTCAGACATCCACCCTTTCAGTGATTGATGGGTACGTGAGAGAGCCTTCCAGAATCCTCTTTGAATAGCAAGTGGTGTCATCCCGAGCTGCCACTTGCCAAATTTCACTCCTCTTTCACCTTTTCTTTCGCATCCAAACTCGGCGTGTGGAAAAGTGACTTTTTTCCTCCCCTACAGAACGTTACCTAATACTCCTTCTCAGCCACGTCACTCTAAACGAAGTTTTTAGCCTTAAAACGTTTGCTTCCTGCCCACTTTCAAGCCTCAATCCGGTGCAAAATGAATTATCAAATCCGATTTTGGTGCTCGGAAGAGGGAACTCGGGGCAGAAAACCCCAGAAAAGTTCAGGTCGCAAAAAAAAAACCCGCGGCTTAAAAACGCTGCCAGAGGAACTGCACCCACAAAATAAAAAATAAAAAATAAAAAAATAAAAAAATTAAAAAATTAAAAAATAAAAAATAAAAAATAAAAAATAAAAAATGGAAAATGGAAAATAAAAAATATCCTTTGCAGGGCAGCTTTCGGCAGCCTGGGGTGGTTTTTGCTCCGCTCCACGGAAAGGGATTCAAACTCCTCCCAGAGCAGCTTTTTTTTTCCAGGACGTGGAGCGCACATGCCCTCGTGTGGTCGCCGCTCCCGCGCATCCTCCCGCAGCCGGGATGCCCCGAAGGAGGTGCCGAACAGCGGGATTTGTAAAATTCCCTCCCCTGAAAAACTCCCGGCTCGCTCCAGAGGTCGGACCACACACTCGGCTGCCAAAATACGGCTTTACACACCTAAACTCCAGCATCTGACAAGTTTTCCCCCCACATTTTCCTGTTTTGCGGTGCCTGAAAGATGCTTAATAGCTGCCAAAAAAAAGAGAAAAAATAAGGAGACCGAGAATACAAGATTAAAAGTGGGCAGACTTTTGCTTGATTTGCATTAATTACTGCATTGGAAACTCCAGATATTGTGAGTGCCCAGCACTGAGCACTCTCCTCTATCAGGATTTTGCTTTTCAGGAGAAATTATTGCCCACTCGGCGCTGTTTTTAAAACAACTGGAAGATTCTTTTATTTTTTTAAAGGGGTTTAAAGGGATTTAAAGGGGTTTCTCCTTTCAGGGCTTTATTTGCACCACGTCCTGGTGGAGGAACAGCCACCGAGACACTGCAGAGCCACAGCACCGGGGGCATTTAGGAAGTGAGAAGCAGCTGTGACAACTGCAATATTTCAGTGTTTGCAGCAGTCAGCGACAGCTCAGAGATCTAAAAAACTTCTTCCTGCCTGTTTTGGCAGAACAGGTTCATGGCTATGCTTGCACTCAGTTCTGCTGTTCTTTCAGCAAGATTTAAAACACCTTTTTGCCAAACTCTTTGTTTCCTCCCAACTTATGAACAAATTTATAACATGAACTGATTTTTTTTTTCATTTTCCTATTAATTTATTTACATGCAACAGAGAACAGCAAACTTTCAGGCAACTAAAGCACATTTTAGGTGCTTCACGGCCTTGTTCTGCAGCAGTGGTGCTCTCCTGGAGCCAGAAAATCACCTGCAGAACAAAAGGTGTGAAATATTTGTGCTCCTGCCTGGCACTCTTTGGTTGTTTGGTCATTTCCCTCTCCACTGCTTGGTCTCTGTCCCTTCCAGCAGAATGAGGGAGAAAATTGGAGGAGTAAAAATGAGAAAACTCACGGGTTGAGACAAAGAAATTTAATAGGCACGGTAGAAGTTGCACACACAAGCAAAGCCAGCCAAGGGGATCATTCCCCACTTCCCACTGCTCAGCATCTCCAGGAAAGCAGGGCTCCAGCACACACCACAGGTAACTTTTAGCACCTTTGAGGAGGGGGAGGTCTATAAATAAATAAGGATTTTGGATTGTCCTTCAGTTTCAAGGCGTATCTTTGGTACAAAAAGGAATCCAGGGTATCAACAAGCCATTCCTGGGGCAAAGGGGGCTTGGTGCAAAGCCAGATCTGCACATTCTTTTCAGTCTGGGTCCTTAAAAACCCCCATTCTTTCAGAAAATAGAAGAATAAGGGGGCAATGCACAACCAGGACAAACATCACACACACCATTATTAAACAAGTGCATAGAGAGGGCGAGTAAACTCCTGTTGATATCCAAAAACCCGAATTCCAGTGGGGTTTTTGGGTCCATTTCCTCAATACCCATAAATCTCATCTCCAAAACCCAAATTCCAGTGGGTTTTTTGGGTCCATTTCCTCAATACCCATAAATCTCATATCCAAACCCTGAATTCCAGTGGGTTTTTTGGGTCCATTTCCTCAATACCCATAAATCTCATATCCAAACCCTGAATTCCAGTGGGTTTTTTGGGTCCATTTCCTCAATACCCATAAATCTCATATCCAAACCCTGAATTCCAGTGGGTTTTTTGGGTCCATTTCCTCAATACCCATAAATCTCATATCCAAACCCTGAATTCCAGTGGGTTTTTTGGGTCCATTTCCTCAATACCCATAAATCTCATATCCAAAACCCAGATTTCAGTGGGTTTTTTGGGTCCATTTACTCAATACCCATAAATCTCATATCCAAACCCCAATTTCCAGTGGGTTTTTTGGGTTCATTGGGTTTTTTGGGTCCATTTCCTCAATACCCATAAATCTCGTTGTCCACCCAGGTGGACTCCTTGTTCCTGCCCACATGCTCGTAGATGTCGTTGGTGACAAAGCCACTCTCTGTGCTGGCCAGGGCCACCAAGCCACTGCTGGAGGTGTCCCTGGGGTCCCTGCAGGGGCTCCCTAGACCCTCCTGGGCACGGAAAGAGGAATTCTTAGTGCCAGGCCTGGCTCCAGCCAGGTCAGCTTCGTGTTGCTTGTTGATCACTCTGTAGATGTCCAGCTCGGGGCTGTCCCTGCTGGGGTGTGGCAGCCAGGCACCCTCACCCTTCGGGGTCACATCCACCAGCTCCTGTCTCCTTAGGGAGGGCAAAAAGGGGAAAGGCATAAAATGGAACAGAGGAAAAAAAATCACAAAGCAACAACAGAGCTCTGACAGGAATTTGGTGATCAGCCTCGAGCAAAACTGGGCTCAGGGGCATTTCATATCCCAGCCACTCCAGGTTGCACTCCTGGAATGAGGGACACCCAGATGCAGCAAAACTCCTCCTGACACTCCCAAAATCCCAGCCAGCATTCCCCTCCCCACCCCCAGAGCTGCTGTGCACACAAGGAAAGCAAGGAGGGGACATTGGTAACCATTATTTGCTCCACATTGTCATGCTTTTATTTCCATTGCTGCATTTCTCCCTTTTGAAGGGGAACTTCTGATAATTCAAAGATTTAATAAGAAAAGTAGAAAGGTTAACACATCAAAATTGTAACCTTGGTGACATTATTTCTGTCTGCCATGTCTGTGCAGGCAAGAAAAGGATATAATGTGATTTACTTAGGATTTTACTTCACAATTGCCTTTTTTTTTTTTTTTTTGGCATTTCTTTGGCTGCAAACACTCCTGTCCAGAGCTTTTTACAGGATGGTGAGATTGGCTGTGAACAGGGCGAGGTGTCAGTGTTGGTTCAGGGCACAGAAATGCCACTCACCTCTTCAGGAACAGCCAGAAGCAGGAGATGCCTGTGATGGCCATGAGGAGGAGCAGCACAGGGATGCTGGAAATAAGGATGTAGGCAAGGCTCTGAACAGGTTCTGGGGGTAAAAAAAACCAATCAGGGTCAGAAGAAGAAATGGCAAGTTTTTCAGAGTTAATCACAGATGTCCGAACAGCACACGCACAGTTCAGCCACTCTGAAGTGATTTAATAAAAGTGGCTTTTTCACACCCAAAACGCTTTGCACACCTTGGGATTTTGAACATTTTTACCAGCAGAGCAACCTCCTTATTTTGTCCTGGGAAATACTTGAGGGAAGTTTTTGTTTATTTGTTTGTTTGTTTATTTGTTTTGTGGTTTTTTGTTTTTTATTTGTTTTTGTTTTTTAAGAGGCTGTTTTCTCTATTCTATAAAGAATATATTTCCATATTCTTTTCCCCACATTTTGAGTGAAACACCTGAAAATGAATTTTTTGAGAGCACAGCTTACCTCTGGCCCCCACAGCTGTTCCATTGGCACCTTTCCTGCGGCGTTCCTCTGGGGATTCTGCCTTCCAGGGCTCTGTTGCCACAGCTGGAAAGAAGCAGCTTCATTAATATTTGAAATAATTATTTATTTGAAATAATAAAAAAGCGAGGCTGAGAGGAGATTGAAGAGGCTGAGAGCTGCAAAAAATTGTGAGGAGCACTGGGAGTCTTGTACTTCAGTCCCTGCAAAATCAAACTGCATCACCAAAATCCCTGCATCACCACCAAACTCTGCCTCACCAGCAGCAAGAATTTCCCTGCAGGATGGAGCAGGGAAAGTACAAATTGCAGGGGAGCTTCTTGCTCAGGATGTTTTTTGGGTGTCCTTGACAATGAATGTTGGGGTGTTTCCACTGGAATTCAGCAGTTGTTAAAAAAAAAAAAAAAAAAGAAAATCAAGAACAAATGTGTCCAACTCACCTCTTTGGGAATTGTCTGTTGGAGCTTTTGTTGGCTTCTCTGAAAGAAAAGAGAAATGCAGAGTTTCCCCATGAGTGAAACCCACAATTTCCAGCCTGAGCGCTGTTCTTCAGTGCCCTTCGCCCATGTGAGACCTCAAACGCTTCATAAAAACCCCCAGGGAATTTCTGTAAACCACCAGCAGAGAGGAGACACCGGAATTTATTTTATTTCCCCCCCATTTGTCACATAAATTTAAAGCTCTCCCTGTCCCCCCTACCAACCACTGCACTCCTCACTCATTCCTTCTCCTGGGGGATGAAAACCTCTTTAAAACCCCCCCTTACCCAGGGAATATTTGCAGATGAAGTTGTTTTTCATGTTGCATCTGTCATCATTCCACTGGAACATGTAGGGGCCTCCCACCCCGGGCGGGGCAGAGGGTTGGTGGTAGAGCACCACGCACACCTCACCCCCGCAGGACGGCTCGTCCACGTACCAATTCCTGGGGGAAAACACCAAAAAATCACAGCTCAGGGCACCTCCCAGCACCTTGGGTGGGGAGAAAAGCAGAGTTAAAGGGGTTGTGGCTCACCCTGTGCGTCCACTGGGGAAAATGGGAGTGATAAATGCAATTTTTTGTTAATTTGGATTTTTCCAGCTCTGACAGCAAAGTGTTCAATGAATATCGACCTTCCCTCCTTCCTGCCCCAGCCAGCATCACCAAAAGATCTCAGCCAGTAAAATTTACAGATTTTTAGAGTTGTTTTTAATAAATTTATTTTCATAGTTGTTTTTAATGAATTATTTTATTTTTATATAATCACCAAATGATCTCGGCCAGTAAAATTAACAGATTTTTAGAGTTGTTTTTAATAAATTTGGTTTTATGTAATTTATTTAATATATGATGTATACATTTAATATATACTTAATTTAATATATATCCTATTTTAATATGCTTTAATTTAAGAAGGATAGTTATTGTTCATTATTTTATTATTTTATTTTTATGTTCAATCTTAGGAATGAACACGGAGACCATGGAATAAACCAGGAGCAAGGATTCAGTTCTGGTCCCTGGGTACATCTTCAAGCATGTGGGTTTAGAATTCACTAAATTCTAAAGAATTCACTTGTCTTTTTCTTGCAGACAAGATTCTTTCTGGAACACTGAAGCAGCTCAAAACGAGCTGAGAAAATCCAGGTTCTCCTGAGCTTTCACTGAGCCTTGCAGAGAGGTTTCTCCACACAGTTTTAGACCTGTGCAAAATCATCGTTTTTGCTCTCTTGGTCTCAGCACCCTCAAAATTTTGGCACTTATTTAATGAAAAAAAATAAAAAATGAAGGATCTGAAACAGAACCTGGCTTCCTCTGTCAGAAATGCACCAACACAGTCTTGCAGATATTTTTTTGTTGTTGTTTTCTAAGAATACACCTCACCACCAGACACCTGTTCCTCTTTCCCAAGCAGCGCACAGGAAGGAGGCAGTGCACTGAAATATCCCTGAGAATGAGAAGATATTTTCTGCAGCTCAGAAAACACCTCCAAAAGACTCCTGCTTTTGCCAATTGTTCAATCCCCACCGACTCTGGAAAGAGCAATGTTCTGCCTGCCAAGGCTTTGCTGCCAGCTGACCCAATAGCACATAAATAATTCCAGATATCCAGCAGGGGAGAACACCCATTTCAAAGCAGTGTTTTTCCAGCCATTCCCATGCTTTATTCCTCCCTCACTTCCTTCCTCCCCTGGTGTTTTCCTTGGCTTTATCACTCAGCACAAATAACTCTGCCTCACCAATGGAAGGCAGGGAAGCTGTGCCTGTTTCTTAGCAGCAGATTCTGCTTCCAGCTTCCCATTATCCACCCCCAAGATCTGAACCACGGCAGAGGCTTTGATATCAAATAATGCTAAAACCACTTTTAATTTGTGCATTTCTGAGTGACTGAAAAGCCTTATGGGCTCCCAGGGTGAAAAGGTCACAATTCCAAGGTATCTGACAGAAGGATGCAAACTGGTGTCAATGCTGTTGCTTTTATAATTTAATTTTAGCACATCCTGTGGTTCCTTAAGACAAGGAGGCAGAAATCTCAAAAGTGCTGTGGAGACTTTAGTTTTCCATGCCTGCAATAAATCCTGCACCTCAAATGTTTTCCCTCAGCAAGGGAATAACATTTTTCATTTTTCATCAGGGGGTGTGTGGTGCAGGAATCTTCAACTCATTTGCAGCTGTTGAATCAGAAATTTTAGGGCCACACACCACTTGTTCAGAGATTTTAAGGGCACACCACTTGTTCTTTCCCCTCCTTTTAGCCCCTCCAAAAACGACCAATTCAGCCTAAAGCAGACACTGATATGGAGCAACACTCCAACATCTGAACCACGGGAGAGACTTTAAGACACCAAATAATGCTAAAACCACTTTTTATTTGTGCATTTCTGAGTGACTGAAAAGCCTTATGGGCTCCCAGGGTGAAAAGGTCACAATTCCAAGGTATCTGACAGAAGGATGCAAACTGGTGTCAATGCTGTTGCTTTTATAATTTAATTTTAGCACATCCTGTGGTTCCTTAAGACAAGGAGGCAGAAATCTCAAAAGTGCTGTGGAGACTTTAGTTTTCCATGCCTGCAATAAATCCTGCACCTCAAATGTTTTCCCTCAGCAAGGGAATAACATTTTTCATTTTTCATCAGGGGGTGTGTGGTGCAGGAATCTTCAACTCATTTGCAGCTGTTGAATCAGAAATTTTAGGGCCACACACCACTTGTTCAGAGATTTTAAGGGCACACCACTTGTTCTTTCCCCTCCTTTTAGCCCCTCCAAAAACGACCAATTCAGCCTAAAGCAGACACTGATATGGAGCAACACTCCAACATCTGAACCACGGGAGAGACTTTAAGACACCAAATAATGCTAAAACCACTTTTTATTTGTGCATTTCTGAGTGACTGAAAAGCCTTATGGGCTCCCAGGGTGAAAAGGCCACAATTCCAAGGTGTCTGGCAGAAGGATGCAAATTGGTGTCAATTTTGTTGCTTCTATAATTTAATTATAACACATCCTGTGGTTCCTTAAGACAAGGAGGCAGAAATCTCAGAAGTGCTGTGGAGACTTTAGTTTTCCATGTCTGCAATAATTCCTGCAGCTCGAATATTTTGCTGCCTCACAGGAAAAAGTGTTTTTCCCTCAGTAAGGGAATAACATTTTTCATTTTTCAGGACATCGGGTGTAAACCTCAGGGGGTGTGTGGTGCAGGAATCTTCAGCTCATTTGCAGCTGTTGAATCAGAGATTTTAGGGCCACACACCACTTGTTCTTTCCCCTCCTTTTAGCCCCTCCAAAAAATGACCAACTCAGCCTAAAGCAGATATGGAGCAACACCAGGGGCATGATTGGTGCACCCAGAGGGGATGAGTGCAGGAGGAACACAAATGACAGCTGAGACATCACTGCTCAGATTCATTGGACAAAACCCTTCATTCCTGCAGGCACTGCCAGTCCCACAGCCCCAGGCACCCACCGAAATCTGGACGAGCTCCCATCTGACCAGGAGTAGAAGCTGTGACACTCTGTGCTGTTATCCTCCTCCTCCTTCCTCCTCCTCAGCCCTATCCAGAAGTCTCCATCGGAGGCCAGCAGGCTCCTGATGAAGGATTCGATCAGCCTCTGCTCTGCTGGGCTCTCGATGCTGACCAGATGTCCCCCATCAGCCCTGCAGGCCAGGTGTGCTTCCTCGTAGCTGGTCCTGCGGGAGGCGTCGTGGAAATACACGATTTTGTAGCAGGGCTTCTGTGTCCCACGCCTGCAAACCGTCTGCCCTGCGGGGAGGGAGAGAAAACTGTCACAGGGATGGTGCTAAATGGACCAAAAGTAAGGCCAGAACACAAATTTGGATGAGTTTTGTGCTGGGGGTAAAAGCCTCTGGTGTTACTGGGCTGGCAAAGGGCAGCTCCAAATTTTTCTCGCTGCATCCCACACTTTAGGTTGGTCCTCTCATGTCCTGCTCTTCTCAGCTCCCTCATAATTTTTCTGGGATTTGCAGATCCTGGGAGTTCCTCCCACAGAAACACTGAGAGAGGGAGCTGATACCTGCAACCTTTTAAAAAGCAGAGCTCCCTTGCAAGGGTTCAAAGAGGCTTTTTAAAATGATGATTATTTTTAAGGAGTTAAATGGTCCAAATCAGAGATTTCCTTATATGAGCAGAGACAGCAAGAATTTATCTTTTGGGGTAGATGCAAAGGGATATTGCAGTGCCACAGAATCCCAGAATATTTGGGGGTGGAAAGGACCTTAAAACCTTCTCATTCCACCCCCTGCCACGGGGACACCTCCCACTGTCCCAGGCTGCTCCCACCTGGCCTTGGACACTTCCAGGGATGGGACATCCAAGCAAGGCCTCACCACCCTCACAGGGAAGAATTTCTTATTTACATCCAACCCCAAACCCCTTCCTTTTCCAGTGCCCCTACTGAGGATGACAAGAAGAGTTCCCACAGCCCAAATCCCAGCTCTGCAACGTCTCTGCCTGCCCAGGGAGTAAACAGTGTCTGTTTTCAGGCTGTCACAAGCCAGGGACTGGCTCCTGCAGAAGCAGCAGAGCTTATTTTGGTAAAGGGAAGATCAAAGTGAAAAGACACATCATCCAAAACGATGCTCTTGTGTGGTTTTTTTTTTTTGTCAGCAGAGCAGTCCCAATATTTAGACTGGGGAAACAAACAGTTTTGTTTTGCTCTGTAAATATTGCTTTGCAGGCACAATCTGCTAACCTACATGTTTTTACAGAAGGAAAACGCTCAGCAACGGTTGTGGTGTGCTTGGAACAAAAGGGATAACACAAGGACAGGTCACTATAAACCCTGCCACGGGATATTTGCTGCTTTATCCTTTCATGCTGGTCACTGTAGGAGTTTAAACACCTTTCACACTGCAATTTTTCAGCAGTTAAACAGCCAGAAATGGGGTTTGCTAATATTTTACACAGGGATTACAATAGGAGCAGGATTTTTACTATGACAGCATTATTAAAAAAATACATTTCTAGCACAGCCTGTGTTTCTCTTGGGAAACTCAGAGAAAAAGGCAAAGCCCCTTACCTCTTCTGAGGGAAATGTCCACTGCTGTTGGGAGAGGAAAAAGGAAAACACAGACAGCAGAGTTTTGTTAAAAATCTGCAACTCTCTAGAGACAGCCACCAAAACTGCACCCAGGCTCTTTGCTGATACACAAACACTTCTTTTTCCTCATTAAAGAAAGAGGAAGAAAGTCTCTGCCTTCTCAGCCAAACTTGCCATTACTTTCAGCTAAGGAAAAACTGATTGGAGTTGATTCCTGCCCGGACTTCACTGCTCGTTCGGGTCCCGAGCTCAGTTTAGGACACTGAATGTGCAGCTCGGCTGAAAGGATCCCTTGTGTTCCTCAGCCCATCTGTGCTCCCTTATCTCCTCACTCGGGATCTGCCCGCTGACTCCAGCCAGCTCCCCAGGGCAGGGCGGCGGGCAAAATCAGCTGGAAAACTTGGAAAAGACCTCCAGAACCATCAAACCCAGCCCTCCCCACCACCGCAGAGCATCCTCGCCCCATGTCGCGACAGCCGCCCGCGCATCCCGACCCTGCCAGCGACAGCGGCGAGGCTGGCGGGGCCGGAAGGATCTCACCGGGACAGGGAGGATCCCCACACAGTCTCCCAGCCATCCCAAGCGATCCCCAGCGATCCCCAGCGATCCCGGGCCCCTCTTACCGCTGAGCAGCCGCGCCCCCGCCGCGCAGCCCAGCGCGGCCGCGCACAGCGCTGCTGCCGCCAGCATCGCCCCGCCGGGACAGCGCAGCTCCTCCTTCCTTCCTTCCTTCCTTCCTTCCTTCCTTCCTTCCTTCCTTCCTTCCTTTCTTCCCTGCCTCCTTCACCCCTCCTCCTCCTCCTCCTCTTGGGGCAGCGGGCTGGGCTCAGCCCCGGGGCGGGGGAGGCGGCAGCGCTTCGGGGCTGAGCCCGCTGAGCTCTCTGCTCCAGCCGCTGCTCCCCGGACCGCGCTCCGAACCCCGCATCCCTCTGCCCGTGTCCCCCCGAGATCCCATTTTATATCCTTATCCCAACCCCCGCCCACCAGGAGCCACCCACGGGCGGATCCTTCCCCGCACTGGGCATTTTTTTTAATTATTTTTTAATTTTTTTTTTTTTTGGAAAGGTTCTTCCCTCGCTTTCCCAGCCCCGGATTTGCTGTGAGGAAGCGGGATGAGCTTTATCGTTTCCTGCCCGTCAAGCCAAACACCGATTTATTTCATCCATCCCACTCCCACTTCTCTAAACCTCAACATTCTGATTCGGAAAGCATCACCAAACCCAACTTTAAGTGAAAAAAAAAAAAATCCCGGGAGTGACTCCAAAATCTCGGCGTTTTTCAGCTGAAATTCCTGAGGGAGCCTCCTGGGCAGGGAAAAGATTTAAAACCCCCAGCCGCTCTTGGGAGCTCAAGTGGAGAAGCCGTTGGTGAAATTGATGTTTTAAGGGGAGGGAAACCCTTTGAAATGCCGTGGAAACAGCGCCGGCAGAAGTCAGGAATTCCAGGGGAAGCGTTGGGAAGCTGCTGGCTCGGAGCTTGTGTCACGTCTGGGAAAACAGGAACAGGCTCCGGTGTTTCCTGGCTTTTTCAGAAAAATAAAAATACTTCTACAACCACGCCATTCCCTGACTTGCTGCATCCCAGCCAGAATTAAAGCAAAATTAAAACCTTCTGAAAAAAATCCTGAAGCTTCCACCCCCTTCCCTTGACCACTGTTGGAAAATAAATGGGAAATACACAGAAAATAAAGGAGAAAAGTGTAGAAAAACAGCAGCAGCCTTTAAATTTCTAAATCTTGTAATAATATGTATTAGTGCAGGGTAAAACTGAGTAGTTATTTTAGTAATAGTAGTAGTAATAGTAATAATAATAATAATAGTAACAATAGTAAAAATAGTAATTGTAATAGTAGTAGTAGTAGCAATAATAATAATAATAAATAATAATAATAATAATAGTAAAATAGTAATAGTAATAGTAGTAGTAGCAGCAATAATAATAATAATAATAATAACAACAACAACAACAACAACAAAAATAATAAAATATATCCAGGACATATTTTCCCCCTAAATAGAATCTGAGTATTTAGACCAAAGGGAAATAAAACCCAGGATTTGGGCCAAGCAGACAGACTTGGTTCAGCATTTTAATAAACTTTGAGGAGGGGAAGTGCCTAATAGGAACCAATTTAAAAGCTTAAATAAGGAGGAAGGAAAGAAAGGAGGCTTTTATGTCCAAAATGAAGACGTCACTCCTGAAAGTACCTTTTGAAATCTTGTTTTCCAGGTTATTTCTCCAATCACTGCCCTTATCAGCTTTAATATTTCAGTGCTACTCCATGGAATCGAGGAATTAAATTGTATTAATTCAGATATGTGGCTCTTAAACTCGTTTATCTCTGCTTTGTATCCTGGGAATTGCAGCAGAGGAAAGAAAAGCCTTAATAGAATCCAGACCTCTTACTCCTGGATTTTATTCTCCTGATAAACATCCGGCCAGGCTGGGCCAAACCGGTGTAAATCAGTGAATCTACAGTTCACTGCTGATAATCATAAAAATCCCCAAGTGGAAATCTTCCTTTATTGCTTTATTGCTTTATTGCTCAAATCCAGTTTCTGAGGGGTTTTTAGGGAGCAGAGCAGCCGGTTGGATAACTTGGTTATGAACTGAGTTTTTTGTTTCAGTGGATAAAACCTTGGAGACAGCAATGGGAAAAAAAAAAAAAGAAAATAATAATAATAAAAAATAACAATGGCCAGGCTGTAAAGATTCCTGTCATATTAAAGTGAGAAATTTAGACTCACTGCCTTATTTCTTGTGGTTTTGAGGTAGAAATTTGTCCTTTATAACCTTTTTTTATCTCATTTAAACTTCATTTTCCTCCTGTGCCTGGCCTGGAATTTCAGAGTTCCTCAGCCAGAGTTTCAGAATTTCAGAGACTCAGCCAGAGTTTCTCAGGATCCTCTTTGCTTGAGGAATTTGTTGGACAAACCCACATTTTCTTCCCAGATTTATACAATTTCCAGGATCTGCTCCTTCAGAATTGTTCATGTCTGAACCAAATCTGAAATTTGAACACTAAGCAATATCTGTGACTGATAATAACCTGAACATTAATTACCCTTATTCTATCCACTGCATTAATTTGAATTTTCTTACACTCCTCGGGATGCTTTTAGGATGTCCTAGATTTGTGTAAAAGCCATTTACTCCCTGAAATGAATCTTTAGGGCTGCCTGCTGCCCAAAGCTGCAAAATCCTGGCTTTCATCTCTGCTTGGAAAACCCCTCCAAACCCATCAAATCCAACCTTCCACTGAATTAAAAAAAAAAAAAAAAAAAAAAAAAAAAAAAAAAAAAAAAAAAAAAAAAAATTAAAAAAAAAATAATAGAAAGGATGGGAGGCTCGGTGAAGCAGCCAGAATTCAGAGCAGACTAATGGATGGTGATGGATGAGATTTTCCTTTTGGGATTATTGATGGGGAGAGGGGGATTGCTGACTGGCAGGAAAGGCTTGCAGAGCTCAGCACCCCCTGCAGATTGCTCTGCCAGCCCTGGCTCCCAAACCCAGCTTTTTCTTTTTTTTTTTAGGGAGTGCTTCACTAAAAATAGAAAAAAAAAAAAAAAGGATAATTGCAGAGTCAGGCAGAAAATACAATTTCTGTGTTAAATGGTTTGCCTGAGATTGCTTTATCTGCGGGAGTTCTGTGGATGCTGGGGCACGCTAATTAACCAGGTCAGTAATTGGGGCTCCAGCAGGAATTTCCATCTTCTTCCAGGCCGTTTTCACTCCAGTCCAGCTTCTCCTAGGATGGGAAAGAGCTGCCACCACAGGCCTTAATTTCTTTTTTTCAACAAGAATAATTGCAGGGAAATGTGAGAACAGAGGCCTCGGCAGGGCTGAGAGGAGCCCAGTCAGAATGGGAGACAAATCCTGCAAATTTAAAGAAAAAAACTCCCAAATCCATTTTATCCTCACTTTTTTTTAGTGGGAACGAGCTGCAAACGAGGTGGATCAGCAGGAAAATCGGCTGGGCAGGAAGGCAGCACTTATTTTATTTCAGTGCCCTGCCTACTGCTGCTTCTGTTTTGTGTCCTGGGAATTCCTGGGGCTCAGATTCCCAAATTCCCGGTCCCGGCATTCCAGACCTTTTTACCTGGCTGTGTGGCTAGTGATTGTTGCTTTGGGCAATCAGCTAACTACACTGCCTGGCAACCAGGCTGATGGCTGAGCCTTCCAAAACGGATTTTCCCTCCCAAAAAGCCCCTGCTGCAGCAAGTTCTGGCATTATTCATTATTTCCTCCAATTAAAATTCTTAAGTGAGCTAAGTGGTCAGAGAAAAAAACAAAAAACAACAACAACAAACACCAAAAAAACCCCCCAAACCTAAACCACAACAAAAAAACCCCAAACAAAAAAAAAAAAAACAAACCCAAACCAAAACCAAACAAAACACAAAAAAACCAAACAAAAAAACCCCAAAAAACCAAAACCAAAACAAAACCAACCAAACAACCAACCAATAAAAAACCAACCCCAACTTATACCTACAGTGAGTTTAATATTTAATCAGTGCTCAAAACTCCCTCCACTTACCTTGCTTAATAAAACATGGAAAACCAATGAAAATTATTGATATCTGGCAGAGAAGCTGAAGGATACAACCTAAAAGAAAAAATCATAGCCCAGTCTGTGTGTATTGAAAATTAAGTAGTAAATTAATCATTTAAATAACAGACAGGATTCTTGGTCCAGGAAAATTCCTGAGGATTTGAGCACCAAGTGCAAGAAACTCAAGATTTCACTTCATGTGACCAACACTGCTGTGGGCAGGTGAAATCCTGGAAACAAGGCTGCAAATAAATCACATTATTAATGATTTTGCTGTAGGGATAAGGAAGCTGGGAGTTTCCAGGCCAGGGTTGGAGCAGGGAATGTTGTGCCTCGTTCTGATGGCAGTGAAGTTAGTGATTGTGGAATTCTGGATACAATCAGCTAACTACACTGCCTGCAAACCAAGGACTTCTCCTGGAGTCACAGAACTCAAACCTGGAACGAAAGAAAGAACTTCCAATAATTATATTCACATTCTCCATCTCCTCAAGTGCTCTGCAAATGATAAGGGATTGGCAATAATGGAAAATATTGCGCATATCACCCTTATTCTGCTAAATTCCAAATATTTATATTTATATATTTACTTATATATTTATATTTTATATACTTATATATTTATATATAGATATATCTATATATAGATATATAGATATATTTATATATTTATATACTTATATATTTATATATTTCTATAGAAATATATTTATGTATTTATATTTGTAGTTTTATTTCTATTCATATTCATACTTGTATTCCTATTCATGTAGTTTGAATGTATTTATATTTAATATTTATATATATATTTAGTATTTACACCACATTTTAGGAGTTCTTACTGATAAAAATGGCAGTGAACACAGCACAAAGACCATTTCAAGAGTGCAAAGGCAAAGCAATTAACCACTAAAATAGGAATAGTGGTTAATATTCCTATTAATGTAGTTTTAATATATTTACATTTAATATTTATATCTATATTTAGTATTTACACCACATTTTAGGATTTCTTACTAATAAAAATTGCAGTGACCACAGCACAAAGACCATTTCAAGAGTGCAAAGGAAATTAACCACTAAAATAGGAATTACTATGCAGCACCACAATGGGAAGGGAAGAGAGGGAAAACCTTGGCATGGAGCCCTTGCTGTATCCAGAGGTGGGAGTGCAAATCCAGCTGCAAATTTGGGTCAAGAAAGACAAAATATTCCACGGGAATATCGTTGTGCATCTTGGGTTCCTGCTCATCCCCCCTGTCCCTGTGCCCTGCCTGCCTCCGTGCCCCG
The DNA here is from genome assembly GCA_017589585.1 of Phylloscopus whistleri. Taxonomy (NCBI): domain Eukaryota; kingdom Metazoa; phylum Chordata; class Aves; order Passeriformes; family Phylloscopidae; genus Phylloscopus; species Phylloscopus whistleri. Next base: position 74,473 of record JADMLD010001376.1, read on the forward strand.
TGCCATGGATTTTGTGCCATTTCCATGTGGACTTTTCCAGCATGAAGTGGAATTTCAGCATTTCCCTGAATTTCAGAAAGCTTTTTTAAAAAACACTTTCCCCCTAAAAAAAAAAAATCCAGGAGCCCAGATCGTGCTGTCAGTCAGGTGTCAGGACGCTCCAATTTTTACACTCATTTGAGGCAGCTAAAATAAACTAACAGATCTGTTCTGAGCGCATGTCAGGAGTTCTCATCAATTATGTCTCGGTGTCTGATAGATGTGCATGCAATTAATAACGTGATGAAGCTATTTTATAGAGATTATCAAGCTAAACGAGGAATGAGACACAATCTGTGAGCTTGCAGGGAGAAGTTTTTCTGCAAACCAAACAATTTTGCCCTCCATGAAAGAGCTCAGGACTTACCCTCAGGCAGCTTACCTTGGAATAATCCCGATAAGGATGGATATTAGGCAAAAAGTGATTTAGTGGGAAGGGAAAATAATGGGTGGGTTCTTCCCTTTTCCCTTCCCCAGGGTGTCCGTGGAGCCTTTCCCTGGTAGAATTCCCCTGGGGATGCTCCCATCTTTTCCCCCGGGGCTCCTGGCTCGGAGTGCCTGTGGGTCAGCCCTGGCTGGCAGCTTTGTGTACTCCCTGTCACCATGGCCACCCTGCCACCGGGACCTGGGGACAGCGCAGGTGGCCCCGGCCCTGGGAGCTTTGTGGGGCAGGAGAGGTTTCCATGGGCAAAGTCAACAAGGGGAACACACCCCAGAGTTTGGAATTTCCATCCAAACGGCTCCAGGGCAGGGTGAGCCTGGCTGGGGCTGGCAGTTCTAATGTCCCCGGGGTTTAATTCCCACCAGGAATGGCAGAGGAGCAGCTCAGAGGGATGAGTGTCCTGTGCCAGCTCTTCTGCACCCCCTGCACCTCTGCCCCTGTTTTTTTGGGGTCTGCCCAGGTATTTCTCTCTGCTTGCCCTTGATCAGCTCTGAAAATCATGGCACACAAACAGAGGGAGAAAACCCAGGACATTTAGAGATTAGACTCCATGAAATAAACCCAGGTAGCTTTGCAGTCTTTGCTGTTTAATTTTAGAACACCCTGGATCAACGCCACTGAGGGGTTTTACTTAAATCACAAAATCTTAAATTAAATTCTAAATGGAGTACTCAAACCCTTAATATTTTTGTGGTGGTGATCAGAATCAGCTCTTCTGGTTTGCTCCAGCCCCAAATAATTCTTTCTACAGAGACTGCATGGTTGAAGTGCAGGCGTGTAAGTTTGTAACCTCCAGGTACCAGGTTTCTTCTGCCCTCTGACTTGGTGCTCCATGGAATTGGTGCTTCTGAACATGACCAGGACAGTGAGCACACAAATGCAAGCTGCTTTTCCCTCAGGACATTGTCAGCCACACAGAAATCCCTCAGGCTGATTTTTTATATCAATATCCACAAACTGCATCTGCTTACCTGAAGGAGCTGCCTGCCATCCATCACCCCCCAAAAACCAAGTGGCTTGCAGAGGGTAGACTGGCAATCCAAGCTGCATTTGGTTTATTTCCCTGTACTCAATCCTTTAAAGCAGGAAAATGGCAAAACCCACCCCCCCAAAAGTCCTGCAAGGGTGGCTCCTGCCAGGGTGTGTTTAGGGGAGCTGTGTTTGCTCTTGGTTGGGGCTGCAGTTACTACAGAAACTGTGCCTGAGTCTGTCCCTCGGTGGCTCAGGCCCAGGCTTGCCTGCTGACCCAGGGGACACCTCATTTAATCTGGCTAAGAATGCTCGAGCTGGGGGCCTGATTTCAGTGCCACTGAAGGCTTTGGACACATTTCCCCTGGTTCCAGTGAGCTCTGGATCATCCCACGGACATCCAGGCACTGATTTTTAGCAGTTTGGCTTTTTTTTTTTTCCCCCTGTTCCTAATAACACCCACTGCTCCTGCAGTTCAGCCACGCTGCAGCAAAATCAGTGTGACCAAAACTTTAAAGTCACTTGAGAACTTTTATTTTGGGTTTTGTTTTTTTTTAGCATGTCACCATGGAACAATTTTTTTAAAAACAAAGAAAAAATTGATGTGGCTGCAGTGTTGGCAAGGGAATCCACTCAGCCCAGAGAATGACATTTTTAAAGGAAGTTTAATCTCCAGAATAAAACTCAGCCCTCAGGCATGAAGAGCCAGTTTGGCTGTCCAAGAATACTCCAGAGCTAATTCTGGATGCAGACAGAGCCAGAACCCTCACAGACTGCACAGACAGAGGCCAGAAAACATTGTGAGGAAATTCTTCCCAGCAGTGGTTTCCTGTCGCCCTGCAGCATTCCCCAAAAATCCCAGAGCAGGCTGCCCCTGCCCTCTTCTCTCCATGGGAAAGGAAGGGATGGCTCAGGGTTTTGCAGGGGACAAAAACCCTCCTGTGTCACCCCAGGAGTGCAGGGTGAGGGAACCCTTGTGCTCACAACACTGGGGGTTCCATGGCAGAGGAAAAAAAAACCCAAAAAACCCCCAAAAACCTGGAAGCTTTTTCTGAGGATCCCTTCTCTGTCTCAGACTCTGATTTCTGTTTCTTTTGAGTGCAAAGGGAAAGGTCCCCACTCGCTGAGGAGGTGTTTTGGTGTGTGAGACAAAGGAGGAGAAGGGATATGGGGCTGGTTTGTGGTTTGTTACTCATTCCTTAAAAGCAGAATTTCTGCTGAAAGCCTTGGTCTTTTTTGTTTGTTTTTTTTTTTTTTTTTTTTTTGTTTTTTTTTGGGGGGTTGGGTTGTTTTGTTTTATTTGTTTGTTTGTTTGGGGTTTTTTTTGTGTGTGTGTGTGATGCAGAAAGAAATAAAAGAGCAAGGAAGGAACTGTGTGAGTGGAGAGATGTGAAATGCAGGAACAGGCAGAAATGTGGGTTTGGGGACACAGTTTGTGCCTCCAGGCTCTGCATTTCCCGTGCCCTGCCCGGTGTCAGCCCAGGCTGAGCTGTGAACTCCGGGACTCTGGGGCTGCACCATCCCCAGCCCCACCAGGAGCCGATTTTGAGCACTCAGCTCTTTTTGCCTCCCTCTGTTCTTTTGTCCCGGCAGTTCCTGGGATCTGACGCTGGAGGCACAACTTCCTGAGGCAGCACAAGGGAATAAAAAAAGGAACAATCGGCTGTTCTCTGTGCCCAGAGAATTACAGCTTGGGGTTTGAACAACGAGCACAACTCTCACATTTGAGGAACTGAGGCATTTTCTGTGTTTTAAACACCTGAAAAACTCAATCGGTTCATGCTTACAATGTGAATTAAGACGATCAGCGACGTGACAAATCCAGAATCCAGCAGTTTTCTAAACAAGGAATACCAAATGTGAAGGTTTCAGGTGGAAAATAATCCTGTTAATTCTGCTAGAAGCAGTCCAGCACAACTCTAATCATTAATTAATAAGCCTGGTGCTGTTTTCCTCGTGGTGAATATTAAATATTCCACGGGGATTTATGGGGTAGACTGATGGACACAACAGAATTCAGAATGGAATGGATTAAATCACCCTAAAAGAGGGTGCTGGTGTTGGAATAAAGCCAAGGAGATCGGGAATATCTTTGGAGCAGGTTGTTAATCCATCTAACACACACCTGCAGCTCTTGCACACCTGAATGTTCTTACACTCCTCAGCTCCACACGATTCCTGCCCCATAAAAAGCCTGACCAAGCCCTGCCAGGGAGGAAGGGAGGGAGCCTTTGGGTGTTGGGGTTCCCCCTGTATAAATGTTCCAGGGCCTTGTGGGGTTTTATCTGTTTTCTTGGTGCTTCTTTAAGCTGTTTGTGGAGTTTTTCCTCAAGTTTTTACTGTCTCTGCTGTGAAAAGGTGATATTTGTCTTTTTTTTTTTGCATAAAAAGCTATATATTTATCAGATCTGCTGCTGGCAATGTATGTGATAAATAAGAATTATTATATTTTCAGCTTTTTTTTTAATATTCTCTCTTGCTTAGTGCGAGTGCCTTCTAGTAATGCATTAAATTGGTTTTACTATCCCAAACTAAGTTTAATCTGCTGTTTGGCACTCAGGCTTACCCAGGCTCTGTCTATCCTGGCTTGTGCAGGTTTTGCAGCATCAGTTCTTGGAAGCTGCCAGTGCTTTAATGTTATTAAATCCCTCTGGTGTGCCCTTCCATCTCCTCTCCAGCAGCTGGAGCACCTCCCGTGCTGCAATTGAAGATGAAAGATGAAATTGCTGCCACGGTTTTCTTTATCACGAAGCTGGTGAAGAGGGAAGACAAGCTGAGCAAGCATGAAATGGAGAAGTTTGCGGCGAGGCTGACCACGATCCTGTTTGAAAAGTACAAAAATCACTGGTACCTGGACAATCCCTCCCGAGGCCAAGCCTTCAGGTGAGAGGGGAAGCATGTGGAGCCTTGGGTTGGCATTGAAGGAGCAGTTCCTGGAGGCCTTCAAGTGAAATAAATAATGAAAATAATTCCTGGAGGCCCTAAAGTGAAATAAATAATGCAAAGGGAACCATCAGGTTACCCCTTAAGCTTGAAGGAAGGATTATTAATTGGTGAAAATTCCCTTTTTTATTATTTTTTTTAGCCTGTAACTGTGATTAGAGAACTGAGGTGGAAATCTTAATTGTCTCGAGCAGCCCCTGACTGCCAGGATGCAGAATTCAAGTGGTCTCAAAGTGACTTTTTTGGGATGGTTCTGTTTTAAACGCTTAGAGCAGCAACTTTCCTCATCAGCCGTTGGTGAGGATGAAAATCCCAGCCCTGTTTGAGCTGCTAAATCAGCTTGTGAGGCCGAATTGCTGCTGGGGGCTCTGAATGAGACCTGAAAAGGCAATAAGGCGAGATTTTTGGGTGAGCTCTGCACGAGCATCACCTGCAAAGCTGCAGGGCAATTCCAGGGCAATCCCAGCTCCAACTGCGCCCTGCTGCTCCCCAGGTGCATCAGGATCAACCAGCAGCAGGCCCGGGATCCTCTGCTGGAGCAGGCTTGTGTGGAGAGCCATGTGGACTTCGCCACGCTGGGCTTGCCCAAGGAGATGACGCTGTGGGTGGACCCCTTTGAGGTGTGCTGCAGGTGAGCCTGGCAAACCCCCAGGGCTGGGGGTTTTCAGCACCTAAACCTGCTCCCAAGGCTGAGCAGCTGAGGGTTTGGGTGTTTTTGGTGCTCCCAGAGCAGCAGCACCCACCTGCAAGGCCTTGCAGGTACGGGGAGAGGAGCCGGCCCTTCACCGTGGCTCACTTTGATGGGGAGGAGAACCCCGAGCTGCCCCAGCAGATCAGCCTGGCCGTGGGCAGGGCAGCCCTGGACTATCACTCAGGCACCTCCTCGGACGAGGAGAGCTTCAGCAGGGAGCCCAGAGCCATCCCCACCGTCAGCAACCCCAACAGCGTCTACCAGGTGAGCCGGGGCCCTGAGGGAGCTTCTTGCTCTGAGGGAGCTTCTGGCTCTAAAATCCCTCAGAAGAGGTTCTGGCAGGTGGGAGCTGTGGGTCTGGCTCTTCTCCCAGTGGCAGGAGGAGAGGAAATGGCCTCAAGCTGCTCCAGGGGAGGTTCAGGTTTGGTTTCTCCCTTCAGAGGGTTTTCCAGCCCTGGTCATGTGGCCTCACTGCCCCGTGGGAGTGTGTGCAGTTTAAATGTCCAACTTTTCCATGGCTTGTGAAACAAAGTTAAACAACTGTGGACCTGTTCCTTACAAACCAATTCCCATGATCCCGTTCATTACACTTGCTTCAACACCAGTATATTGATTATTTGAAGCCTCAACAGTGGTTTCCACCAGGTGGTGACCACCCCTGATGGGGTCATGGTCCCTGGAGGGGTTTAAAGGATGTGGAATTTGGGGACACAGCTTAGGGAACAGCTGGGCTTGTTCTTAAAAGCTTTTTTTCCCAAGCTCAGTGCTGCTGCAGGCCTTGCAGGTGGGATGTGTGGGTGGGATGGAGCTTTGGCAGGAGGGGATGTGGTGGAACTGGGACACCCTGACCACTCCCCACCCTTTCCCCAGCATATTTTAAGATTATTTACATTATTTATCATTTATTCCCCTTTTTGCTGCTCAGTTTGGAGACTTCTTCAAGGCTCCCTCCCAGGTTTGGTGGCAGTATCTGCACAGGAAGCCCCACCTGGCCGAGGGCTCCCACTTTGGCCAGCACAGGCCCTACAGGACCTACAAGCCCACGGCCGCCTTCGCTGGCCCACGTGTGGACAGGTACCACTGGATCAACACCAAGAGGTAGAGCCCAGGGCTCCTCGTGGCTTCTGGAGCCCTGATTTTGTGATGGGGTGAAGGCTGGCACTGCAAACCCTCATAAAATCATCACTTCCTGTCTCATCCCTGTCTCTGACTCTGTATTTATGGATTTTTTGGGGGGGTTTATCTGAGATTTTAAATGTTTTTAATTGATGTTAACATACGATTGAAGATGGAATGTGAGACTCTTCTTGTGAGTTAAAAAGGAAATGCATAAATCAATAAATCTGCTAATGTTCTGGTTTTTTTAATCAAAGCCAGCTGCTGGTGGTGCCTTTGAAGGGTGTTCAGGAGCTTTTTTGGTGGGAACACCAGTACATGAAGCAAGATACAAACACCCCCAAAGCTGCTTTGAAAGACACTTTGCTTCCTTCTGGCCAAGGTGTAAGGGAGCCAAGACCTAAAATTTCACCAGCAGAAATGTCCAGGGTGTTTAGTGACTCACAAAAATATTTGTCCTGTGCCCTCATGAGTTCTCTACTGATGGGGGAAAAAAGGGGTTTTGAGTGACTTTGCTCTCCCCTCACTTTTTATCTACACTGGAGGCTGGGCTGGTGTTTCACCAATTGGAAAATATTGAGTATTTCATGTTTTGGGGTTTGGAATTTGGGAGGAGGGGAGGCTGATTCCCCAGGTTTAAGGTCTTGGACAATGAATTCTGGGGTGGGTGGTAGACCAGAGCTGAAATAAGGTGTCTTCAGAAGTTGCTTCAGTGGTGGAAAACAGTATTTCTTGCACTTTAACTGTAATTGCACAGATATAATTAACACAAGTACCTGTGTGTGCAGTTTTTGCTGTGTCATAAGAATCATAAAAACTGCAACTCTCAGCTGCAGAGGCCTCAGAACACCTCGTGGAGCCATGCATTAGTTTAAAGAATAATTTATTTAACACGAGGAATTGAGTGGTTCTATATTTTGCTCCTGTTCCTGGAAACTCTGAGCCTGGGCTTTTGCAGCAGTATTTCTTCTCAGCACTTGGATGTGGCCAGAAATGTCAATTCCTCCAGCCAAAATCTTGTCACTTGAACTGCTGCAGTGCTTTCCCTCCTGATTTAATGAGCTTTTGGGGATGGAAAGCAGAAATACCTTGGAATAAAAGCAAAAATAAAGGATTTGCTTTGGGCTGAAGACTAATGCCCAATGCAGAGGAGCAGGAATCAAACCACAGAGTTTGCAGGATCACAACTTTCTGCCCTGGGCAATTTCCTCTTCCAGGGCATTTATTTGTTTTACCAAACTCTCCTTCTCCAAAGTGGTGATTTCAAGGTAATAAGAGAGCAGATCTTCGTTGCCTTTACTGCTTAAAAACTGCTGCTCGTCCTCTATGACCTGCACCAGCTCCTCTGTTAATGCATCCACCTGCTCCTCCAGTTCTGAAAGGGACAAGGGATTGGCAGTTTCCTCTTCGAGGCTAAAAAAAAAACAACCAGGGAAATGTTGAAATTGAGAGAGAAGAAATGCCAGAATTAACACTTTGCCTTCACAGGAGCGAACCAGACAGACAAATTTCACTGCACAAGGTAGTGAAATAAACAAGAAATAAATAAGAAATAAATGGAGATTCTGCTCACTGTGCCCTCTGTCCAAAGCTGTCCCTTCCGCTGCTGCTCAGGGGGTGAAGGAAATTCTCTATTTTCTTCACCAGCCATTTGTTGTTGAGGGATTCCTGAGATTTCACACGGAGCAGGAGATTCTTCATCAAGACAGAAGTGGAGAGCCCAAAGAGATCTTCAACAAAACGAGACCAAAATCTGATTTGCAGAGGGAGAATCTCCTGGATTTCAAGTTGAAACAAATATAAGAATTCAAGTAAGGGAAGTGGCAGTGCCCTTTCCCTTCTCTCTCACCTGGGCTCTCAGGTGGTAAATTGTTTTTTCTGTTTTCCTTCAGCCTCTGAAGCACAGAGCGGAGCAGTGGGATCAGTTTGTGTGGGATGAGCTCCCATGGATTATTTGAGGCTCCACTGAGGCCAGAAAATCTGGTGGTCTGGGGATTTTCCAGTGATGACCCAGGGAGAGGCACCTGGAACAGCACAGAGCAGAGAGAGGCTGCTTGATGTGTGTCAAAAACAGGATTTATGAAATCAAACCTCTTGGCATTCGCTGCCTTTTCTTGGAAAAATTAAATTACAGATTATCCAGTGACTCAAGAAATGCTCCAGCAGCTTCAAAGCCTTTCCCAGTGGTTATTGTCCCAAACTCTCACATTTCTCACATCCTCCAAGGTGATGCAAATGTTGCAAATACGATTTGAACTTTTGCTTCCATTTAATGTTTTCCTCATGTAATTTTTTCATTATTTTGCTCTGATCCCTTGCAGCTTTTGGGGTGTCACCTCTTGTTTATGGAGAAATTAATTGTTTGGCAGCCTACAAAATATCAAATGTCTCTATAATAAAAGTGACATTCTACATGGCCGTGCCTGAAATTCAAATTAATTGTTGGGCATGCTACAAAATATCAAATGTACTAAATGTCTCTGTACTAAAAGTGACGTTTTATGTGGCCATGCCTAAAATTTCTAGAAGAGAATTCAATTCACCTTTCCATGTGCAAATTCAATTTGCTATTCCATGTGCAAACTCAATTTATTTTTCCATGTGCAAATTCAGTTTGTTATTCCATGTACAAACTCAATTTGTTACTCCATGTACAAATTCAATTTGCTATTCCATGTGCAAATTCAATTTGCTATTACATGTACAAATTTGCTATTCCATGTACAAATTTCCTTCCTTCCACTCTCTACCTGCTCTTTTGCCCCTGTGCTCTCCTCATCCTCCCCCTTTCCTGGGATGCTCAGAGCCTTCATCCAAAGGTTTTTCAGCGAGGAGATTTCACTCATTACCCTGTGGTACAGAGCTTTGACCTGAGGCACAAAATAAAAAGAAATAAAAATGAATTAATAAATAAAATAAAAAGATGCTGTTAGGTGTGAAGGGATAATTTGGAGCTGGTGACATTTCCCTTTATGCATTAACCCCAAACTTTTTGGTGCAAACCCGTGGATGCCAGTGTGGCTCAGACTGAGGAATGATGATTTTTTCCCACATTATTTATCTGTTAAATCCTTGCTGTGATCCAGCTCCCTCTGCTGTCTTTAAAACCTCACCTGGAGTTACCAGAGTGCCACAGGTGCATTCAGATCCGGGCTGTGAAATGCTCTCCTATTGACTCCAGCAGCAAAAATCTATCTATTTACTATAAAATTCAAATAACACACTCATCTGGTCGTTTATTCACCTCTCCTCAGTTTTACCTGCAGCTCTCCAGTGTAAAAAATCCACTTTATTTTCATTTTACAGATGAAAAGTTGAAGCTGGAAGCTGAAGTCACTTCCCAAAAAATTGTCAGTTCAGTACCAAGAGAAAAAATCCATAAGCAAACCAAAATCTTTTGCCTTTAGGCCACTCTTCCTCCCAATTTTAGAAATACTAAATAAAATGAGGACAGATTAATTTATCACGTCCTAAACAGAAGAAAGTTGAAATAAAGCATCTGCCTTGTTGTCCAGGGTTGATGGCACAATGGGAAGAGACAAAATTACTCAGTTTTAGGCTTTTCTACGTGAAAAGCAGCCCCAAAAAATGGTTTTTACCTCTTCTTTGAAGTGGCCCAGCGTGGTGGTGACAGACTGGGACTGCCTCTGCAGCAGCTCAAAGAAAACCTTGGTGTCAAAAGATTCGAGGTCGATTTGTCCTTCAGGCTCCCAGGTGTCCCCTCTCCTCAGGGAACAGGCTGGAAATAGGAATTTTCATTTATTAATTTGGGGTGTTTTCTTTGTTTTAGTTCTATTTTATGACTTTTGGGTTGGTTCTGACCACAACTGCCTGGAACCCCCTGAATTCGGGTGCCTGGACACGGAATTTGGGTTCTGTTCTGTGCAGAACCCCCCTGGTTTTTAGGGTTTTTGGGGTTTTTTGGGGTTTTTTTTATTGCCTGACCTGTCCCAGCAGCACTGCAGGAATGCCCAGCCTCATTCTGCAGCGAGGGGTGAGGTTTTCTCACGGCAAAAACAGCCGGAATTTTGGAGGAATATCTGTCCAGGTTGTACTTGAGCTGCTGCCTGCGGAATGTGGGGCAGGGGCGGCCCCTCCGTGCCCAGCCCAGGCTCTGGCACAGGAGCTGCAAAACAAAAATAAATCATCAAAAAATTCCCTTTTTCTTATTTTTACATCTCCCATTAACGTGATTCACTCACCAGCCATCACCCATCATCACCCTGAGAGCCTGGTTTCTGATTATTAATAATTATTAATTTGTTCTGAATTAGTGATCCCAGCCAAAAATGAGGGGAAAGAAGCGAAATGATCTGCTGGGTGAATAAATCACATTTTCCATCATTACCTCGGGAGTCTGGTTACAGGGGGAAAAAAAAATCCTGCTGAATTCAGAGTGTTAGGAAAAAAATTAATTAATTTTTGGGGAGGGTTTTACAGCTTGAGTTTGAAGCTGATCTCTGGTGTGGTGTGGCCACTTTTGTCTGAATTAGGAGAGCAAACCTGAATGTCCCATGAATAAAAATGGAAGAAATTTATTTATGACTCACAGTTGTTTGGTTTTTTTGTAAAAATAATATTTATGTCTTTATTTTGAGGTCGTTTTGGTCAGGCATTAAAAAGAAATAAATAATCTTGTCTCATTGATTAATCAGTAAATGAGAATGGAATTCATCTGTACCTTGAATGCCTTTTATAAACCAGGTTTGGATGGGATATTTTGGGGGGTTATATATAAATATATTGGGGTATATAAATAAATATATATTATAATATATATATATTATAAATATAAAAAATATGAATATATGGGATCAGTCCATGGGGATGAATTTTTCCACCACATATAAAACATAAAATGGGGTTGGCTTACAATTCATTCTGATTTTCAGCCATAAGGTGGTGCTGAAGGGAACAGAAAAATTATGGGTTCACCCTGGAAAATCTCTAAAAAATTAGGAACGGACAAAATGTGGGTTCACTGTGTAAAATCTTATCACATTCTTTAAAAATTCCAGCTTAATTTGACTTACTGCCGACGCCAGGGAGGCAGCCAGCAGCAGGAGGAGCCCAGAGGTGACCCCGGCGATGGCTGCCCAGTCAGGGCTGAGCAGCAGCTCCCTCCTCCTGGCAATTCCCACCTGGACAGCAAACCTGGGCACGCTGGGGAAGAAGGGACCTTCCTGATAGCACTGTCCTCCTGCTGGCATCACCCTCAGGTACTGCAAAGAACCGCAATTCCACAGTCAGAACTGTTTAAATTCAGTTTTTGCACTTCCTCATCGCACTGTCCTACCCTCAGGCAGTGCACAAAAACACAATTCCACAGTCAGAACTATTTAAATTCAGTTTTTGTACTTCCTGATAGCACTGTCCCACCCTCAGGTACTGCACAAAAACACAATTCCAGAGTTACAACTATTTAAATTCAGTTTTTGTACTTCCCCATAGCACTGTCCCACCCTCAGGTACTGCACAAAAACACAATTCCAGAGTTACAACTATTTAAATTCAGTTTTTGTACTTCCCCATAGCACTGTCCCACCCTCAGGTACTGCACAAAAACACAATTCCAGAGTTACAACTATTTAAATTCAGTTTTTGTACTTCCCCATAGCACTGTCCCCCTGCTGGCATCACCCTCAGATACTGCACAAAAACACAATTCCAGAGTTACAACTATTTAAATTCAGTTTTTGTACTTCCCCATAGCACTGTCCCCCTGCTGGCATCACCCTCAGATACTGCACAAAAACACAATTCCAGAGTTACAACTATTTAAATTCAGTTTTTGTACTTCCCCATAGCACTGTCCCCCTGCTGGCATCACCCTCAGATACTGCACAACAACACAATTCCAGAGACAGGGTTATTTAAATTCAGGTTTTGCACTTCCTCATCACACTGTCCCACTCTCAGGTACTGCACAACAACACAGTTCCAGAGTTAGGGTTATTTAAATTCAGTTTTTGCACTTCCTGATAACACTGTCTCACACTCAGGTACTGCACAACAACACAGTTCCAGAGATAAGGTTATTTAAATTCAGTTTTTGCACTTGCACACTCAAGCTTTGCAGGAATTGCCCCGTTTCCCTGACAGAAACAAACTCACGTTTATTTCTGTGCTATAAAAAGTTGCTCGCTGTTGTTTCTGCAGCCTTATAAAATTATATATAATAATATGTATAATTAATATTTATTATACAAAAAATAAAATAATAATATATTATAAATATACTGTATTTATTATACTATGACATTATTTATATTATTTTATTATTTGCATATAAAAATTTTATCTGTATTATTTATATTGTTTAGACTATTAATATCATTAATTTCATTATTATATTAATTATGATGTATGACATATAATATATAATATATAATATAAAATACACAATACACACTATATAATATAAAATACACAATACACACTACATAATATATAATATATAATACACACTACATAATATATATAATATATGATATATGATATATGATATATAATAGAAATGGATGGTTTATATATTATAAATATATAAAATACATATTATTTTTATAATACAAAAAGATAAAAAATATAATTTTTATATATATATATTATAAAAAAGTTTTTATACTTATAAATAAAAAAAAGAAGGATTTTCTGGGTACAAACCATTCTCTTGTGCCTATTGCTGCTCAGGTGCAGCACATAAGTGCCAGGGGCCTGGAAGTGGAAAAGGAACAGGAAAAAATTCTGGGAATTTCTGGAATTTTCCCTGATTTCCTCCCTGAGGCTGCGGAAATCACCCCAGTCAAATTCAGCGTTCGTGTTGTACAGGTTGTTCCTAGGAGGGAAAACAGAACAAAATAAAATAAAATAAAATAAAATAAAATAAAATAAAATAAAATAACATTATAACATAACATTATAACATGATATAACATGATATAACATGATATAACATGATAACATATATAATATAATATAATATAATTAATATAATATAATATAATATAATATAATATAATATAATATAATATATAAAATTCCGTGTTGCTGCCTTTTAAAATTTTAATTATTTTTCCTTCCAGGCTCATAAATGGGGCGGAGATTGATAAATTCAGAGTTGTTGTCCATCACAGCAGCAAATTGAGGAGCACCAGTGGGATATCAGGCACTGAAATATCCCCACAGTATTTCCTCACCCAGCTTTGTTTTGGGATGATCCAACCACCTCTTCCCCATAAAAAAATACAGCAATTAACCCCAAGGAACAGGAATTTTTATTTTCCTGTGCAAAAAACTTCCTGGGAGCCCTTGTAGGTCAGAAACAGCACGGCCAAGGCAGCAGGGGCAGTAAGCACAGATTGAATTTTGCCTGGTTTAATAAGTAAATGTGAATTTCTTACTGAGATAAACACTGTTTCCTACAGTGCACAGACCTCTCTGTGAAAAACACATTGAGTTATGTTTAATAATTAGAATTTTGTTGTTCTCTGTGAAAAACACATTGAGTTATGTTTAATAATGAGAATTTGGTTGTTCTCTGTATAAAACACATCGAATTATGTTTAATAATGAGAATTTTGTTGTTCTCTGTATAAAACACATCAAATTATATTTAATAATGAGAATTTTGTTGCTCTCTGTATAAAACACATCGAATTGTATTTAATAATGAGGATTCTGCTGTTCCTAGGTACGTTTCCTTTCAATTCCACCTTGGAAAAAGGTGAAGAATTTCTCTTTGCCGAGGTAAAAATGAGTTTGCTGAGTTCTTTTATCTTCTTGGCCGGACTTACACATTATAAACTGGGAAATGCTCCCTGGAGAGGATGAACACGAGGGTCACATTGCCACTGATGCACGTGGTGGGGTTGAGGATGCCCAAAAATTTGGGTTGGGATGTGGAATTGGAGGGGGTCAGGCTCTGTTCCCGGGGATCCCTGCACTCCTCAGGGCCAGGGTGATCTGTGAGATAGAAATTCCTTTTTATATTCATAAATATATTCAAAAATATATAAATAAATAATTAAAGTGTAAATATAAATGTTAAAATGTTAAAATGTTAAAATATAAATATGTAAATGTAAAATGTATAAATGTAAAATGTATAAAGTGTACATTTTATAAATGTATAAAAATAAATATAACATGTACATTTATATTATAATACATATATTATATATTAATATATAAATATAATATATGATATAAATATTATTTATTTGTTTATTTTATAATAAATATAAAATGTACATTTTACAAATGTATAAAAATATAAACTTAAAATGATAAATATGAACAGATATATAGAATACATATGTATATGTATTTTATACAGACATATATATATATGTAAATTTAATTTTCAGAATTAGGTTTCCTGTCAAGACAGTGTGAAAAGAGAGAAACAGAGAATTCCAGAATAATCCCAGCTCTGCCCAAACCAGGGAACGTGAACAAAAAAAACCCCAGCAGGACATCAGGAGCAGCCTGGATACACTGAATTCTGCTTATTTTGGCATTTTCTGAGGGAATTACGTGGTGTTCCCTGCAGGGCATGGTGGGGGCTGTGTGCATGTGGCACACAATTATTTAAGAACAATTAATTTTTCCAGTTTCTCCATTAAATACAAATGTAGGAGCTTTGCAGGACTCACCTGCAGCTGCTGCTGGAGGAGGACTCGTTTTATGAAGTGATGAAGGCTCATTCAGCACCACCAGGTCGTGAATTAGTTGGGGGTCAGGATTATAAACCCCTAAAAATCCTTTCCCTGGGGTGGTACCAAAAAAAGAAAAATAAATTGGTCATTTCTGATTTTCAGTATCAATTTTGCTCTGAATTTTGCTTTTCCTTCTAGAATATCTGCTCAACAAAGCCCCCAAGCAGGACTTGCAAGCTCTAAACCCAAATGGGATCATTTTTAGCATTTTCTTCTCATTCTGGGGCAGTTTTAAAAATGTTTGGGCCTTGCTCAAAACCTTTAGGGTTTTTTTTTTTGATCCAGCAGCTGGTTTGACTTGGTTGAAATCAATGAAATCAGAGAGCACAGGGGCAAACGAGTCTTTCCTGATGTTGGTATTACGTTTTCTGGCTGTGCAAATTGTGCCTCTCTGGCCTGGATCTGGAATTCTGAGGGGAAATTTTTGAGCTCCTTCAATTTTTACTTGGCAAAAGCACATAAAAATCTCAATCCTAAGGAAAAAAAAAAATAAATCTGCACAGGTAAAGGAGCTGAGAAGGGATTCCAGCTGGGTTTATTGTAATTTGGGAAGGAAATATCTGCCCTTTACTGCTGGAAATACACAAATTTCCTTTGGAAATACACAAGTTTCCTTTGGAAATAAATTTCCTTTGGAAATGCACAAATTTCCTTTGAAAATAAACAAATTTCCTTTGGAAATAAACAAGTTTCCTTTGGAAATGCATAAATTTCAAATGAAATTCTGGACTGAGCAGGATAAATTTTGTGTGGAGTGCTAAATTTCCATTGCCGTTCTCAGGACATAAACACGGAGATTTCTCATTATTTGTCTTTTAAACACCACGGAAAGGCATTTTTTCGTGTGCAAACCCCGTTTGATAATTAAACCCCAATAATTTCTTTCCCTCACCACTCATCTCCACCACGTGTGCTGGATGGCTTTGCTGTCCCGCAGCACAGACATCTTCCAAAGAGAAGTTTGGTCTGGGTAGAACTTTCCTTAAGCCTTCTAGGAAAACAGCAGTCTAAGAGAAAAATAATTCAGATTTTATTTATTTTTTAACCTTAATTTTTCACAGTCAAAATTCAATTTAAAAGTACTTTATGTGTATAATAGAACAATGTTTGGGGATTTTTTTTTTTTCAGCTTTGCTGTCCTGCAGCACAGACATCTTCCAAAGAGAAGTTTGGTCTGGGTAGAACTTTCCTTAAGCCTTCTCAAAAAACAGCAGTCTAAGAGAAAAATAATTCAGTTGGGTTTTTTTTAAATTTTTTAACCTTACTTTTTCACAGTCAAAATACAATTAAAAAATACTTTATGCGTGTAATAGAACAATGTTTGGGGATTTTTTTTTTTTTCAGCTTTGCTGTCCTGCAGCACAGACATCTTCCAAAGAGAAGTTTGGTCTGGGTAGAACTTTCCTTAAGCCTTCTAAGAAAACAGCAGTCTAAGAGAAAAATAATTCAGATTTTTTTTTTTAACCCTTAATTTTTCACAGTCAAAATACAATTAAAAAATACTTTATGCGTGTAATAGAACGTTTGGGGATTTTTTTTTTTTCCTTCTTGTTGTTGTTGCATTCTAGAATTTTCTGAGCAGAAGGGATGAGGGGCAGAGCCTGACAAAAGCACAGAGATGGTGGAAATCACTTTTTTTTTGTGTGGTTTTTTTTTTCACCTTGCTCCCATTGCTGTGGGTGATGAGCAGCTGAGCTTTCCTCTCAGCACAGGTGAGCTGCAGGGTGGTTTTTTGTTGCCTTCTGCACTCAGAGTTGCACACCCCGTCCAGGCTGGCAGAGTGACAAATGCAGAGGCCGAGGACTTTGTCGTAGCCTTGGAAATCCCTGGGGGCAGCACAGACCTGCGGGAGGAGAGGAAGGAAAAACAGCAGCAGCCCTGGGAGGATGCTCAGGGGTTCCTAAAGCTGGAAAAGAGGCAAAACCTCCTGTGGAAACACAGCTGACCCTGCTGGGTGTGCCCTGTGAAGGAAGTTTTGGAACCCTGGGCACTGAGGATTTTGGGCTTTCTGTGCTGACAGGCACTGACCCCCAAGCAAACCCTGCATTCCACCTGAGGCTGTGGAGAAGGCTCCCAAAATTGAGTGACAGCACTGGGATTGTGGGCGTGGGGTTTGGATAGAAGTGTGTGACATCACAGGGTGCAAAACTCAGAGTTTAAGGGTTTAGAATACAGTAATAGATATAAAGCAAGATGGAGGTTTCAGGACAGAGGCTGAGTCCTTCTTTTTCACCTTCTTCTCCATGGTCTGGGTGGTGTTTTGTAATTGGAGAGAAAAATCCACATTGCGGACCAGGGGTGGTTGGTTATTGGGTTAAATGTAAAAATAATTCAGGTGTCACTTCTTAATTGGACAGTTTGTGCTTAAAAGGCCTTGTAGACAGAGAAAGGGGGCTCCATTTTCAGTTTGTTAGCTCCATTTTTACTTTGTTAGCTGGCAGTGCTGCAGAACTCACAGCTTGTGAGGCTGTACCATGGATAAGAATTAACAAACATCTGAGTCCCAACACCAAACACCGTCTGGTGCATTTAATCCTGACCCTGGCAAAAGAAGATAAAACGTGGCAGAAGAGCTTTGGGAATTTGACTTTTTGGGGGGTTATTTTCTGCCTGGTTTTGGGATTTGGCAAAGGTAAAAATACCTTCTGGGAGCAGTAGCGAGCCCATCCTCTCTTGGTCAGGCACTGCCCCTCCTGGTTTCGGGAGGCTGCATCCCGGCACACGGGGTAGCTTTGTCTGGCACAGAGTTTTCCATCCCTCCCAGACCTCCTAAAACCGGGGGGGCAGGTGCAGAGGGCATCACGAGGCTGGAAATGCAAACACAGGGATTTAGGAGCCTGCAGTTTGGTGTCCACACACCGCCCCAAACCACCCCAGTGAAGGGGGAGGATTGATGTTGATGCCTCCAGTTTGAGCTTTGGTGTTTTTCAGGTTCTGTGCTGCCCAGGGGTGCAGCTCTGAGCTCACATTCAGGGTCACTCATCTCTGCACAGAGCAGGGACACAAAACAAATCCTGTTCCTGCTGCACACCAAGGACAACTTTCAGCCCAAAAGCACAAACAAGGGTGGAGTGAAGAGAGAAAACAAGGATGGGACCTCACAGCCTGAAACTGATTGGACAATTAAACTCCAATACGCAAATGGACCAAAATTTAGAAAAGTGTGAGACCTCATGACCAGCTGTCCATTTGGTGTCCATTTTGTGACCATTTTGAATCCATTTTGTGTCCATTTTGGGACCATTTTGTGACCATTTTGGGTCCATTTTGGGTCCATTTTGTGTCCATTTTGTGACCATTTTGTGTCCATTTTGTCTCCATTTTGGGTCCACCTTGGGTGTAGCCCTGCTCAGGCCCTGTCCTGCCCAAGGTGCACCTTAAAGCCCTTTCAATAAATCTCTGCTTTATTCTCCAGCTCTGCCCAGTCTCTATTCCAGCTCAGCCTTCCCAAGGCATCAATGGAACCCTGAGAAATTCAGAATATTTGTAAACCTGGTATCCCCACCCTTTTCCCTGCAGCTGGAACCGAGACACAGAGAGAAAGTAAAGGCAAGAACAAGCAAAAAAAGTGAATTTCTCCTGTACCTGGAACACCTGCCCTTTCCCCAGGCACACGCAGGTGCGCTGCCCCTCTGCAGGCTGCACCGCCTCGGAGCCACAGGGCAAACAGGATTTTTGGGCGGGCCTGGGGTTGAAGAAGCCCGCGGGGCAGGGCAGGCAGCGGTGGGAGGGCAGCGCTGCCGGGTCCGAGCGGAACGTCCCCGGCGGGCACGGCACCGGCACCGCGCTGCTGTTCCCTCCGGGGCAGAAAAAACCTCGGAATGGGGAAAAAAACAAACAAAAAAATCCTGTCAGAGCAGCTCGTTGTGCAGGTAAATGGCTGCGTTTGCAGTTTAAATATTGAGGTGTGTTTGTGTCAGGAATTGGTTAAATGCATCCGGTTCAACCAAAACATTCCCTCATTTCAATTCCCTCATTTCAATTCCCTCATTTCAATTCCCTCATTTCAATTATTGTTATTATTATATTATTATAGTTATTATAATATTATTATTGTTATTATTATATAATTTCTATTATTATTATTATTTCAATATTGTTTAATTTCCAACAAAATTCCTTCATTTTAATTCCCTCATTCCAATTCCCTCATTTCAATTATTGTTATTATTATTATATTATTATTGTTATTATTATATTATTTCTATTATTATTATTTCAATATTGTTTAATTTTCAATATTGTTTAATTTCCATATTGTTTAATTCCAATATTGTTTAATTTCCATATTGTTTAATTTCCATATTGTTTAATTTTCAATATTGTTTAATTTCAATATTGTTTAATTTTCAATATTGTTTAATTTTCAATATTGTTTAATTTCCGTATTGTTCAATCACACGATGCAGGAAGGAGCCCTCCCGAGATGTGGCTCTTGTGCCAGCAGAATCCAGGCTGCTCTGCATTTGTCCTCCAAGCCTTTTTTTAACCTCTCACCTCACGGATTTCAGCCAGCCCGACCGATTATCTGAGAATTACCACAGCGAAATTCAAGCCTGGATGCATTTTTATTGAGGAATATGTGACTGAGAAGCAAATATAATCTCTGATAAATTATCCACAAATTACCTGCTGGGCAAACTGGCAGGTTCTGTTCTCCTTTTTCGCAGTCAATCCCGCTTTGGCACCCCTCATCCTTTCGGAGCTGCGTTTCCCCGCTGACACTGAGCAAGGCTGGGAAAAGGGAGAAAAACAAGAGGAAAAGGGCCATGGATTTATTGCCCCGAGCAGCTGGAACGGCCAAAAGCGGGTGAGCAGCAGAGGAGTGAGGAGAGCTTTCCTCTCCTGCTGAATATTTCATGGCCAGGGAGAGCTGGAAGATGGATGTGAAATATTGATGGGAGTTATTTGAGCCCCGCAGGTCACAGAGCAGCGTCACACACGACATAAAGAATTCACCCACACGTTGCAGTGTCCAAGGCAGAAAAGAGAAGGGTTTATTTACAGATTCAACATTTATCAAACTCCAGCAGTGACCATGGATTGGAGAAAAAAATCTTCCTCTTCAACCACACAGGGCAACCCAACAGTCCATCAGCAGTCTCCTCCTTATGAAAAGAATGTAAACATTGTTGGATTTTACAATAACAAAAAGGTTATTTATATAAAGGTGTATCTGACTCCAAAACACAGAAGGCTAAAAATAAAACTTTACCAAACTCCTTAAAGGGAACAGAGGAGAACAGCAAAAACCCAGACCACAGAGCAGAGCTGCTCTCTGCCCAGCCCAGGGAATATCCCCGTGGAACAAGGCCAGGGAAGTGCTGGATTGTCATTCTGGAGTTTGCTCCTGCCTTTGGAAAATCCACAAATCCTCATTTACCCCAAGGGATCACCAGTTAATGTGGGACCAGCTGTGGTTTTGGGACGTGCTCATCATAAACTCCACAGCCCGAAGCAAAAAGCCGCCAAGGAATCGCTGTAATTTTGGAATTCCCTATGAAAAATTTATTATCCACAGCTGGATTGCCCCCTCTGCTTTTCAGTATCTTCAGGGCAATCCGGGGATTGGGTTTTTTGAAGGATTCCTGGGGTTTTTGGAGGTGACAAAGCCGGGCAGGGCTGCTGCAGCCCGGCCTTATTCCCACAGCAGAGGGCAGCCTGGCTCCCTGCAGGGTGAGGAAGAAGGAATTGATGCCACATTTGATATTTCTGAGACCTCACCCTCGTAACCCAGAGCAGAAATCCCAGCCTCATGCCACGCTGGAGGTGTCCCACAGCCAGCAGAACTTTCTCTTTTCTCCTGGAGGGATTTATAACCAAACATCAAATATAACAGAGCATTTCTGAGTGGTTTTTCCCATCTGCTCCTAATAAATTTTGCACATTTTTCCTGAAAGTTCCTTCACACAACTGCTTGTTCAAGGACCTGCAGCTGGGTGAGCTTCCTAGGGACACCATAAATGAGGAGGTTGCATATTTTTGATTTATTTTGAGTGGCAGCCTGGGAGAAAAACAGAGGAGAGGAATTTTCAGAGAGAGAGGAAACACTTGTCCCTGTGCTTGGGGCTGTGATTTAACTGGGAATGTGCAGAAATTGTCAGGAATTGCTGTTCCTTGGACAAATCTCTGATGTTGGAGTGAAGGATCAGTTGGTTTTTACACACAGGAAAGCCTGGAGCCCCCAGCCAAAGGCTGTGCAGCAGAATATCCACTGAAATTTGGGATTTCAAAGCCTGTGCAGGAGAATATCCACTAAAATTTGGGGTTTCAAGGGCTGTGCAGCAGGATATCCACTAAAATTTGGGGTTTCAGAGGTGGTCCAGCAGAATGTCCACTAAAATTTGGGGTTTCAGAGGCTGTCCAGCAGAACACCCACTAAAATTTGGGGTTTCCAAGGCTGTGCAGCAGAATATGCACTAAAATTTGGGGTTTCAAAGGCTGTGCAGTAGAATATCCATCAAAATTTGGGGGTTCAAAGGCTGTGCAGCAGAATATCCACTAAAATTTGGGGTTTGAAAGGTGGTCCAGCAGAATATCCACTAAAATTTGGGGTTTCAGAGGTGGTCCAGCAGAATATCCCTTAAATTTGGGATTTCAAATGCTGTGCAGCAGAACATCCATCAAAATTTGGGGTTTCAAAGGCTGTGCAGCAGAATATCCATCAAAATTTGGGGTTTCCAAGGCTGTACAGGAGAATATCCACTAAAATTTGGGGGTTCAAAGGCTGTGCAGCAGAACATCCCCTAAAATTTGGGGTTTCAAAGAATATCCACTAAAATTTGGGGTTTCAAAGGCTGTGCAGCAGAACATCCACTAAAATTTGGGCTTTAAGGCAGGATTTGCTTCCCCCCGAGCTGCCCGTGCTGTGAATTGCAGCCAGAACCATCCCCAGACCTCTCCGTGGTTGAGTTTGCATTCCCCGGGCGTGCCTGGAGTTGCCCCCTTGGGAGGAATCCCGCGCAGGGGTTGGAATGCAGGAGCTGCTGCCATCCCCTGGCCCTGCAGGGCTCTGCTTGGCCTCAGGGGAAATTCTGTGAAATTTGGGTTTCACCCGAGCTGCTGAGAAGGATTGCACAGCGAGCCCAGAGGTTCTGGTGCTGGAATTTCTTAATTAATTTATTTTTATTTTTATTTTTATTTTTGTTGGGGTTGGAGGTTTTTGGCCGATTTTTGTTCTTGTTGTTTTAGGTTTTTTGGTTTGGTTTTTTGTAGTTTTTTTGGGTTTTGTTTTTTTTATTTTCTTTGGGGTTTTTTTGTATGTTTTTTGGGGGGGTTGTCTGTTTTTTGGTTGGGTTTGTTTTTTGAGGGTATTTTTTGGGATTTTTTTTCTGTTTGTTTTGTTTTGCGGGGGGTTTTGTGTGTTTGGTTTTTTTGTTTTTGCTGTTTTGTTTTGGGGTGTTTTTTTTGTTTGTTTGTTTTTTTTGTTTTTGTTTTGTTTATTTGGGGTTTTTTTTGTTTATTTGGTTTATTTGTTTTTTGGGGTTTTTTTGTGTGTTTTTCTTTTTTTTTTAATCCAGTGACGAAGGGGTTGGAAAAACCTCCCAGCCCCGACTCTGGCAGAGTTCATCTTTGGGGAATTCAAGGTGGAAACGACCCCAGAGCTCCCCTGAGGGGACAAAGGCAATCAGCACCTTCCCCTCACCTCGGGACTATTTTTAAATTCCTTTATCTGCACAAACCAGCGCCGGGGCCAGAGTAAATAAATATTTATTTATTGGTGCCAGGCTGGGGATTTCTGGCTGCGATAAGCACACACAGCATTTCCCTTTTCCACAGAACCCATCCCCGCCTGCCCGGCTGGAGTTTTCCTGGCAGGGACGGGGATTTAACAACCCCATAAAAACCTTGGGTGATTAATCAAGCCCCAGAATTAATACCTGAGTCACTCTCCCAGGCTTGGCTGACTTTAGTCATCACCTGCCTTCACTTTTCATCTGGCAAAGGGGCAGGGAAAAAAGAGGGGAAGGCTAAAAAAAATAAAATAATCAGATTTTCTGATCAGTTTTCAAAGGAAATGGGGAAGTGAGCAGCTGCTGGTTAAATTGCATCCAAACCCAGCACAGGAATTCCACACCTGCTCAAGTAGCTCCTGAAAAGAGCAAAGCAAAGCCAGCTCTGGAACGTGGGAAATCATCCCTGATGCACACACACAGAGATTTTAAACTCATATCATTACTCTGGTTTGGGATTCTCTTGGTTTCCCCCCTTTGCTGAATTAATCAGTGGTGATTTCAGTCTCTATTACACAAGATTTGTGTTATTTTTAGCAATTTTTTTAGCAATTTTCAGCTATTCTGAGATAAATATTTTAATTTAGCTTAGAACAGGTAAAAATTTTAAAATTTTAAAAACACTTTAAGCTATTATTAGCTGTTTTAAAGCTATTTTTAGCTAATTTTAGCTATTTTTTCACTCTTTTTCCTCCTGGCCATCAGGCTTCGAACTCATTTATTTTAACTCCATGGCAGCTGAACAAGCAGCTACTGATTTGTCTGTGGTTAGCAAGGCAGACAAACCATGAATCTGATTTTATTTCTCTGTAAAATTTCGCAGAAGTTTCTGTGAAAACAACTGGAATGTGTCGATGTGCAAATACTTGATGAGCCTGCTTGTATCAAGGGTTTTTTTTTTTTTCCCACATGAGTTTTACTCCCCAGATTTGATTTACAGCGGGTGCTGGCTCTGCTGAAGGAGATTTGGTGTTTAGATAACCCTTGGCTTGCAATCACCTGGGGAGAAGTTGTATAAAGGCTGAAATGAGTTTTGAAGGCTTCTGGGGAAAGGCTGGGCAGTGACTTTTGGGACAAAGCCAAGGGACTCGTGATGGCTTTTGCAGGAATTGCCCTCTGTGAACTCTCAGAGGGCTCAGGGCCCTAAAAAGTGCACATAAAACCCGAGCACGTGCCAGCACGACCTGTGGCTTTGTTTTCCTTCCTCTTTCTATGGTTTATTTCTATTTATTTCTAATTTTTTTCTGTGGTTTTTTTTTTTGGGGGGGGGGGGGTTTGTTTTTTTTTTTTTTTTTGTGGGGTTTTTTGTTTGTTTTTGGGTTTTTTGGGGGGGGTTGGGGGGGTTTGTGGTTTTGGTTTGGTTTGGTTGTCGTTGGGTTTGGTTTGGTTTTTTTTCTGCTTTATTAAGCAGGAATTTGAATAAATTTTAATAAAAACATTATTAAATATTATAAATACTTTAATATAATTAAATATTATAATATATATAAAATAAAAATATTAATAAATATTATAATTTCTCCCTGTTTGTTGCTCTTCTTTGTTTATCCTTTTTTGGGTTATCACAGCCATAATGTTGTTTTATTGGGGGATCAAATGGGGCACGGGGACATCTGGCACTTGGGATTGGATTTCTGTGTTAAAAATAAATAAATAAATTTAAAAAAAAATAAACCACCCTGAAGACTGGTTATTCTGAGATAATCTGGAAAAGCCAGCTGAATCACAATTTAAATTTAAACAAGTGAGGATGGAGGCCAAGGAGAGCCCAGGATTTATTCAAACCCCACAGACAAGGCAGCGACTGGAAGTGGTTTGTTCTCAGGTTTTTTTGGCTGTGGTTTTGCAATGGGAATGCTTCACAGACAGATGGATTGAAACACAAATTTCATCTCTGCAGCCCTGATTCTAGGGGAGGAGGTGAGTCCCAAGTTTATTTAATCAGTGAGGGAACTCAGGTGAGGTTTTTTTGGGGTTTGACGGGACCAAGTTAAATAAACAAAACATGGAAATAAGAGGCGTGCTGTGAGGAAAGAAAATAAACTGTGCTGCTGGGACCAGGCAAATGTCACCAGGGTGGACTTGTCATGGTGCTTCACCTCAGCAAACAGCAGCTTGGCTGGGAGCCCCAGGGGCTGCTGGATTCTGCAGAAGTTTATCAGTTTAAATATCACAGCTGGGGTTGCCTGCCTGTGTGAGTAATGATTCCAGGGAAACAGAAAAGGTCGGGGAGTGCTGGGTGTGAAAAACGACGTTTCAGCTTTTTATGTTCATTTATAAGTTTAGTAGAAATAAAATGAAGTAAAATGAAGTAAAATGAAGTAAAATAGAATAAAATAAAATTAGAATAGAATAGAATAGAATAGAATAGAATAGAATAGAATAGAATAGAATAGAATAGAATAGAATAGAATAGACAATTGGGAGACAGAAGAATATAGCTTCTCAGCTGAGGGTGTAAACCAACACCCCGTCTGTCTTCAGAGCCTTTGTTTTAAGGACCCCTGTGTTACATATTTTAATATTTGATGATTCAAATATTCATTTTGGTTTCAAGACCCCCCTAAATATACAATTTATCTGTAGGATTCCATGTAGTCTGGGTAGATGTTGTAAATCTGTCTTCTGAAGATTCAAACCCTCAAAAGGCTTGATTGTTCTTTATCAGCAATCTTCTTTCACAGGAACGTCAGGAGACCCTTCTGGCTTCTGTCTAGTTACAGGTTACAAAAAAGTACAACCCCCATCTCTACTTTGTTACAATTAGGAAATACACCTTCATTACACTTTTAAATTCCACAAATAAAAGGAAATACAGCACAACCTTCTTCCATTATACGTATAACATCCATCTCAATATTTGCCAAAAGCCAACTCCAAAATCTGCATTTATAACAGGAAATACACCTTCATCACATTTTTAAATTCCACCAATAAAAGGAAATACAGCACAACCTCTTTACATTATATGTGTAACATCCATCTCAATATTTGCCAAAAGCCAACTCCAGAATCTGCATTTAGAACGCTGGGGACGGAACCAGAAACTGGGCAGCCGAAAGAAAAGCCCTGCCAGGTTATTTGGTGCTGGCTGCTGTTTCCTAGAGCCTCTCTGGCAGGCAGCTTTTTCTTAATTAGAGCTCATCCTTTAAGTGATTTCATCACAGCCCCAGCAGAGCTGCAAAAAAACAAACACCTTTTAATCCTGCAGGTAAAGAGCTGCTGAAGGAGGTTAAAATGATGTTTTGAGCTCCTGTGCCTCGTGGAGTCTAAAACGCTTCAGGTCTCGGGGTTTGTGAGGGTGAAAAACATTTTTGGCCTCAGCAGAGAGCTCTGAGGGCAGGTCGGTGTGTGTTCCTCTGCCTCCAGCACCCAATTAGCTGCAAATGCCTTCCTAGAAATAATTGTGGAGGATTCAGGAACTGGTTACTCACCGGCAGCAAAGGGACCCGGGGGGAAGTTCATTTAACACAAAGCAAACCCGGGCCAGACTGAGAGTTCCAGATCTGCCACTGGGGGTTTTTTGTGTGGATTTGAGAAATTCACACAAAATTCACACAAAATTCACACAAAATTCACACAAAATTCGCCAATTTCTGATTCTGAACATCAGTGGAGCGGTCTGAGTGTCTCCTAGAATAATTTCCTCTTTTTCCTGCTGTGAGAAAGGATTAGACTGAGGGTCAGATTGGGGATAAAAGCCCCACAAAGCCCCCCCAGGACAGTGATTTTTCTGGGTTCTGGAGCTGTGGGGATTTCTGCTCCTCACCCCACTCAGCTCCCAGCGCCCATGCTGGGAGATCTTGTTCTGCCAGGGAAAAACAAGACTTCAGTAAACTTCTGGGGCTGCTGCTGATGGATCGAGATAACAAACAGAGATAATTAAGAGCTGGGACCTACCCAGACAGGATTCTCATGGGTGTAGCTGTTTCTAGACCCAGCACAGAGCAGAGCAGAGCCTGGGGCCCTCCTGATGCTGGCTGGGGAACATTTTCTCGGGGTTTTACACCTGGGAACTGAGGTTTGATCCATAAAACCTTGCTGCTAAACCAGGTGAGCCCCAAAGCTGGGCCACTCAGAATGTGGGGATGTCTGCAGTGACACCGTGTTGTCCAGGCAGGAGGAATTTTCTTGTGGCACATCCTGCGGCTGCCAGGTGGTAAAATGGATGTTTGTCCTCAGGACAAGATGATTTTTGGGGTAAAGGTTGATGAAAGGAGCAGGATGGGGCTCCACAATGAGCTCAGTGAGAGCCAGCCCTGCCCTCCTTGCCCTTTCCCTGCCTCTCCCCACTGTGCTCCCCCTTGGAAGTGCCTGACACACTCAGTTTTCAGTTCCTGGGACTCCCTGCTCCAGATTCACCCCCTCTGCTCCCCTCCCCACAGCTGCAGAAACACTCCTGGTTTTCACCTGGATCCTTCCAGCTTCCCCCAGCCACAAAGAAAGCAGGAAAAACGAAACTGAATGGGCGAGACTGCTCTGAGAGAACCCGGATCTGCCAGGGGCTCAGCCTCTCCCTCTCCCCTGCCTCGGGAACTTGGCTCCTGCAGCCTGGCTGTCAGCACGGGGGAGAGAGGGGCAGAGATGGGAAATGCAGAGCAGAGGAAATGTCAGTATCTCCTCTGAGTGGCAGCTCTTGATTCCCACCCTCCAAAGATTCTCCAAAGGGTTGTGGATGATTTTCTTCAGTGTCCAACCTCCCTTCCCTTCCCTTCCCTTCCCTTCCCTTCCCTTCCCTTCCCTTCCCTTCCCTTCCCTTCCCTTCCCTTCCCTTCCCTTCCCTTCCCTTCCCATTTTATTTTTTTTTTTTTTTTTTTTTTTTTTTTTTTTTTTATTTTCCTCCTGAGTGGCAGCTGTTGATCCCTACCCTCAAAATATTCTCCAAAGGGTTGTGGATTCTTTTCTTCACTGTCCAACCTCCCCCTTTCTGCCTCTTTCCTTGGCTCATCTTAAGAAAGCTCAGATTTGTTTTGTTTGTCTGCTGGAAGGAATTTGTGTCTTTTAAAAAATATAATTGATTTCCTTTTGCCTGTCTGTAGTTCTCTCACAATCACAGCATTGTTCTCTGCCTGACATGATCTGTTTCAGAGGGCAGCAGTCCCTGTGCTCCTCAGCTGAGGATTTGGGGCTCTGGGAGATGAGAAATTGCTTGAGCACAATCCAGCAGCCTTGGGGAAGGGTCTTGGGAGCCATAATGGTGACTGTGCAGCAAATCAGGGGTTTGAGGGCACTTTTTGGAGGCTGAAAACCAAACAGGGGTTGGGTTTCTGCTGTGGGTGAGGTACCAGGGTTGGGAAGCAGCTGGATCCCTTCTGCCAGGAACTGGGGTCCTGTGATTCCCTCTGGGATTACTGGTGGGAAAGGGGGATGCTGGATGATCCTAAAAACCAAAACAACAACAAAAACCTTCACACACTTCTCAGCCTCTAAACTCTGCTTAATTTGCTTTTCCCATTTGTCCCTTTTGCTGTGAGCTCAGTACGGACAGAAAAGTACAGAAAAACGCCAAATTACTGCATGAAATAAATGTATTTATTGACAGGAAGGAGCAGTGGAACAATGTCAAGCAACCTTCTAACAATGCAATTAATGGATAACTGTGGTAGATATACTGCAGAAGCAAGTTCATCTCTGAGTACATTGAATAAATGAGATCTACATGGATAGTTTAATGCTCCTGAATGCTTCCCATGACTAAAAGATTAATGCTGTATTATTAAATGAGAGTTTTCTATGCTTTCTTAAAGAAATCCTGGGAGAAAATTCAGGGTTTTTTTCCCCCCTGCAACTGCTTATTCTCTTTGTTCAGCCCTCTGCTCCACCCTTGTGATGTGGGATTTCTTGGTCCATAATGGTTTATAGACCAAGGGGTTTTTTTTTTCTTGGTTTATAATGAAAATGAGCAGCTGGATCTGACCCTTCAATCCCACAAATGGAAGCTGAGCTAACCCAGAAGTTCCTCCTCAATTGTCTTCAAATGAGTAAAAAAGTTCAGTGAGAACAGATGTGAGTTAAAATATTAAAACAGAAAGAAGGATTAGGAGTGGTGGGGGGGGACAGAGAGAAATAACCAGAGAGGGAAAAATATCTATAAAACCTGGGACAAAAAGGGAAAAGGAAAAGATTTAAGATTATTAAAACATGAAGGAAAGCTTAGGGAGGAGGTGGATGAGTTATGCAAGTCATGATGAGAATAACAGATACATATTTGTAAATGAAACACTGAGAGATGATGAATTATTCTGTCTCAGACTAGAGAAAACACAACAGAGAACCCTCCAGCTGTCCAGGGCTACCAGAATCATGGGACATGACCCAAATCCCACTGGAATTCACTTCAACACTGCCACTTCTCAAAGTTAATTCACCTTGTGCAACGTAGCTCTTGGAGCTTAACACTTAAGGAAACCCCATAACACGAAAATAACATTTTTGTTTGTTTGTTTGTTTGTTTTGTACAAGAAGCAAATGCCAAGGGTTCATCAGAAACACTCCCCAAAGAGGCTGAGTACTCAACACTGGATCCTGCAGTGGCTCCACGTGGGGAATCTCCTATTTTCCTCAACAGGAGACACCTGAGGGGCTGCTGGATCAGTGGCTTTTTTTTTTTGGGTTTAGGTTCTGTAAAAAGTAGAATTGCTCCCTATGTAGCAAACAGGGAAGTTTCATAGAAACCAGCGAACTCGCAACCAGAAGTTCAAATTCAAACAAGAGTAAGTCTGGGAAAAAGCAATAAAAATAATGAAA
Organism: Phylloscopus whistleri; assembly: GCA_017589585.1. Classification (NCBI taxonomy): domain Eukaryota; kingdom Metazoa; phylum Chordata; class Aves; order Passeriformes; family Phylloscopidae; genus Phylloscopus; species Phylloscopus whistleri. The sequence goes on from JADMLD010001376.1 coordinate 103,870, forward strand.
ATAAAAATCATCTAGCTGGTAGTAATTCTCCTGAATAACTTGGTTTTTCTGGCAGTACAGGATCATTTCAGCTCCTTGTTCTGCTCCCAACTCTGTGTAAAAAAAATGACCCTTCAAAAGCTGTTGTTATATATTTAAATTTCAGAAAGGTAAAATCCTCTGCTGGATCTGTTAGAAAGGAGTTGATTCAAAACACTTCGTCCCAGACTTCATCCGCAGTCCATTATGGCTGCAAAATTCTGATTGCATCAATAAAAAGCTTGGTTTTTGTTGAAAAAAAAAAAAAAAAAAAAAAACATGCTCAGCACGATGTTTTATTTTGGAAGGACTTCACCTTGAGACTGCCTTAAAGTGTGATCACTCCAGCCTTGGAGCAAGACTGCAGAAAATATTAAATACAACTCACCAGGCTCTGAATTCCCAGAGCTGGTGTTTAAAGTGACTGAGATTTTCAGTCTGAAACATTGAATTTGGAGTGTAGAGACCAACTTCAGACTGAAACCCTCGAGACAAGGCCCTGAATGGTTCAAATCTTTTCCTTGAGCTATAAACACCTGCATGAAAAACCATCAGAGCTTCAGACTGCAGGGCAGCTACACCTCAGACCTGAGCAGAGCAGCACAAATCTGTGAGAAAAATGAAGATCTAATTCTCCCTGGAGCACCTAACCCTGAGCTCCTGGAGAAACCTGCACTGAGGGTTTCCCTCATTTCTCAGTTTGCTCTTTGATTCTGGGTCCAGGTGAGATCTCTCCAGCAGTCAGCTCAAGATAGAATGGAATATTTTCTGTATTTCACTCTCTTGCAGCAGGAGGCCCAGGAGATGCAGCTGAGGAGGCTTCTCAGCATTTCCCTGGAAGGCAGCAAAGCAGCAAATCTCAGCTCAATGCCCAGGCCAGGTGTTCCTGCTACAGCCACGGATGTATTCCCCCATTTTCTGCCTGCCTTTGGGGGAGGAAGGAGGTTTACATGGAAAATGAGTTCTCCAGGCCTCTGGAGTAAATCCAAAGGTGCTGAGCACCTTTTCCATCAGCTCCACGCCCTGGAGGTTTGACCTCAATGATTTTGGGGTTCTTTTCCACCCCAAACGATTCTGTGGGACTGCAGAGCAGGAAGGGACTGGATGGAGCCATTCCATCCCAGCTGCTGAGGCACAAAAACCCCCAAACTCCCTGAACTCAACTTCCTACCACAAAATACCTTTGAGGAGGACATCAAGGAGGTCTGAGGATGCCAAGGAGCCAAGTTCAGGTAAGTTATCAGCGGGGATTCCTCGGGGAGCACCCAGCAGGCTGCAGCTCTGTACAGGGGAAGAGACCAGAACAGTCAATTTCCAGTCGAACTGGACTGAAAAGATCTTTTTTTTCTCTCTCTGCTGTGTTTTCTCTCCTGTTGGGAGAACCTCAATGACTTGAAATGGGGCTTTAAATCTGTATTTCTAATTGAAATATTGTTATATTATTACATTTATTCCATATACTCTGGGGGGAACTCTTATCTGACAGAGTCAAAAACGACCTTGGAAAAGACAAAAGAGCTGTAATAATTTTTTTTAAAGCACTGAATATTTGCTTAATCCTGGAAAACACCCCTGAAATGAGACACTGCCTAAAGTGTAAAGCACCCAGAGTTACCTCTTGAAGAACATCCTGTGCCTGGGGTTTATGACTCTGAAGCAACCACATGAGCTCTGTGTTCTCCTCCAGTTTTGGGCAGGCGGTGGAGGCTTGACACGAATTCAGTACCTGCAGGTGACAGCAAATCCTGTGGTTGCACAAGGACAGGAACACTTAAGCCAGGGCAGGGATCCTGCTGAGATCCTCACCTGCAGCTGGGGCTTTGCTCCCATCTGGAGCAGGCAGAGAATTCCCTCCAGGATTTGGTCTCTCCGCAGCGTGAGGAACCTCCCCGTGCTGCTGTCCCTGGCAGTGCTCTGGGACTCTGCCACCAGCACAGTGTGGGCAAGAGCAGCACAGTGCAGGGGAGTTAAACCTGCAGGGAAAAGTCACATCCAGTGCCTGACACCTGCCTGGGATAATATTTGTAATCTGTATTTATCATTTTTATTAAGAGCAGCACAGTGCAGGGGAGTTAAACCTGTGGGGAACACCCATGGAAAAGTCACATCCAGTGCCTGAGCCCTGCCTGGGGTAAATATGGATTTGTAACTTTTATTAAGAGCAGCACAGTGCAGGGGAGTTAAACCTGCAGGGAAAAGCCAAATCCAGTGCCTGACCCTTGCCTGGAATAAATATGTATTTGTAGATTTTATTAAGAGCAGCACAATGCAGGGGTGTTCAATTTGCAGGGGAAAGTCAAATCCAGTGCCTGACCCCTTCCTGGGGTAAATCTGTATTTATCATTTTTATTAAGAGTAGCACAGTGCAGGGGTGTTCAACCTGCAGGGAACACCCATGGAAAAGTCAAATCCAGTGCCTGACCCTTGCCTGGAATAAATATGTATTTGTAGATTTTATTAAGAGCAGCACAGTGTAGGGGAGTTAAATCTGCAGGAAAAGTCAAATCCAGTGCCTGACCCCTGCCTGGAGTAAATATGTATTTATAATTTTTATTAAGAGCAGCACAGTGCAGGGGAGTTAAACCTGCAGGGAAAAGCCAAATCCATTGCCTGAGCCCTGCCTGGGGTGAATCTGTGTTTATAGATTTGGGATCTGAGCCAAGCCCCTGCACAGTTCAGGTTTCCCTCCTACCATAGTGGTCAGGCAGATCCACCTCCAGGCACACCCCGTTGTTCTTGCAGTTTCTCAGCACCTGAAATGAAGAATATCCAGGTGACCTCTTTGGCAGGGCCAAAAGAGCCTTTCCTCCCCCAAATCCCTGTGCAACCCCATCAGAGCAGGGCTAGATGGAAAACCCCTGGGTTATTTTAGTGCTTTAGTTGCTTTTACTCCCCTTTTAGCCAAGATAAACCCAGTTTACCTCCAGGACTCTCAGATATCCATTCTCTGCACACAGGTGGAGGGGAGTTTTCCCAGAGCTGTCCTGCTCGTTGACATTGGCTCCCAGGGAGATCAGGTCACTCACCATCAGGTGCTGGTTCTTTTCTGCAGCAAGATGCAAAGCAGTCTGAGAAGGGAAGAAGGGCAGAAAAGTTGCAGTGAAAGGCAAAAAAAAATAATTTTCAAAACAGCAATTTTTTTTTTAGATAATGAAGAGGGGAATTGGGATTTTGGGGCTCTGCTCCCACTTGTGCTCCCCATTCCCATTTTCCCTTCTTTTCCAGCACAGCAGGAGGATGCTTGGTGCTTGGCTGGGGTTTGAAAGAGGGTTCCATGTGATTAAAAAATGACTTTTTTTTTTTTTATTTTTTCCCTTGGCAAAATCAGCCCCCTACCCTTTTCTCGGCATCTTTCTCATCGATCTTGTTGAGGGATGCAAATCTCTGGGCCAGGGCAAAAGTCAGAGCCCTCCTTCCCTGGGCAACAGCCTTGTGCAGCAGCCTGGAAGAGAACTCAGTTGGGAACAATCAGAAGAAAAAGGAGTGCTGGAAACACCCCAAAGGAGTGCCTGAAACACATTAAAAGAGTGCTAAAAACATCTCAAAGGAGTGCTTAAAAAAACCCCAAAGGAGTGCTTAAAACCCCCCCAAAGGAGTGATGGGAACACCCCAAAGGAGTGCTTGAAAAACCCCAAAGGAGTGCTTGAAACACTCCAAAGGAGTGCTTAAAAAACCTCTAAAAGAGTGCTTAAAAAAACCCCAAAGCAGTGCCTGAAACACCCCAAAGGAGTGCTTGAAACACCCCAAAGGAGTGCTTGAAAACACCCCAAAGGAGTGCCTAAAAACACCCCAAAAGAGTTATTAAAACCCCCCCAAAGGAGTGCTTAAAAACACCCCGAAGGAGTGTTGGAAACACCCCAAAGGAGTGCCTAAAACCACCCCAAAGGAGAGCCTGAAACACCCCAAATGAGTGCTTGAAAACACCCCAAAGGAGTGCCTGAAACACGCCAGAGGAATGCTTAAAAACACCCCAAAGTACATAATATAATAATACAATACAAAATACAAAATCTACCTAAACTGCATGGAGCCTAATCAGATATTTTCATTTTTTTTTTCTTATCAGTAGCTATTTTCTCCACAAGCACCCCATTGCAGGGCAAAACTGGGTTTTACTGGGATCAAGCTTTGCTTTCCTCTCATTTCCAGCAGAACAGCCACTCCCAGTTCTTTGGGGGTTTGTGTTTTTTGGGTAATCCTCCCATCCATTTTTTTTTAGCAGTTAATATTACAAATAATTACCCTGGGAGTGTCTGCAGCATGGAAAAGATCTTTTTTGCATTATTTTTTTCTTCCCTGGTACTTACTTTGCTTGATTTTCATTTTCTTGTCAATCCCTACACACACCCCTCATCCTTAAATATTTTAACACCCCGAATTCATCCTGCTGTAGGAATATGACTGCAAATATGGATTATTTCTATTTTGAGTATCTGCCTAAAATTCCGTGTATTGATTCAAGTTTGAGCCTCCCCTTGAGCAGAGAAGCTTTTGCTCAGAGGTCAGAGCAAAGTGACGTCCCCAGGGGACAGAAATCAACGTATTTCCACAGAAAAAAAATCGAGGACCTGTTGCCATTTTCGTCAGGAGCCAGCAGTTTCTCCTCTGGGATGTTCCTCAGCAAGTTCTCCTCCCTGTGCAGCTGGAACTGGAAGAAGGAGAGGGCAGAGAGGTCCTGGCGGGGGAAGGAGGTTGGGGTCAGCCTGGAATGTCCCTGCACATCTGGAGAGCCCCTGGGAGCTTCTGGCAACATCTGGGCTGGGCTGGGGAGTGCAGGCGTGTCCTGGGAGGGGGAATCCCTGGGGAAACCTCCCTGGGAGGGAGAATTCTTGGAGAAACCTTCCTGGGAGGGAGAATTCCTGGGGAAACCTTCCTGGGGTGGAGAATTCCTGGGGAAACTTTCCTGGGGTGGAGAATTCCTGGGGAAACCCGCCTGGGATGGAGAATTCCTCAGGAAACCTTCCTGGGGTGGAGAATTCCTCAGGAAACCTTCCTGGGGTGGAGAATTCCTCGGGAAATGTTCCTGGGATGGAGAATTCCTGGAAAAGCCTTCCTGGGATGGAGAATCCCTCAGAAAATATTCCTGGGATGGAGAATTCCTGGAGAAGCCTTCCTGGGATGGAGAATTCCTGGGGAAACCTTCCTGGGGTGGAGAATTCCTGGAGAAGCCTTCCTGGGATGGAGAATCCCTCAGAAAACCTTCCTGGGGTGGAGAATTCTTCAGAAAACCTTCCTGGGGTGGAGAACTCCTCAGGAAACCTTCCTGGGGTGGAGAATTCCTGGGGAAATGTTCCTGGGATGGAGAATTCCCTGGGAAACCATCCTGGGATGAAGAATTCCTTGGGAAACCGTCCTGGGATGAAGAATTCCTCGGGAAACCTTCCTGGGAGCTGGGGAGAGCATCCTGCATCCACCAGCTGCTCCTTTCCTCGCCCGTCCTGGAGAACATTCCGGGCGAGCCGGACCTTTGGCCGCTCCCCTGCTCACCGGGGAAGGCGGGCAGTGCCCGTCCCCGCGGGATGGGGTGGAAATCTTTCCAGCGGGGCTCCCGGCGGGGCTCTGCCGGGCCCGGCTGCCTCCCCCGCGGGCCGCCCACGGAGAATCCCTGCCAGGAGCCGCCCGGCGCGGGGTGCCGGGGCTCCTCCCGCAGCTGGCTCTCGTTCAGATCCTCCTGCAGCACCTCCACCAGGATGTCGAGGTCCTCCAAGCCTTTGGGGCTTTGCCCGGCGCTCTGCTTGCTCTGGAACGGCAACAGAAAGGGAGGGAAGGGGAGGGAGGGGAGGGAGGGGAGGGGAGGGAAGCAAACATGAAGTGTCCTGTCCTCCCTGGGTGCTAGAACAGGAATTCTGCCCCGGGAGCCTGGCACGGCGGGGTTCAAGGTGTTCTGCATACCTGTCTAAGCTGTTTCTCTGTATAAGGGTGAGCTCTCCTCTTCTCTGCTGGAAAAAAAAAAAATATATATATATATATATATATATATAAAAATAAAATAAAAACAGTAAAATGAAATGAAATAAAATAAAACAAAATAAAACAAAATATAAAAATAAAATAAAAATAAAAAAATAAAAAATAAAATATAAAATAAAAATAAAATAAAAGGAAAAGAAAATAAAAAGAAAATAAAATATAAAATAAAATAAAATAAAATAAAAATAAAATAATAAAATAAAGGGGGGGGGGAAGAAAATGTTCAGAGCTGAGGAAAGGCACAGGCAGAGCAGAGATTCCCCAGATAAGAGCCAGATAACCCTGGTGGGGCACAGCTGGCCCCGGCCTCCTGGCATGGAAGGGACCCAGCAGGGATCACTGACCGTGGGGCAGGAGTGCTCTGGCTCTTTGGGTACCTCACAGGGATGACCCTACTAGAAAAGGAGGCTCTGTTCCCAAGGGAGGCATTTCCAAACCTGTTTTTCCTGAGGGTCCTTTGGTCACCATCTTCACTGCTGAGGCTTCCTGAGGAGACAAAAGCAGCCAGCTTCAGTGTGAGATGCTCACAGCGAGGAGAAGGTGAAACAGTGAGAATATTGTGACATGAACAGAGTGAAATTGCCTCCTGTGCCATGGGTTTGGCTCAGCAGGGGCTGCAGGTGGAGAGGTTTCCACCAATGGGTAATTCAGGGCAGCTTTTTATGAAGATCTTTACAGCAGCCTGAGAGTTTTTCAGCTCCTTGGGCTGTTTTTTTGCAGGTTCTGGAGCAAACTTTTTACTGTTTATTGGGCCATCTTTGCCTTGATTGAATGATGCACAGCATCCATGGCAGGGATGGGTTCCTGCTGTCACTGCCTGCTCCCAGCCCAGCCCTCATTCTGTTTGAAATTTGGTTTTTTTTACCAAAAAGCATTGATTTGGTGGCTGGAAGAGGCAGCATGCAGGTGTGAGCCCTCCAGAACACCGTGACTGTGTGCTCCAGGATGCTGCAGCCCTGGGAGGAACCTTCCCAGCCCCCGGGGGTTTCTCACCTTGCTGGGAGCCGGCTCCAAGCCTTTGGAAAGTCGGATTTTCCTCAGCAATTCCCGCACTGGCATCTTCACTCTCACACCCATGTAGCGCTTCTGAGGGGGATCAGAGCTAAGTTCAGAGTCTGGAAAAGTCAAAAGATGATGCTGAGAGTGACACAATTGCCTTGAGCTGTTGGAGAAGGGTGGGAGGATGAGGTCAGCCTGGGGAAGGGGCTCTGGTTCTGATGTTCATCACCAGCTGTGGGAAATTTCCACATCCCCCTGCGTGCTCCTTGGCTCTGCTGGATAATTTTCCTTTCATGAATTCCTCCTCAGTTTTCCTGCCACAGAGCGTGGATTTGCTTTGCACAGCAGTGCTTAGCTCTCTGCCCCCTCTCACACTCTGATTTCCCTGCCCTGTGGTCAATCTGCCTTGGCACTTTCCTGTCCTGTGGTTTGTTATCAGTGCAGCAGGCAGGAGCAGAATTAGCTCAGAATTAAGATAGGGATGCTCTGACCAGTGGTTTCCCCCCACGGCTCTCAGTGTGCCTGTGATCCAAAGGGAAGCTGATTTTCTGCACTGAAATGGAACAGTTATTTGAGAATAGACCTGGCTGTCCAAACAGGCTCTCTCTCTGTCAAAACAAGCTGCTCGGGGATTGTTTGTGTTAGCTTTCCTTGCATCTGGGGCCTGCATCCCTGAACTTGAAAGACTCGCCCAGATTAGGAGCTTAAATCCATCGGCTTTTGAAATACCTTTTATGTAACCCTGGCGTTCACATCCTTGCCTCGTGTGGCCCCTGCTTGGAACAACCTTTCTACAAAATGCATCCAGCCACAGAGATCAGCATTAAAAATACAGATTTCATGCATCAGATGGGGGTTTTCCCAATTAAAAATACACCAGAGGTCCAAGAAAAGCCTGGGATTTGAGAAGCAGGGATCCTGAGAGCAGGGAGAAGCTTTCTGTTCCCACTGCAGGAGGAGCAAAAGCAGCTCCTGTGATCAAACACAGCTCGGGGTTAAGCAGCACAACAGCCCGAAGTGAGAGAGGTGCAGGGGGCCAGCAGCTCCTAAATAAAAACTAAATAAAAAAACTAAAGAAAAAATAAAGAAAACCTAAAGAAAACCTAAAGAAAAACCTAAAGAAAAACCTAAAGAGAAACCTAAAGAGAAACCTAAAGAGAAACCTAAAGAGAAACCTGAAGAAAAACCTGAAGAAAAACTAAAGAAAACCTAAAGAAAAGCTAAAGAAAACACGAGGTGCCTGAACCAATGTCTCTGACCAAAATCTGCTCTGCTGGGATGTGGCTGGGCCCCGTGGAGGGGAAGCAGGGGAGCTCAGGGGATGGGAACGGTGCAGCTCCCGGGGTGTCTGAGAGGAGGCAATCCTGGCAGGGGAACCAGCCCCACCAGATGTGGTTTCTTGTTGCGTGATTTTTTTTGTTTCCCTGCCCCGCTCCAGGCAACGAGAGCTGACAGCCCTCCAGCAGCAGGGAGGGAGGGAGGGAGGCGAATCCCGGGCAGCAAATGGTGCCTTTGGAATGGAGATGGGGCTGTTGTTCCGTGCTGAGATTCCTGGCACTTCTCAGTGTTGAAGCTATCACTGAATAATCAAAACACTGAGACCTCGAAAGGCAGAGTTTGTTTCTCAGGCCGTTCTAGAAGTGATTCCTTTTTTTCATAGATTGGTGTTTTGGCAGTGAATTAATTACTGTTTGCAGAGTATTCGAAAGGTTTCTTTATAACAAGCCAGTAATATGTTGTTATCTGGGAAGAGTTTCCAGGGATGGATCAGAGATAGCCTAGGAACTGAAGGGCTCTAAGGAAAATGATTCACCCAGCACACTTCCCCGTGACTTTGAAATGTTAATTACCCAGCGGGTCACATCTATCACACCTCGATGTTAGCTCAGAGCCAAACTTGCAATTCAGAATGCGAACGAGCAGTGAAAGGCTGCAGATGGACAGAAAGGATGGAATATTGGGCATCCTCTGGAAAGCAGAGCAATTCCTGACCTGGGCGGCAGAGCAGCACCAAAATCCAGCCCAGCCTGTGCTGAACATCTCTGCTGTGACTGAGCTCGGTCCGTGCTGCTCCGAGCCCCAGGTCACTGGGCTTCACCAGCTGCTGCAAGGAGCCCAACATAGGAAATGGGAATAAAGATTTTTTTTTTTTGTCTTACCAGCAGGAGCAGGCATCCCTGGAGGTTTGCATGGAGGAGGAGGAGGGTGGTAGATCTTGGGGCTGGCAACGTTCAGCTCGGTTAATCCAGAATCTGGCAGAGATGGGCTCTGCTGGAAGCAGCTCTTGGGGCTGGCAGTTTCTCCAGGCAGTGGAGATCCCTGGCCTAGGCTGTAGCCACAGACTTCACTCTCACTCATGTTTTGGCTGACAAGGAGCTCGGGACTCATGCAGACTGTTTGCAGCATCTCCACTCTGTGTGTGTGTACAGGAAAAGATGAAAGAGAAGAGGGGAGGAAAAAAAACCCCAACCCCTGTTCAGTTGTGTTTAAAAAAAAAAAAAAATTAAAAATCAATCCAGTATCACATGGAGACCATGGCAATGCAATTAATCCTCCGATGTAATTAGCCGAGTCCAGCTTCCCTCTTGTGTTTGGAGCAGCAAGTTCCAGCAGGGGAAGAATGAAACCAGCCCTGGAATCCCAGCAGGCACTGGAAGCAGCTTTTGAGAGTTTCTTGGCTGCAGTTCTGCTTTGCTCTTTATACTCAGGTACGGTTTGGAGGACGGCAGCCTGGGAAGGCTCCACCCTCTTTCCTGACAACCCTGAGCAGCTGATGAAGAAACGAGTTTTCCCAAGAAAAAGCTCAACTTCAACTCGAATTTATTTTTTTTTTCCCTCCTGTGTGCAACAAAAAAAAAAAAAAAGTTCTGATTTACTGGGAAGGGAAAAGCGACCTCTGCCTTAGGGTTGTGCAAGTGAGCAAAACAGTAGGAGAGCCTTAATTAAATGTTTTGGAAACTCTCAAAAGTGAGGGTGAGTTTTGTTCTCAGGAGCTGGTGCAGCGCTGTGTTTTGGATTTAGGAGAACACTTTTGATACCAAACTGATGCTTGCTCAGTTGTGTTTCCCCCAAATCCAGGAGTTTTCCCAGGCAGGAGAAGGCCAGGACAGCTGCCCATGGCCAGAGGGACATCCCACACTGTCAAACGTCCTGCCCAATATTTAAACTGGGGGATTGAGGCGCCCATTTCAGGGCAGCAGCTGGGGGGAGACCACCTTGTGCTTATTGATTTAATTGGGGTTTATTCATCTCCCTCTCCCCTCTCTCTCATTTCACTCAATTATTTCATTTATTAAACTGTTCTCAACCAGGATTTTTTTTTTTTTTTTTACCTTCTCACAGCTCCCTCCCCATCCTACCAGAGGGAGGGACTATGGGGTATTTGGTGCCACAGGGGTTAAACCCTGGCAAACGGAGACACTTCTTACAGGAAATCTATTTCCTTGTCAGTATCAGATCTGAACTCCATTCCCATGTCCCTGGGAAATGTATTTCACCCCGTGGGCTGTGCCATTTCAACGGGAACAAGCAGATATTTCTCTTAAGTACCTAGATTGGAACAAGGATTACGATGTTATCAGCTGCATCTTCTTCCCTGGCTGTGTCTTGGAAAGCATTCCAGATTCAATCCCAAGAGATTTTTTGATATATTTGACATCAGCCTGGCCAGAGAGCAGCCAGAATTGTGGGGCAGATCGAGAAGGACATCACCTTTGGGTTGTAATTTCAGCTGGGCAGTGACTCCTGCCCCTGACCTGAACAATCCCATCCCCTGCTTTCCCCGCACTGGGAGCAGCAACTCCAGGCTCAGGGATGTTGAAAGGATTATTCAGGTATTGATCAAAGGAGATTTGGTGCTTGTAGAACAAGAACAGGATCAGATCAGGAGCTGATCTGCATTGCAGTGGCTCTTCCCTGGCTCCCTGCCCCACAGATTATTGCTGCCAATTAATGGAGCTGGGAACATGAGTGGGAAAGGGAGGGGCACGGCTGGAGCCAGGGTTCACCTTCCAAGGGCAGCCCCTGTGAAACCCCAGGGCTCTGCAGGTCAGGGGTTAAAGCCACACCAAGCCCAGCTGATTCCTCAGTTTGTTCAAGGGGAAGGAATTTGCCAGACAACCTTTTCACTTTTGAACTCTGCTTTGCCTGACACAGAAACAGCCACGGAAGGTGTCTGCTTCCTCTAAGGGCACCTTCTGCTCTCTTTGTGTAAATATTTCCCTTTCATTTCACCTGCTTTTCCTTATTGGTTTATGGTGCATGAGTCCAGGACGAGCTGGAGCCAGGATCCAGCCCCTCAGTGCCATGTGCTATCCTGCAAACACCCCGTGCAAATCTCCAGGATGAGGCAGCAGCTCAGGAACTCCTCCACGCTGGCAGAGGTGGGAGAATTTGGCCTCCTGCAAACAGGAAATGGCTGCAGTGACTCACTGCATTTATTGGGCAGTAAATCACATCAGAGATTCCTCCTCTGGCTGGTTCTCCTCCGTGCTCCAGCCCTTATGCTGGGTAGTTTTATCTTCTTGTGATCACATCCAGGGCACAGCAGGGACTGGCCTGGTTTTGGTGCAGGCATTGGCCTACATTGATAAGGAATTGGCCTTTCTGTGCTACAGGGAGGGTGAAAATGCAATCTCCAGCCAGGAGAAGTGGGTTTTCAAACCCAGCAGCAAAAGCCCTTGGAATGTGGGCACTACAAGGTCTCCAAGGTTTTGTGCTTGTTTAACTGGGAATTTTGTGGTTCTGCTCCCAACCTCAACAGGTACCTGACGTTTTCAAAGGATCCTTTGTTGCTCTAATTTCAAACAGCTCTCACGGGTCTTGTTCTGTGAACAGGCACTGCTGGCTATGAGCTGTCCACCTCCAGCTCCATCCCTGCCTGTTCAGTAGCAATTTTCAATCTGGACCCTCTAATAATGCTGCATCCAGTCCTCTTTTATCCACCTGGCCAGGGCAGGTCCCAGCTTGCACAGCAAGCAGAGGGAGATCCCAAAAATGACTTTCTAGGATTTGTAGATGCTGCTGCAGTTGGTGCCTCCTGACTCCTACAGGAAGTTCCTTAGGACAGAGCTATTTAATTTATTACTCAGTGAAACCTGAGCTGGGGAATGCGTGTTTCTTTTACCCAAGAATGTGGAATATTTTCATTATCTTCCGCAGTTTTAGTGATTTCTGCATTTTTGTAATAGAACAATATTTTGTTCTATTACAAAATAGAACACTCTGTGCTTCTAAGAAAGGGAGAAAATTTCAGGCGTTGGAGGTGTGAGAAAAGAGGACATGGTTGGGTGGAGGGTCTTCAGTGGCATCATCTGGGGCAGGGGGTTGAGGGTCAGGCCAGCTTTGGGCATAAACAGAGCTGAGCTCTGAGGAAAGCAAGAGGAATCACATTCCAGATTTTTTGTGCTGGGGGGATTTTTTTTTTTCCCCTCCTTTGTACATCCCTGATATCCTGATTAATTCCTGATGTAGGAATCCTCCTTCCTGCTGTAGCATTTTCAGCCATCACCCCCTGAAGCTGTTAGTGAATAAACCACCTGCAAATGGACCGATTTGGCAAAACCTCCCCCCACGTGGAGGTCCAGGCTGTGCTGCCCACGGTTTGAGCTGCTTTTCTGTCTCTGGATGGAGGGTGAATCCTCTCTCTCCATCCCTCCTCCCTTGTCCCTACACGTTCCCGAGCACACACCCACTTTAACAGCCTTAGCCGGGGTAGGTGTTTGTCTGTCTCTCCCTTCGGATGCCAGCTCCGAACCCACCCGACCGAAAGCTCCTTTGTTGCAAGAGGTTTCCTTTATTAAAATCCTCTTTTGCATATTTGGGAGGGGGTGGGTTTGATTTGCACGGATGGGGAAAGCCAGGAGGAGGCTTTCCAGCGGCTGATGAGGTGACAAACAAAATATAAGGAGAGGTTTTTAAAGCTCGTCTCCAAAGAGAATTGTGCACATCTGAAGGTGAACGTGATCCTGTGTAAATACATCCTGAGCTGAACGGCTGAGGAGTATTTAAAAGGCTGGATAATGAAGTTATTTAGAATTAAGAGTTAGAGTAGGATATGGGTGGATTTTCCCCTCGGAGCCTCTCCCCTGGGAAGCAGAGCAGGGCTGTGGAGGCTCCATTTGCATGGCAAGTGCTGCAATTGAGATGTGACAATCCCGCGAGGTTGTGACATCGATGCTGGGCTTGTCGCAGGCTTTCGGAGTAAACATCCACCGCATTAATTAATTCATTGCTTACCTAGGCCGGGACTGGCGTGGGGTCACCTGGGGTGGCTGGGGACGCCCGTGACGGGTGATGCTTCACGAAGAAATAAAACCTTCGCTGGGGGAGCTGAAAATGCCTGCTGGAGGCAGGAGGGCACGGCTGGGATGGGTTCACCACTGAGGAGGGAAAATCCCTCCCAGGTCAGCCAGTCCCAGCCGTGCCCCGTCCCCACCTTGTCCCCAGCCCAGAGTGCCACCTCCAAGAATTCCACCCCCAGGGATGGGCACTCCAAACCTCCCTGGGCAGCTCCTTCCAGGGCCCGGCCACCCTTCCCATGGAGAAATTCCTGCCGCTGTCCAACCTGAGCCTGCCCCGGTGTCATCTGGGGCTGCTCCCTCTCCTCCTGTCCCCATTCCCTGGGGTAAAATCCCAAATCACTCCTGCCTGCAGATCCAGATGTCCCTCCCGATCCCCCTTTTCTCCAGGCTGAGCCCCTTCCCCAGCTCCCCCAGGGTTCTCCAGCCCCGAGGTGAGGCTGACAGTGCCACTGTCCCTTTTGTCCCACCGAACCACCTCCACTGTCTCATTTCCAGGAATCACCTGCCCCTGACTCACCCCTCCTGTTGCTCCATGGTTACCTCCAAATGTTTTCCTTGGACCCGGAGCTCCCTGGCCGTGGCAGGGCTGGCATGTTCAGACTCTTTTTACCTCCCTGAAGTGTTTCCACCGTGAGCAAATTCCTCTGCTGTGGGGTTGGCTCCCTCAGAGGGGAATCGAGACGTTTTCCAGAGTTTTCACCTCTTCAGAGTAGGACGAGCAAAGCTCTTCTCCCCTGGGACACAATTTCCTAATTTTTATGCGGTGGTCAGAGCCAGTTCATTGTTGGTGGCTTCTCAGCCTGTGGGTCTTGAGCTGCGGGTGATTAAAGGTGAAGGAATTGTTTTAATCCGCCCGGTTTTGATGCCTTGAGGCGCCCGGGGATGGGGTTTGGTTTGCTCTGGGTGCAGCCCGGAGAATCATCAGTCTCCACTGGGAATGATGCGGTTTGTGGGCTTGAGTTTTGGTGGATTTCGGGAGAGATGAGGAAGGAGAGGAGCCCTGAGCTGCCGTAGGAGGGGTTTGTTGGTGTCCCACGTTTAAACTCTGCTCTTAAACCTAAAACTGCCCCGTCTGAGTGAGGCACTCGGTGCAGCAACAGTGACCTCCCCTGGGCAGGAGGAGCTGCCGGGGCTGGGAGCTCCTGTTCCGGTGACAGATCCTGAACGGAGCTGATTACCCGATCCCAAAGGGAGCTGATCACCCGATCCCAAAGGGAGCTGATCACCCAGTCCCAAAGGGAGCTGATCATCCAATTCCAAAGGGAACTGATCACCTGATCCCAAAGGGAACTGATCACCCCATCCCAAAGGGAGCTGATCACCCAATTCCAAAGGGAACTGATCACCTGATCCCAAAGGGAACTGATCACCCCATCCCAAAGGGAGCTGATCACCCAATTCCAAAAGGAACTGATCACCCAATGTCAAAAGGAATTGATCACCCGATCCCAAAGGGAGCTGATCACCCAATCCCAAAAGGAATTGATCAGCCTATCCTGAACGGAATTGCTCACCCAATCCCAAAGGGAATTGATCACCCGATCCCAGAGGAGTTGCAGCACTCCCCAGCTTTCCAAATAACTCAGGATCGACCTTTTTATCCGTCACTTTTCTGACAGAGCTTTTCACCAGCCTACCCTGCACAAATGCCCAGATAAAAGTTTAAATTTGGAGGCCTAATAGGCATGGAAAGACAAAAGAGATAAATCTTGTTATTAGTGGAGAATTTTGATGGCTTTTCCATTGGGTGCTCCTCACTTCAACCCATTTTTCACTAAGAAAGTTTTTTATTCAGATAAGAAAAAATTTCAGATGTCTCTTATTATTTTGTTGTTGTTGTTTTGGTTTTTTGTTGGTTTTTTTTTGGGGGGGGGGTTGTCTTTGGTTTTTTTTTGGGGGGGGGTGTTTTTTTTTCCTCTCCTGATTTCTTTGCCAAAGCAATCTTTTAGGAATTGTCTGCTGTGGTTTCAAAGGCTGTGCTGCCTCAGCTGAGCAGAGCTGGGTTCTTAGTAGAGCCTGGTTCTTATCCCAGAGCACCTAAAACCTGAGGTGGAGAGGAAAACTCATCCCAGGCTGCTGCTGGATGCAGCTGATGAAGTCAAACCCACAGTGAGGACTCTGCTGAGCTCGGAGAGGAATAATTTGGATTCTGTGGTGTTGGAGGGGGCCGAGTTACAGAAATTGCTCTGAGTTTGCAGCGCTGTGCGCTCACATCAGGGAATGGCCGGATTTCAGGGATCAGGGAATCCTCCCCCATTTTTCTTGAGCTCCTCATCCCCGCCCAGCTGAGTCACCCTGGCTGCAGAGGGGCAGATTTCCTCGTTCCTGCAGAGGCAGGGGTGATTATTCTGTGATAAACCTGCCCTTCCTCCAGCGCTGGGGATTGCAGCGTCTGGCTCTCCACACGTGTCCTGTCACCTCGCTGCCTCCTGGAAATCTGAGTGTTTTTATTTTTAGCCACAATTATTTTTAGCAACCCGAGGGAGGGAACCGAGTGGTTCGGGATGTTTCATTCTGCCACACCCTGGGGCCATGTTCCTCTTAAATGTTAATGGGGATGCTCAGAGTTCCGGGGATGTTTGTTCTTGGCATTAATTTTAATTTCTTCGTCCTGCTGCCTCTAGAAACAGAGCACATTCAGCTCCTGAGCTCAGAAGTGAGTGGTGATGGAGGAGCAATGGTTATTTTCCCTCAGGATGGACTGCCTGACAGAAAAAAAAAAAAAAAAAAGGGGAATTAAACCCATTCGGGTTTTGCTCTTGAGATGAAAACCAGACATTTGTGCACAGGAATTGGCCACGTCCATTTGTGTGTGCACTGAAGAGATCTGAAATAAATGTTGATATTATATTTGCAGACTCTGCAAGGCATTGATGGTTCGTGTTTCAAACACAGAACCTTCAGCTGCGGAGTGCCAGCATCAGCTGCAGCTCCAGGGCACCAGGGTGAAGGGATTTCCAAGCTCAGCACTTCCTATTCCTTCTGAAATGCAGATTTTTTTTTTATGCCATTTGAAGTGTTTTGGGAATTTCTGTGCTTCTTATTTGGGTTGAAGGAGATTGGAGCAGAAAGCACAGGAGGGGAAAAAATTGCAATAATTCGGTTTGGCTTTTGAGACAGGTAGTAAAATATTTTTTTTTGTTAAAAAATGAAACTGAATTTTAATTTGTGACGAGTGAAGAGCAATAATAATAATAATAATAAAAAAAAACAGGTCAAGAAAATCGAGAGGGAGGAAGATAAAATGCTGGTTTTCTGTCCCAGGTTGTGTCACTAGATGGTGCTGGGAATCAGAGCAAAGGAAACCCTCGGCAGCAAAAAACCCTCATCGGATTCCAAACGAGCTCAGCAAAAAGGGAAATAGAGGAGAGGCCGTGGAAATTTGACGTTGAAACAAATCTGATGCGTGAGCATGATGTGTGAGGACTTCCCTGTGCTTTAAAATGTGCAGAACACGGCAGAAATGCGATTTTTAAAGCTTTCCCTTCCTTGCAAAGCTGATGTCTCAAACATTTTTGTTGGTTTCTGGCAGCTCCACTGGGAGCTGGGACAAAAAGGGGATGGAAAGGACAGTGCAGAACATGGGGCTGGGTTTAGAAAAGCTCAGGTGAGATGATTCTCAGAGATTTTGTGATCTCAAAGGACTCACAGAAGGTGGGATTTAAATGAGAGAATTGGGGAACACTCCAGGGTTTTTTTTGTCCCATTTGTTTTGTCCCATTTTCTGTCCCTTTGGCTCGCTGGGTGTGAATTTAATTCAAATCTATCCACACCAAAACCACATTTCAACAAAGCCAAGCCCTATTCCTGGTTCAGCAGAGGATAAACTCAGCTTTAGGATGCTCAGGGTTAATGTTTCGGGAGCCAGAGCCACAAAAACACTTTTTTTTTTTTTTTTTTTTCTGGAGTCTGGGTGCTTGAGTTTCTCTGCTGACAGTTGGGTGTTTTCAGGGATCATTTCTCTGCTTTGTTGTTGGAACACAATGAGGTGGCTGGCAGCCAGGCCAAACAGGGGCTGCTCCCAGCTCTTGCACAACCAGTGTCTCCCTCACCTTTTCATTCCTGCCCCTGACACACTCCAGCACTCGGGGTCTGCTCTTCTCTTCAGCAGCTCAAAGAGCTTTTCTGGCTTCAGTGAGATTTTGCACATGGGCAAAATGGGGAAATTGGGCCCCAAACCCCTGATATTTCATTTTTTTTCCTTTTTTTTTGGAAGTCCTCTCCCTTTATTCGTGTCCTGCCTGGGTTGAGCAGTGTTATTAATCTGTTTTCTCTCATTTTCTGCCCAGACTCAGGGCTGCTGGTGATGTGGTGGAGAATGTCACCTCAGGACAGAGGGTTCCTCTTCCCTGCTGGATTTTCTCCTGTGGCTGTCCCTGGCCTGGCAGGGGTTCAGGGAAACACTTAAATCAGGAATTTGGGGGCTGGCCTGACATTAACCACGAGCTGGTGCAGTCTGAGCTGGGGCCCTCGCAGCTTTTGTGTTCCTGGGAGCCAAACATTCCTGGGAGCTGCTGGGTGCAGCAGCTCTGGGAAGGGAGCTGGAGTCGGGTTTGCTCTCCAGGGAGATGTGGGGCCTGAAAATCTGAGCCCCTGACAGGGACCCAGCTCTGCCAGGAGCGAAAAATTTGGTGATTCTCCACTGGATCATCTCGGCCCAGAGAGGGGAGAAAACACTGAAATGCAAATTATTTATGTTTTTATATATGCTCTGATGTGCCTGGATTAAAGAAGGGTTTGCACAGTGGGCTGTGAGGAAAATATTTCTATTATTGACAATTTTAATCCTGTTATACAGAATAATATAACATATTTATATAATATATAAAATATATATAACACAGATATAATATATATAACATATATTAAATTATATAGAGTCTATAATATATTTATTCTACAGAATAAAGAGAAATATTTCTATTATTCACAGTTACATTCTTGTTATATAGAATAATATAATATATATTATATATAACACACATATATAATATATACAACATATATAATATATAATATAACGTATTTATTCTATAGAATAAACAGAAATATTTATATTATTCGCAATTATATTATTGTTATATAGAATAATGTAATATATAATAGAATATATTATGACATGATATATATAATGTATAACACATATATATGATATGTATAACATATATAATACAACATATTTATTCCATAGAATAAACAGAAATATTTCTATTATTCACAACTATATTCCTGTTATATAGAATAATATTATATATATTATATATAACACACATATATATAATATATAACATACATAATATATAATATATAACATTTATTCTATAGAAAAAATAGAAATATCTTTATTATTGACAATTATATTCCTGTTATATAGAATAATATAATATATATTTTATATAACACATATATAATATATAACATATATAATATATAATATAACATATTTATTCCATAGACTAAACAGAAATTTTTCTATTATTGACAATTATATTCCTTTTATATAGAATAATATAATATATACTATATATAACACATATATAACACATATATATATGTATATATATACATATATGTTATATATAGAATATAACCTGTTTATTCCATAGAATAGACAGAATTTTTTCTATTATTGACAATTATATTCCAAGGACATATTTTAAAATATAATTCATATTTTAAAATAGAATTTAAAATATAATTCCCGTATTTTAAAATATAATTTAAAATATAATTGGTGCTGAATATCATCTTTGAAGGGGATTTGAGCCACTTGTGATAATCACTGCTGGTATTTACCAGACACTTTATGTTTCCACAGCCAAACCCTCAGCAAACCTCTCATCCCAAGGCAAAAATCCCTGCCAGCAACGCTCCTGAATCCCTGCCTGTCAGGGAACCTGGGGCCTGCCAGGGCAGCAGAATCAAACCAGAATCAGGATGGGCCCAACTGCAGCTGCTCTGCACCGACTGCAGCTTGGCAGCACGAAAATTTGCTTATTTGGGGGGTTAATGATTAAAGCCAAGTGGGGAGAAGAAAATAAAGGCCCTAAATCCATTTCAGTCCTCTGGAAGTCACAAACAAACAATGGGGTTTAGCCTGGGGTCAGATTTCGGGGCCCTTTTCCCAGAGACCCAGATTCTGTTTCACTGCCAGTGGCCTCCATCCAAATTCCTTCAGCATCAGGGAAATGATTCCCACTGAGGTCAGTGAATTCAGCCCTGCCACGGCTGCAGGGAAAATGGGGAGAAATTATTTTATTGAGGCTTAAAAATGCTGTTTTTTCTGTGTGTGGTCAGACACGGGGACAGGAGAAAGCCACAGAAATTAAGGATTTGTAAAATTAGTGCTGCAGGTGGGGGAAAAACAGGTGGGGGTTCCCCAAATCTGCTCCTGCAGGGGTGGGAAAGGTCAGGATTGTTGTTATTGCCTGGAAATTATTGCACTTTGCCTGAAAAGGGAGTTAAAAGGTTGTTATTCTTAATCCTGGACCTCAGGCTGTCGCTTGGAATGGACAAATAATTTTGATTTCAAGGAAAACACGAAGCAAACCCCCCAAACTTTTTTCTGTAGAAATGGAATTTAATGGGATTCTGGCTGGTCTGAGAGGATGCAGAAAAAAACAAAACAAAGCAACAACAAAAAACCCAAACAAGCAAACAAAAAACACAAACACAACAAAACCAAACCAACCAACCAACCAACCAACCAGAAAACCTAAACAAAATCCCTGCTCTTATGGTCAATATTCAAATTAATGCTACCCAAAATTAACTCTTAATTCTGAAATCTGATCTTTGCTGGTCTCTGCACAACAACTCTGAACAAGGGCAGAACCCTGCAAAACAACCCTGTAAAACCTTTTCTTTGTTAAATGTTGTGTATTTTATTGCCTTTTTGGTTTTCTTTGGTAATTGTGACAGCTGGTATTTACCTCAAAATAAGGAAGTACATCCTGCTAATCTGCAAGGCTGAGAAATGTATTCAGAGGCATTAAATTCCTCTGTAGGGGGATAAATGAATCTCCAAGAGTTCTGTGTGTGTGTGCCCAGCCCTCCTGTGACAGAATTTTAAAAGCCAGGGCTTTGTTTCCTTGAGCTGAGGCACAAAATTTGAGGAGAAACACCTGACCAAAGCCAGATTGCTGCTCTTAAATAGATACATTTCACTGAAATGTGTTTGTTTGCTGCAGCAGAGACTTCCTTGGGATTATTCTTGCTTTCATTTGCTTGAGCCATGAGCAAATAACTGCTTGCTCTGTCAGCTTTTGAGGATCAGCCTCCCTCACCAAACCAGTCCAACCTGGGTATTGTTTGGGTTGGTTTCTTGCCACGTGTTTGCTTTCTTTAATTTTTTTTTTTTAAATTTTATTTTTTTATTCTTCTTCTCGAGCACTCAGTTCCCATGAAAGTGCCAACATCTTCCCCCCCTCCTTGTTGGGAGTTAATATTTCATTAGCATAAATCATTTTGTGCCTTGACCTAATTTCTCTCGTGGCTGCAAAGCTGCATCTCACCCTTCCTTGTTGGGCAAATTCAGCTCCACTTCCTTCTGCTGCCCCTAAAATTCCTGCCCCTAAAAGATTTCACTCTTTGACATCAGAGATTTTGCCCTTTTTTTAAAGCAAAATCCTTTTACCTGAGGCACAGAAAAACGGGAACACCCATTTTAAAAACCTAAGGTTTTTAGGGCCATGCTGGCCAGAGGATGGAAATACCTACAAAAACGAGTTTAATTCTCATAAAAAAACGGTTCATAACTCTCACTTCAAACCACAGACTGAGCAGTTAAAATGAAGGAATCACTGATTCCAGCAGGGCTTTGCTAACTGGAATACGTGGAGTGCTGAATTCCTGCAGGAAGCAGCATCCTGTTCCCAAAAAAATGACATTTGGCATTTAGCTGAGGTGCAGGAAGATGCAATTTTCTAGGATGTGCAACTGGCTGAGGGTGAGTTTGGGCAGGGAAATGAGAAAAATGCAAAAATGCAGGTGTTGCTTGGAATTTGCTCCTCTTTGTCCAGGGTTAAGAGGCTAATGGAAAACTCACACAAGGGGGATCTTAAAAAAAAAAAAAAAAGGAAAGAATTAAATATTTACCCAGTGAGAGAAATGCCAATTGCCAGATTAAATATGCTGGTTCTTTGTTATCATTCCTATGATTCCAGGAGAAAAAAAAAATAACTAAAATCATAGGAATAGCAAATAACCTGGGACAAGCTCTCCACCTGTGCAAAGCCAGAAGGGATTTGCCCACCTGGAGAGCAGTGACCCCCCAGGAAAACTGGGATTGGTTCCCAGTCCCTTCCCAGCCCAATTTGGGCCTGGCCCAGGAACTGCAGGTCAGGTTTGATGTGGGCTTTGTGCTCAAGAACCACTAAAAGTTTTCCCAGGATTCAACGTGAGCTCCAGCAAGTGGTGGATGCTCTAAATTCTGTGCTGAGTGGAATTTTCTGGAGGAAAATTTCAGCTCTGAGGCTGCTGTTCAACCTCTGGGTAATTCACAAGCCCTGTTCTCAAACCCTGAGCGGGGCAGAACCAGGGGAGAAGAACCCTCAAATATTTGTGGGGGTTTTTCTTTGTGTTTGGGGTTTTTTTGTTTGTTTGTTTGTTTGTTTGTTTTTGTTTTGTTTTGGTTTTGGGGGGTTGTTTGTTTGTTTGTTTGGGGTTTTTTGGTTTTTTTGGGGGGTTTGGGGGTTTTTTTGTTGTTTGTTTGCTTTTTTGTTTGTTTCCTGTTTTTGTTTTTTGTTTTTTGGTGGTGTTTTTTTTTTTTGTTTGGTTGGTTTTTTGGGGGGGGTTGGTTTGTGGTTTTTTTTGTTGGTTTTTTGTTTGTTTGTTTGTGGTTTTTTGATTTTTTTTTTGGTTGGTTGGTTTTGGGGGGGGTTGGTTTGTGGGTTTTTTGTTGGTTTTTTGTTTGTTTGTTTGTGTTTTTTTGGTGTTTTTGTTTGGTGTTTGTTTGTTTGCTTTTTTGTTTGTTTCTTTTTGTTGTTTTTGGTTTTTGGGGTTGTTTTTTGGTGTTTTTTTTGGTTTTTTTGTTTTTTTTTTTTTTTGGGTGCTTTTTTGGCGGTTTGGGGCTTTTTTTTTGTTTTTTGTTTGTTTGTTTGTTTTTTCCTGATTTGTTTTCCCCTAAATCCCCTACTCTTGATGTAGAAATAATTTTAAAAAATCTACACCTGGTATCCTTTCTCCCCATCAGATCAGGGTGTCCTGGTGCTGGCAGGTGTCACCTTGAGGGGGGTGACAGCTTCTCATGACTCTGCACTCATGTCAATAATCCTCAGAGAGAAACTGCAACGACATGGAACCACATTTTAATTTGCATTTCCTCCCCATACAGAGAAAGGAAACGATTGAGTCAGCAGAACTCAATCAAACTGAGGGAGCTGTTCTGCTGGTCCTGATCCAAACCTACACTGATTTTAAAATTTCAGAGCAGTTTTCCTGCAGCTTTCTGGTGCAGGGGTGGGAGGTTCCATTTTCACTTCTGACCATCTAATTCCTGGCAGGGCTGAAGTTTAAAGAGTGACACAGAAAACGAGGCTGGAGGGTGGAAAATCTCTTTCTGCCTTGAAAAAAACCCAATAACCTGAGTCCTCAGTGGGTGGGATTACCTCTTGGAAGCTGTGTTTCCATGGACTAGAAATGGGACAGGTTTGGGGTTTGGGGGGTTGTTTTGGGGTGTTTTTTGGTGTTCTTAGGGTTTTTTGTTTGTTTGGTGGGGTTTTTGTTTGTTTGTTTTGGTTTTTTGTTTGTTTGGTTTTGTTTGGGTTTTTTTTGCCTTTTTTGTTGTTTTTTTTTGGTGGGTTTTCTTGGTTTTTTTGTTTGTTTGTTTTCGGTTTTTTGTGGGGTTTTTTGGGATGCCAGGATAATTATATCATTCCAGCTGGAATAGCCAGGGAGAGCCAGAGGATGTCAGTGTCAAGAATCCATGTGATTTTTGGTTTTAAGAATGCGCCCAGCTATCCAGCATATCATTACCTTAAATATTTAAAAATCCCCAATCTGATCTTTGATGAGTGGCTTGAGATTAGCAGGATTAAATAAACCTCAGTGTTTTTCATATTTGTAGTCTATTCTTACACCTCAAACACACTCAAGCTCCTGTTTGCAAGTCCTTCCCTGCAGCTGAAGCCCCTGGATTTGCCTTTTATATTTTTCTTTAATTAATTACAGAAATGCTCTCACCCACTCAATTGCAGGTGCTGCTTCTTGAAGGTAAATGTTAAATGTCAAAAATTTGAAAATAAACCAGAACATTTGGAAGTGGGGGGAGGGAAAAAAAGGAAAAATGTTGGCACCTCAGAGCTGGCAATGGAGCAGCACAGAGATATTTCAGTTTTTCACCCACTCCTCTCAGAGAGTCGGTCATTTGCTTCCGAGGGATTGAGCAAATCCTGCAGGACAAGGGGTGGATTTCAGGGTGAGGCAGGAGCTGCTCCTGCCTGGAGCCACATCCAAAGGGTCAGAGCAAAGGAATGGCCCCCATAAAACCAGGCCCAGGCAGAAGAATCCCCATAAAACACGTTGGGTCCTGCCTGCCCCAGCCTCGACAGGCTGAGTTAATTCCCTGCAGGCTTCTCTTCTCTCAACAGGGTGAATGTTGGGGCAAAAGCTCTGAAATTGGATTATTTTGTGTGGTCCTGGCTCTGCAGGCTCCTGGAGGGTTGCAAAATAAAATTTATTTGGTTAAAATGCAGAAAAAAAAATCTCTGGTTGAGATCTCTGTGGAAAGGAATCATCTCTGATTTTAAAACTTGAGGTGTTACATTGGCTATGTGAGTAAATTGTTGTTATGTGAGTAAATAATTCCAGTGGCACCATTTTCTGGTGTCTTGTAAGGGACTGATTTTCACAAAAAGCAGAATTTTTTCCTCAGAAATCCTGAGATTTTCAGAGAGATCTTGAAATTTATGGCAGAACTCTGAAAAGAGGCACAAATATAACAAAACCCATTTTCACCAGGGGTGGGAACAGCAGGAACTCCCATCCCTGAACCCTGACCTGGGTGCTCTGTGAATTTGGCTTTGCTTGGTTTTATTTGAGCTGGGATTTTTTTTTTTTACTTTTTTTTTCCATACAGAAAAAAAAAATCAAAAAGCTCATTCATTTTCTGACTATTCAGTGCTTTAATGGCAGGCTGGGATTTATTGCTGTGCTTTGGCCCTTTCTGCCTCACTGAAGAGGCTGAAATGTTCCATTTGCTGAGAAAAATCCATTGAGGGTTGACAAAGATTGGGAGGGAAACTGAAAACAACAATTTCTCCTCATATGAAAACATTCAGCACCTCAGCTCACTCCTGATGTTTCATTCAGAAGTCACAAAGCCAGAGGAAACATCAGAATAAATGAGTCACAATATTTTTTTTCTGCAATATCGAGAGGTTTTTAGCTGGGAAAGTCCACGTTCACCTCGCTCACAGAATAATCTGATTTATTTTGGTTTGTTTTGATTTTTTTTTTTAGGTTTTGTTGGTTTTTTTTTTCCTCTGATGTTATCAGCACAGAAAACTCCATGCAAATTTTGGAGAGCCCTCAGCAGAAGGCAGATAATCCCTGCCCTGACCTCGTACCTGCCAAAGGTTTGCAGATAAATTAATTGTTGCTGAAACCACGAGGAGTTTCTCTTGCTGCCTGGCAGGATTTAGGGAGCTGTCCCCTCTGGCAGGGCAGGATGTGAGGAGAGGCTGCTCTGCTCCATCCTCTGGAGGTGCTGTTTTTCCCCAGAAGTGCAGAGGATGACAGGCATGGAAATTCAGAGTTCTACAGCAAATGTTTCCCATACTTGGCAAATTCTTCCCCCCCAAAAAATCCTGATTTTTTTCCTGAATTTATTCACCTGGCCACAGCCTGCCTGCACTTGAGCTCAGTGCCTGCAAATTGGGAGGGAATAAATGATGTTAATGTTGTTTAAGGTGGGATCCAGACCACGGGGAGCTCTGACAGGAAAATTCTGCTCTTCTGTAAAGAGAAAAACAACTCAAAATCTTTTTTTTTTTTTGGAAGTCACCTGGCCTTGTCTAATAGGAAAAGAAAGAGACTCCAAAAAACAACCACAAATACATCTTAATATTTGGATTTAGGTCTCCCAAAATGTGACATTTGCAGTTACAACCAGTGCTGGTGTAAAAGTGGGCAGGTCACAGCATCACCCAAAGAGAATCCGGATTCCAGTGGATATCTGGGATTTTAACTGGATGTTGACACTTTTCAGTGACATCAGGGCATGGAATCACAAGGGAAAAACTGTTTGTTTTTAATGGATTTGTTTATATTTATATTTGTATAAATATTAATATTAATATTTATATTTATATTATATTTATATTTATATTTAGTTTTAGTTTTAGATTTATTATATTTTGTATTTTATATCTTTTATATCTTTTATATCTTTTATCTTTATTTTTTTAAATTTTATTTATTTATTTATTTATATGCCACTTTTGCCCACTTGTAATTTGTAATTTCCCCCTTCATTTTCTGGTATCCCTGTAAATCTGACATGGAAAGGCAGGAGAAGGGACATCCTGCAGTTTGTGGGTTTTTTTGCTAGAAGTGATGTTTTCTAGTGGAGAATAAAACAAACAAAAAGGAAATAATTTAACCAGGTTTGTTCCAGTCTTGTTTTATTTTTTTTTTTTTTTTTTACTTATCCAGAATTTTGTGTGAGGGGAAATCCCCAAATTCTCCCTGCAGATCTTGTGTATTCCAACAAAAAAAAAAACAACCACAAGAGTGAAAATGAGCATTTAACTGCCACAGCCACAACACTTGGGGTTTCTACACCTCCCACCGAGTGTAACCATTGAATTTAATCTGATTTTTTGAAGATTTGGGTCACCTAGGGTGGCAGGACTGGCACAGGAGAAGGGAGCAGGGGCTGGATGAATTCTGGCAGCCCCAGCTCACGTTGCAGGTGAGGATTCCTGAGGCCAGACTCCCTGGCAGGGGAAACTTCCCTCATTAGCCTTTCCCTGGCTCAGAGCACCTTCAGAGGTGAAATTGTGTGGAAAATAAATAACTGCAGAGTGTGCAGAGCTGCTGACAGGTGAACAAAGGGGAGAATTAGATGGAAAATTAAATGCCTTCGTCGGTTCTTGCACCAGAATCATCGAGTTCAGTCCTGGCTGGTTTCTCTGCCTCAATTAAAAACAATTAAAAGTCACCCAGGGAGAGCTCCCGACACTGAGAGTGGGGAATTTTCACAGCTGAGTCCTCCAGAGGGAAAGCCCTTAATTTTTTTTCCCTTTATTTTTATCATTTTTGTGCATCTGGAGTACAAGAAAATACCCTCAGCTCTCTCTGCACTGCATGAGAGGAGGGAGATTATTGAAAAAATCGACAGAAATGATGGTGAGGGAACAATCAGAATTTTAGGGAATGTCTGGTTTGAACATTTTTCTCAAATGCATTCTTTGCTGCTGATGCTGAAATGCCACGATGATGAAACTTTTAAACATCTGCTGCATTTTAGATTTTCCTTAAAAAAAACCAAACCAAACCAAACCAAACCAAACCAACCAAACCAAACCCACCAAAACCCCCCAAAAAGAAAAAACCACACACACAAAATACCCCCAACCATCCAACCAAACAAACAAAAAAAACCCACAAAAAAACACAAAAAGAAAAACAGAAAGAAAAACAAAACAAAACAAAACAAAATTAATTTGGGTTAAAGACAAAGTCTGCAGAAGGCAGAACTGCCTAACAGAAGATTCATGGCTGCAAACAGAATTTCTGCTTTATGGTTTGGTTTTTTTTTTAATAAAATGTTTCACAAATCTGCCTGTGAGCCCTGAACAAAAATCAGAGTGGAATTCTCTGTTTACTCCAGGATGCTGCTCTTAAATCACATTTTTCTTTTTTTCTTTTTTTTTCTTTTTTTTTTTTTTTTTCCCCCCCGCTGCTGCACTTTCCCTTTTTTAAAAAATCACGGTTTACTGGACGGAATGGGGAGAAACGAGGTTGTTTCTGATTTATTTTTGGAGCGTTTCCCTTGATTTTACGACTTTACTCGGCAGCAGCAGGGCGGGAACCGGCAGGTGGCAGCTTCACCCAAGGAATGTTCGATCCGCCAGGATAAAATAAATTTATAGATAAATGCTGACTGCGAGACTCTTGGGTTTAACTGAATTATGGATTTATCGCTCATTGGGGCGGCTCCGTGCTGGGGTTTGGGGACAATGACAAAGCCAGGGGGAGGGAGGTGGCTCTTGCTGGGTGATGCTCCGGGCTCGGGGTGGGTGGAACGGGGGTTGTTGGTGTCAGAGAACCCAGTGGGGTCATTCCCGTGCTGATAAAACAGCTCTGCCGCCGGGGCTGGGCTGGCTCGGAGGGCTCCGAGCTGCGATCTCAGCCGGCAGGAGCTGCGGATCACATTTCACCAACCCCTGAAAGGAGCTGCGCCTTTCTCCTCAGAGCAGGAGCAGCTTTAAACACCAGCCCGGCTCTTTGCCTCATGCCCTGCTCTCTCTGACTGTTCCAGGGCAGAGACACAGGTGACTGAACGTGCTGTGGCTCCTTTTTGATGCCGAGAATTGGCTGGTTTGGTCAAACACTGCCACAGAAACAGAAAAACAAAATAAAACAAAACAAACCCCAAAAAACCACAAAAAAACCCCAACCAAACCAACAACAACAACAAAAAACAAACAAAAAAAAAACCCACCAAAAAAAATTAAAAAAAATGGAAGGGAACACAGATGGAGTGAACAAAATACAAAACTTTCCCTATTTCCCCTCTCCCCCAGCTTTCTAACGGAGCCTTTTCCCCCCAGACCAGGCAGAGAATTCACCCGACAGCAGAGATGAGCTGAGCTCTGGGCTTAGTCCTGCAGGGCAGAGCTGTCCAACCCCTCACGCCCCTGCTGTCCTGGGAAAAGTAAACGTCCCGAGGTTTCAGGAGCAGCTGCACCCTCAGGGGGCTTTCCCAGAGGTTTTTGGAGGAGACCACAGCAAAGTAAATGAAGCTGCTGTGTACACTCCGGGCTGGCTATTGTTCTCTGCACTCTCTGCCCACTCCTCTGCAGAGATTCGGGGGCAGGCAAGGCAGGAGATGATGCCAAAGCTGCTGGCTCCCATTCCTCCTCGAAACTCTGGGGGCAAACGTGCTCAGAGAGTGCTCTCAGCACGGTTGTTTTCCAGAAGGGACCACACGCAGGGGACTGGGCTTTCCTTCTGACTCAGTTTGGGGCTGAACTTTTTCCCTTGGTAGCGGAGCCGAGGTTGGTGTGCTAAATGAATCAGGTGGAAGCAGCCTGATTTTCTGGCCTGATAGCAGAATATCAAGGAGGAGATGCTGGGTGTTGGGTTTTGGCAAGCCTGGGCTGACATCTGAGTGTGAAAGGAGCTGCTGGAGCCTCTGGGTTGCTCTGCTGAGCTGGGCACGGGGCTTGGCTTTTCCAAAAGGCTTTGAGGTGGGTTTGTTCCACTGTGTGAACCCAGCACACAGAGAGTGAGCCCCGAAACACCTTCCCAGGACCTGCCTTAGTGTGCATCCAGTCACAAGTGCCCTTCTCAGAACCCAGACTGGTGTCAGCAGTACCAGGAACTGGAGCGAGAGCCTCTTCTGCGAAGGGCGAATGTAGGGCACCAGAAGCAGCTCTGAGCTCGCCTTTCTCACCTTCCCCGCTCTTCAGTTCTGCTCCTGTGAGGAGGGAGAGGCCCTTAAGTGCTCCTGAAAACCCTGCTGTGCTTTGGCAGGCTGGGCAAAGAGGGAGCAAAGGTGTTTTGGGGCAGAATAACTTCGGTTTGGGATGGGCAAAGTCTGTGACTCCAGAGGGAGCGTGGAAGTTTCTGCTGGTTTAATTCCCAGCTGGTGGAACCCTGATGCCTTGGGAAGGCTGAGCTGGAACACAGACTGGACAGAGCTGGAGAATAAAGCAGAGATTTACTGAAAGGCCTTTAAGGATACATCTTGGGCATGACAAGAGCCTGGCCAGGGCTACACCCAAGGTGGACACAAAATGGACACAAAATGGTCAAAAAATGGACCATAAATGGACCCCAAATGGCCACAAAATGGTCACAAAATGGACCAAAAATTGACCCCAAATGGTCACAAAATGGACACAAAAGGGTCACAAAATGGTCAGTGGACCAAAATGGACCCAAAATGGCTGACTGGTCACAAAATCTTACATTTTTGTAAGTTTTGGTCCATTTGCATATTGGGGTTTAATTGTCCTGGAGTTACAGCTGCAGGTTGTGAGGTCCCATCCTTCTTGTTCCTCCCTCCAGCCACCCTTGTTTGTGCTTTGGGGCTGAAAGTTGTCCTTGGTCCCCAGCAGGACCAGGATTTGTTTTGTGTCCCTGCTCTGTGCAGAGCTGAGTGACCCTGAATGTGAGCTCAGAGCTGCACCCTGGGCAGCACAGAACCTGAAAAACACCAAAGCTCAAAGTGAAGGCATCAACCCCAGGCTGCCCTGAGGTCTCTCTCCCCCAGCAGCTCCCAGGGCCAGCCCTGCCGTTCCCCATCCCCTAATCCTGTCCTCTCCCCGTGAATCATCGGCAGCCTCGCCTTTGATTTCTGTCAGGGGGCGGCTCCGCCCGGTGTCGTTTCCCAGCAGATCGTTTGGGGAGGCTGCTTGGTGGTGAGCAGGGGCTGTGGACGCCAGCACAGCACCAGGGTGGCTGACACTGTTGGACACTACAACACAGAATCCCAGAATCACAGAATTTCTAGGTTGGAAGAGACCTTCAAGATCATCAAGTTCAACCCAGCTCTAACACCTCAACCAGACCATGGCACCCAGTGCCACATCCAGGCTTTTTTAAACACATCCAGGGATGGTGACTCCACCACCTCCCTGGGCAGGCCATTCCAGAACTTTATCACTCTTTCTGTGAAAAACTTCCTCCCAATATCCAGCCTGTACTTCCCTTGATGCAGCTTGAGGCTGTGTCCTCTCCTTCTGTCAGTTGTTGCCTAGAGAAAGAGACCAACCCCCAGCTGACCACAACCACCCCTCAGGAAGT
Organism: Phylloscopus whistleri; assembly: GCA_017589585.1. NCBI lineage: Eukaryota > Metazoa > Chordata > Aves > Passeriformes > Phylloscopidae > Phylloscopus > Phylloscopus whistleri. The sequence continues at coordinate 134,136 of JADMLD010001376.1, forward strand.
TGTACAGAGTGATAAGGTCACCTCTGAGTCTCCTTTTCTCCAGGCTGAACAACCCCAGCTCCCTCAGCCGTTCCTCACAGGGTTTGTGTTCAAGCCTCTCACCAGCCTCGCTGCCTCCTCTGGATGTGCTCAAACATCTCAATGTCCATCCTGAACTGAGGGGCCAGAGCTGGACACTGCACTCAATGTCCATCCTGAACTGAGGGGCCAGAGCTGGACACTGCACTCAATGTCCATCCTGAACTGAGGGGCCAGAGCTGGACACAGCACTCAATGTCCATCCTGAACTGAGGGGCCAGAGCTGGACACTGCACTCAATGTCCATCCTGAACTGAGGGGCCAGAGCTGGACACTGCACTCAATGTCCATCCTGGGACACCCAGAGCTGGACACTGCACTCAACGTCCATCCTGAACTGAGACACCCAGAGCTGGACACTGCACTCAATGTCCATCCTGAACTGAGGGACTCAGAAGGCTCAAAATGATTGTGTTTACTTTTGGGGAATTATTTTTTTTTCTTTTATACTGTTTTACAGAGCACAGCTCAATTGGTGAAAGAAAGACAAACTTCTTCACTCACACTGGGTCAAACCAGAGGGACATCAAGAAGAAGCCCCTCTTAGGGAAAGGAATGTAAACAAAGGTGACACCCACCCACAGTGCATTGAATGGGATAAATGAGAATCCTCTCCAGCTCAGTTTTCCTTGTGTTCTCTACAGCTTCAAGGGAAATTTGGGTTGTGTCAAATGCACAAAAAAGAAAGCTGCATGCCCAGCCCTCCAGATGGGCCTGGATGTGCAAACCTGGGCCTTTGTGATGTATCCTTTGGGACTGGAAAGATGACAAAGCAAGAAATGGCCAAGTGGAACTCAGATAAACATTTTTCTGAGTCGTTTCATGATTTATTTGGCCCTGATGAGGTTATTCATTCTCAGGACCAGCCAGAGAGTTATCAGTCAGGTGTGTATTAATTAATTACAGTTAGAAAAACATGTTTCTTGTTGACAGAAAACTCTCTGGGAGAAGAGTTTCAGAAAACCAAAACACCTCAGGCACCAAGCAGGGTGACAGGGTGATGCTGCTGTGGGTGGGGGAAGTTACAGAGATGCTGCCCCTTCTCCTTTCAGCCCAGGGGCTTCAGGAACCTCTCAGGGAATCACAGAATCCACAGGAGCAGAGCCCTGAGGCCGTGCTGGGCAGGGTCTGTGTCCGCAGCAGGGAGGGAGAGCTGAGAGGAGGGGGGTGATCACTGTAAACAATATTCATAAATAATGATAAATTCTTAAATAATTGTATATTCCTAAATCTGTAAGGGGTGCTGGGGTGGTTCTGTGTTGGTCTGGTTTTCTTTGGAGGGGGTGAGCTGTTCCCATCTTGGAGCTCAGGAATGGGCCAGATCATCTCCTAAGGATACAAAACTCCTGGAAAAAGCTCCTCTAGTACTTGGGGGTGTGTTAAAAACCCCACAAGTACTTGCTGATGGGAAATCCTCTCCTCTCTAAGTGCAGACAAACACGGTTGAGTTGGATTTTTTATTTTTTTTTGATTTTCTCTTTACTCCAGAATGTTTTTTGCTCCAGAACTCAGAATTTCCTTGAGGATGTTTAGAAATATCTTCACTGGGGCAGAGTTTTGAAGGGTTTCCACACTTCCCTTTGTGCCTGAGGTAAGGGATAATTTACTGTGGGCAAAGATCCATGCAAGAACCCTGGAGGGGACGTGGGACGTGCCAGGGTCAGGTCCTGGGGGTTTATTCTGCCCAAGGACTCCGTCCCCAGTGCTGAGCACACGCCAGGGCTGCATCATTTGTTCCTTATCAAAGCTGAGTGATGAATCAGAGCTGGTTTCAGAGGGCGCAGTGGGAGGTGGGAGGCTGATATCGATAGCAAAAAACGAAAGGAGAAGAAGAAGAAGAGAAAAACCCAACAAAGCCGAGCGTGTGTTGCACCACGCTCCTTTCAGTGTTAGTTGTGAATAAAAAGAGGGATGCTCTTCTTGGGAAGCATAGCATCAGCAGGACCTTGTACACAAAAAAAAAGAAATTGGCCTCTGCTCCTGGCCCTATTGCAGATTTCTGCAATTAATTAATCTGCAGATTGCAGTATAAACACGTTTTTTTGCAGAGGGTTTAGCTGCAAGAGCACCAAAAATCTGCTTTCTCTCCATCACTTTCTCTCCATCACTCATCACTGCTGTGCTGAGGAGAAGCAGCGGCAGGAGGGATGGGGGATGGAGAAAGGGTTTGCCATGAAAAAAAGGGAAGAATGGATGCTCTGCAACAATTTTGAGGGTCCAGACTTATTTACAGACCTCTGAGCAAAGCAGTTTTGGTGTCTGATCAGCTCATCAGTTCCAGGATGAGGAGCCTGGTTCAGTCCTGCTCTGGGTCCCACCAGCAGAGCTGAGGGTGGGTGGGATTTGGGTGGCCCAGAGCTCTGGCTGTGCTCAGGGAATTCACCAGGGCACGGAGTGATGTCCCTAAGGCAGGGGATGGGATGGACATCAGCTGGCTGGAGCACATCCAGGCTCTCTGAGCTCTGCCTCTGCATGGTTCCCAGCAATATTTTCACATTCAATATCGGGCTACAAAGTAAAGGCACAGATTGTAGAATTTGTGAGCTGAAATAACAGATCTTTCCTGGTCTTGTGTCAGATTTTGTTGCCTGAAAGGAAACTCAGCCTTTCATTTCCTCCATTCTCTCTCTTGGTTGATTAGGAAAGGAGCATGAGAACATTTGCTAAGCATGGTTGTCCTCTAAACCCATCCAAAGATCCACTTATTAATTTAGGTTTTGTGTTCTCAAAGGTAAATCTTTGTGTTTGCAGACCACAGAGCTTTCTGAAATATCAAACTACTTAAATATTCCCACCTCTGGTGCTGTATGGCAGGACTGAAGTGCTAATATTGACTTGTTTAAAAACAAAGGGAAATAAACCCCACACCCCACAACAACAACAAAACCCCACACCCAACACCTCTGTCAACAGCATTAATCCACCTTCTGCAGAAAATCACTGATCCCCTGGAGCTGGGCTGGCAAGACAATGTCAAAGAGATGAGGGAGTGAATCCAAGCTCAGGTTCAGATTGATATAAAATCGTTGGGATATTTCCATTTGTCACTCAGAATTCTCGCAGGGCCAGACCAGACCGTGCAGGGCCAGCTCTTGGTTTTAGTTCCCCTTAAGAGCAGCATCAGCTCAGAGTATAAACACCTTTTTTTTGCAGAGGGTTTAGCTGCAAGATCACCAAAAATCTGCTTTCTCTCCATCACTTCACCCCACTCATCTGCACTGCTGTGCTGAGGAGAAGCCACAGGAGGGATGGGGGATGGAAAAAGGGTTTGCCATGAAAAAAAGGGAAGGATGGACAGTCTGGAACAATTTTTGAGGGTCCAGACTTATTTACAGACCTAAGGTTTATAGTTTATAATAATTCATGTTCATATTTATAAACCTGCATCATGAATTACAGCATTTTTTCAGAGGAAGAGGCAAATAAGATGGGTTTGGTCTTTCTCTCTGCTTTTGTCTCTTCCTTTGCACCTCATAAATAAATGGTCCTTAACTAAATTGCATTTATAAAATGGATGAAGTGAGGGAAAACTCACGTTTTTATTTTGCTTGCTGTGGGGTGATGTGGCCCTTTCCATCTCAAGCACAACTGAAGTCACTTTTGGGAGAATGATTCTTTGTTAAGCACATCAAAAGTTAATCTAGAAACCATGGGTAAAATATGGAAATGGATGATTATCAGCCACCAAAAGAGTTTTATCTGAGGAAAACATGCCCCTTTGCTGCCACTTCCTCATTTTAAATGTTTATTACAATAAGGCTTTATCTGCCTGGCTTGGTATTTTTAAAGTATTGATGTAAAGACCTCAAAACCAGTTTAATCCTGAGTTATTTAATGTGACCCACAGCTTTTCTAAGCTCAATTAAAGCCCAGTTAAGGGCAGGATGATAAGCACATATAGATTCTTTGAATATGAGTCTGTGTATTTACCTTGGGCTGTGAAGCAATCTGCCTCCAGCTGCACTCCAGCCCCACTGTGTACAAACCTCAGCCTGGGCTGCTGCTGCTGCTCTGCAGAGCCCAAATGTACACAGAGGGTGTTCTCAGGGTGGAAAACCAGCCCAGAGTCCTGCCTGCAGCTTTGATTTCAGGCTCTGGCCAGCTGGGAGGAAAATAAAGTGAGCAAAACAACGCAATGCAGTAAATGTACCTGTCTGGGGATGATCAGTTCTGTTTTGTCAGGCTTGGTCAGATCCTGCTGAATGAGGATTTCATTGTGCTGCCTGGCAGTGAATATTCCAGGCACAGGAAGCTCAGGATTGACAATCAATGTCAGTGGGATCCTCCTCCCCACACAGCTCTCCAGCAAGCAAAGGGAAGCACAAGGGGTTTCACTAAAAATCTGTAAAGCAGCACTGCTCCCAGAGAAGCAGAAGGGAACAGGGATAAAGATATTCGTGCATCTGTGGTCAGGTTTCCATCCCAGGCTTTGCTCTGTCCCAGCAGCTCTGTGCTGTCAGGATCCAGGGGTTTCCACAGGAAAATTTCAGCAGAGAACACCCAAAACCCTCCCCTCTGGCTCCAACCAAACTCCAGAGCTTCTCCCCGTGTTCCCTGGCACTGCCCTGTCCTCCAGGCTACCAGCAAATCCAGATGTGTGCTCAGGCCCTGGCTTTAGGCTGGATTTGTCAGGAAGAGATTTGCTGCTGCATTATCTGACTTCTACACGTGCAGGAGGTTTCTGAGACGGAGTTTCTTTAGTTTAGGGAGAAATCCAACATGGATATCTCAGGGACAGGAGAGTCTGAGGCTCCTTTTTGCTCTGGAGTGGCTGGAATTCCAGTGAAAGCAGCCTCAGTGCTTTTCCTGCCTTCACTGGGAGCCAAACCCCAGCCCACCTGTCTGGTTTTGCAGTATCAGCTGTTACTAAGCACTTCAGCAGCAGGGAGGATGTCCCAGCCTGGGGCTGGTGCTCAGCAGTAATTCAGATATGCAAAATGTGGCTTAACAATGCCCTGGTGCCTGGGAACAGAGGAGGTCGGGGCTGGTTTGGAGGGCAGATATGAACATCCCTTGATTCTTTCCACTCCACTTCCTCTGGGGTTTTGCTTCTCTTTTGGCTTTTGGAGAAGTCTTTGAAGTAGAGTGAGTACAATTGATTATTCATCTGATTAATCTGTGTTTTGCCACGAAATGCAGTTTGGTGTGGAGCAGAGTGGTTCACAGAATGGATCTGTTCCCAAGAGGTGCCTGAAACACCTGAAAGCAAAAATTTCCTTTGGCAGAATTCTGAATTCAGAATTTTCTGGCCAAAAACCTCACCAGGTCATGCCTTGGTCTTTTTCATGGGAAGAGAAATTTGGGAGAGCAAATTTTTGGGGCAATTCAATGATTAAAAATGGAACAGTGAGATGGGAATGAGGAGATCCTGACCTCACCGTGCAGCTCCAACAAATATTTCCCTGGGAATAAAGCTCCTGAGTCAGTGATAATTGTGAAAATTGATCCCAGGGCTCTGATTTTTAGAGGGAAGAGGATTGTGCTCATGGTGTGGAGGGTAATGGTGCCAAGAATTTCTCCAGGATCCCGTGGCCTCCCTTCAGCTTTGCAGGTTCTTTTGGAAGGGTTTCTTCACCCTGGCTAGGAAGTGTTGTATTTTGATAAAAACAAAACAGAAAAAAAAGAAAAAAAAGGGGGGGGGGGGGGTGTTTCTTTTTCAAATGAAGGACGTCCTGGCTTAATGGGGCTTGAAGTGTTTACAGGTGTTTCCTCACAAGTTCAAATTTAGTGGCCCCGGGGAGTTGAGATTCTCATAAGGCAGGAGCAAACACTCCGATTTTGGGGTTTTAGAAGGGTTGCACATTTAAAGGGCCAGGCAGGCGTGGCCTGGGGGCTGCTCTGGCTGTGTGGAGAGTTGTGCCATCCAAAGCAGCAGAAAGCGAGGAAAAAATAAAATAAAATACAAAATAAAATAAAATACAAAATAAAATATAAAATAAAATACAAAATAAAATAAGATAACATAAAATAAAATAAAATATAAAATTAAATATAAAATAATAAAATAAAATCATCCTTAGTGCCACAAGAGGTCAAAAACCTTCCTAAAAGACCCTTTGCTGCTGCCCAACCTTTTTTCCCCGATTTTGCAAATTGGTGGTGAAAATCCCAGGAGAGGCAGGTTCCGCCCTTGATCGCTCAAACCCAGCTGGGTGACACCTTTTTTATGCAGAACATCTCCCGGGGCTCGCTGCCCTCCGAGGAGCTGCTGAGCGTGGGGAAGGACGAAAAGAAGAAGAAGAAAGAAGAAGAAAGAAGAAGAAGAAGCAGCAGAGAGCAAAGGGAAAATGTAGAAGTGGCTGTGGTCGGAGGGGTGATGATGTCACCGGGCTCCGCGGGAACACGGCGCTTTTAAAAAGCCGAAAGAAACATCCTGACCCTCACTTGTCACATCCCCACCCGGGAGCCACACACACACACACACACAGAGCCGAGTTATCCTCAGCCAAGAAGGGGGAAGAAAAAAAAAAAGCTCCATCCCACCACAGAATGCACTGGCAAAAATGTAAGTGAGCTCTGGTTTGCTTTTTGTCCTACCTGTGGTGAGAGCTGAGGGTTGGGAAGGATAAGTCAGCAGGGGAGGGGATGCTCAGGGATGGCTCAGGAGAGGCCAGTGCTGGGGTGTGATGCTCATTTTCCAGCAGGGATATGAGCTCAGGGCTGCTTTGTTGGCTTTCATCACTATGAATCAAGTGGAAGACTATGATTCATAAAAACAATAACAGGATGCAGGTATTATATCAAAGGTTACGGTGGTTACATGGCAGAAAATTTTCCTTTTGAAAAGTGAAACCTGTGAGAAATCTTATTTCTGTGCCTTTTTTTTGTTGTTTTTTTTTCTTGATACATACCTCTCTCAGCTAATTACAAAAGGTAAGGAACAAAGCAGTTCAGGGCAATACAGTTATGACTTGACAGGAAATCAGTTTTCTTGTTTTCAAGATAATTTCACTCCTCTGGGCCCACCTTTGCTGGAGTAGTTTACTGGTCCTACTCCAGGTAGGTGTTTGCTTCTTGCAAGGTTTTCATTCTCACTCTTATCTCCACGTATCTCATTTGTCATCAATGAGTAGGTGATGCTCATTCTGGCACCCTTTGCCTCTCACCCTGCTGTTCCATTATCAGAGACTGGTACAGCACACCTGAGTGGAAAAACTAATTTCTTAAACCCTTGCCAGTGACTTATCTGCCATTACTCATCTTTTATCACAGCTTGTAGGTTGTTTTACTGCGTGTAATAAACCAAGCGTGTGCCTTTGTGAGCTTTGAAATCCATTTCCTCTGTTTTTTGGGGTTTTTTTTCCTTGCTTTCTTTCTTTCCAGCTGAACATTTTGAAAGCTCAAATGTGCATTTGAGGAGTTCTATTTGTTTTTCCCCCTTCACCTTGAGCAGTGTTCAGGAGAAGACGTGGAAAAAGCTGCAAGATGATTACATCCAAATCCTGATTCTAATCTTCCACCTCAGAGCTCCCTGAGTGGTTTATTTGGGTTGGGTTTTTTTTTCATCCCTGCAGTGACAAAGCAATGCTAACAACATTGGGTAGGAGGAAACTGCAAACTGAACTGGTGTTTTTATTTTGCTTTTTCCCCTTTGACACTCACAGGGGTTACAAGTCAAACTGTGTCAGTCATCCATGGTGATAATTTGTAGAGAACCAGCCAGTGTCCCCTGAGCTTGTTCATCCTTGAATCTCCCTCCTTTTGGAGTTTGGTCAGAATTCCTTTTTCCAGCGTGGAGTTGTTGGGAATCTGATGAATGCTGCTGTGTTTGAAGGCAGACAGGAGGAGTGTCCTGGAGGCCCCAGGAGGGATGTCCTGGAGGCCCCAGGAGGGATGTCCTGGAGACCCCAGAAGGGATGTCCTGGAGGCCCCAGGAGGGATGTCCTGGAGGCCCCAGAAGGGATGTCCTGGAGGCCCCAGGAGGGATGTCCTGGAGGCCCCAGAAGGGATGTCCTGGAGGCCCCAGGAGGGATGTCCTGGAGGCCCCAGGAGACGTGTCCTGGAGACCCCAGGAAGGGTGTCCTGGAGACCCCAGGAAGGGTGTCCTGGAGACCCCTGTGTCACCCCTGAGCTCAGGGCAGGTATCCAGGTGCCAGACCCCGCAGGTTTCAGTGGGAGCTGGAGCTCCCAGCAGCTCTGTCAGTCCCCCTTTGGTGTCACCTCTGTTTGCTGTCAGGGTGACCAGCTGGCACCTCACGTTTCCTGCTTCAGGCCACCTGTGAGCCCGCGGATGTTCCTGGGGTCACACGGGACCCGTGGCCTTGCCCTGGAACAGAAATTGGTGCAGAGGCAGCTCAGGTCACCTGGGAACTTTCCGCACTGAAACCCCGAGATTTGACTCACTGGGTGCTGAGAACACCAAGGTTTGGGGTTCAATCCCTGTAGGGGCCATTCACTTCAGACTGGATGATGCTGGCGGGTCAGAATATTCTGTAAAGGTGTGAGTCACCATCCCTGGATGTGTTTAAGAAGAGACTGGATATGGCACTTGGTGCCATGGTCTAGCTGAGGTGTTAGAGTATGGGTTGGACTCGATGATCTTGAAGGTCTCTTCCAACCTGGAAATTCTGTGTGATTCTGTGATTCTGTGATTCTGTGATTCTGTGAAAAACCCGGAGCGACACAAGAGCTCCCTCGAGCACCAGGTGTGACCTCACCTGAGAGCATTTCCTAGGGCACCTCTCCGGGGTGGTTTCCTGCCCCTTCAGGGACACAGGGGGAGCTGGGGCACTCCTGTGGTGCAGCCCTGCAGGCTGGGAATGCTCCCCAGGTCACGGCACAGCGATTCCTCTGCAGGACTGGGGCCCTGGGCTTCTGCTGGCAGCCCCCGGGGGAGGCTCAGCCCGAAAGCCTCCCCTCCCACGGCCCAGGAGAAGTGACTGGTCGGGGCTCCCCAGGATTCTGCTGAATGGGAGCTGCCCCGGCAGCCCCTCAGGGATGGGGAATTCATGGGCAGCACCAGCTCTTTCCTCTGGGGTTTGTTTTTTGTTGTTACCTCTCCAGCGAATTTTTTTAGAACAACCCATACGTACCTTCCATACAGATGGTTTGTATTCTGAAAAGTGTGGAAGCAGCTTGGGCTTGGTGACCTCAGAGGTTTTTTTCCAGCCTAATTAATTCTGATTCTGCAGGAATCTCCCATTTAGGTACTGGTTTTTCCCGTGCCTGTGCTTTTTGGGGTGCTCAGCTCCTGCTGCAGTCGCCGGCAGAGATTCAGCCGCTCAGATTCCCTTTACCATCGAGAGCTGTGAATTCACACCTCTGCAAATCCCTTCCCAAACGCTTTCAAAGTGAAGAGAAAAGCTTTTTTTTTTCCTGCCCACAACAGATGCTGGGGCTGCACAGAGCCACCCTGAAAGTATCAGCTAATGAGACTGAGAGGCGAAACTGCAACATTCTGCACCTTGTGAGTGATAATTTTGGTAAAGCCCCACCAGGAAAGAGGGATAGCACGAAAGCTGAGCCCATCCAAGCTTTGCAAAGCAGGTGTCAAACTCTACGAATGACCACAGCAGCAATTAAATGGAAAGCTTGCATTACTAAAATGGAAAGAGTATTATGGGCTGGGAGGAATTAGGACCTGAGGGTGACTTATGGTTAAAGGCACTTTCTGTCTATCTCAGCTTCCCCTTTGCACCAGGGCTTCTCTTCTTCTGAAACAGAGAATTTTTAGTGGCCCTCACCCCTACATGGCCAAGGCATCCAACTCTCATTTGGCACTTGAAAGCTTTTTTTTAAATTTATTTATTTTTAATTAGAATAACCAGAGCAGCAGGGATTTGCCAGCATTTTGTGTCTCCCCTTGATTTTTTGTTTCTATCCGAGCAGAAAAATCTAAAATGCGCTCTTTGTTTGTTCATCTGCAATACCTGGAGCAAAATGTAGGCTCTGCACAGTGCTCTCCACTCAGTCAGATCCTTTTAGGTGTGAAGGAAATGTTGTTTAAAGAACAGTTATCAAAACCATTCCTCAAGGGCAGCACAGGGCACACGAGTTTGCCTGAATCCGAGGCTGCTTTGATTCCTGAAAAATCTTCCAGCACCTGAAAAATGAAGATCTTGGGCATCAATCTAAAATATTCTTCTGTCAAATTAATATTTCCCTGACTTTGGTGGTTGTAGTGCAGTGAAGGAGACCTGGCCAAACACAATTCTGAGGTGTTGGTATTGAGGCTGTTGAATTATGCCCAGGACCCTCCTGAGTTCACTTCCTTGTGCTGAGCAATCAACCAGCACTCACCCCCTGCTCCAAGCTGGGTTTCTTTCAAGGAAGATTCTCTGCCCAGATGTTTGCTGGCTGCTTTGCATTGGCAAAGTCTTTATTGAGTTACCCACCCACAGTGCATTGAACGGGATAAATGAGAATCCTCTCCAGCTCAATTTTCCTTGTGTTCTCTACAGCTTCAAGGGAAATTTGGGTTGTGTCAAATGCACAAAAAAAAAAAAAAAGCTGCATGCCCAGCCCTCTAGATGGGCCTGGATGTGCAAACCTGGGCCTTTGTGATGTATCCTTTGGGACTGAAAAGGTGACAAAGCAAGAAATGGCCAAGTGGAACTCAGAGAAACATTTTCTGAGTCATTCCATGATTTATTTGGCCCTGATGAGGTTATTCATTCTCAGGACCAGCCAGAGAATCATCAGTCAGGTGTGTGTTAATTAATTTCGATCAGGTACCAGAGACCTGCTGCTCAGCAGGCCTGTGGCCACCAACACAACTGGTGTTGGTTCAGATGGATCTTGGCAGAAATAATTGGATTTTTGTTTCCAGGGGCTGGAGTTGCAGGTGGGTCGTGTCAGTGTTTCACCTTTAACTGTTGGTTGGATCAATTAAAATATTAATTACCAGCAGGACGTGCCCTGAAGGCTGCTGAGGGATAGGGACAGAGTCGAAATGCAGATTTCTGAGTGGCTCCCTCTCATGTCACTATCTGGGAATTTTTGGCAATTAAATGCATTTCAGTGCTTTGCTCCCCTGCCCTGGACTGACCACAAAGCAGAGATAAAGATCACCCTGTTTATTTTTGAGGGGAACTCTGTAATTATTTAGGAAATAAGGACAGGATCATGACCAGTGCTGAGTCCCTTGCAATGGGCATGGATGTAAAAAGGTTTTGATTTGACTCTAAGCATGCAAGCCTATGAAATGAAGCCCCTTTCTTCTTTTTATTAGCCAAAGTTCACTGTGTCTGATAAAAATGTGATTTGCTCTCCAATATCCAAGCCATTAACTCAGGGGTTTGCTAATTGAAATCAAATTTTTTCTTGTTATTTGCAGTCAGCGATTGCTTTTTGGTGTTACTGCAAACAAGATCAACCATTGTGTTTCTTTTCCATTATTTATTATGCTGGTGGGTGAAGGGAGGAAAAAAATAAAAGGGGAAAACTATTTGCAGTGTTAACACTGATCGATTGATAAGCTTATCAGGTGTCAGCCCTTCCAGCACAAAAATCCTCTGCAGGAGGGAGCAGGGAGGCACTTGGTGCTGCAGGGGCTTGGCAGGGAATTGCAAACTGAGATCTGCCTGCTGGGGGATGGCTCTGCCTTGGCTGGGAGGCTGAGGGCTGGAAATGAGCTGCAGCTTGTGTGTGTGTGTGAAAGTGTGTGTGTGTGTGTGTGAGAGTGTGTGAGTGTGAAAGTGTGAGAGAGTGTGAGAGCATCTGTGTGTGTGTGTCTGAGTGAGTGTGAGTGTGTGTGAGTGTGAAAGTGTGTGTGTGAAAGTGTGTGTGTGAGAGTGTGTGTGTGTCTGTGTGAGTGTGTGTGTGTGTGTGTGTGTATCTGTGTGAGTGTGTCTGTGTCTCTGTATCTCTGTGTGTCTGTGTGTGTGCCTGTGTGTCTGTGTGAGTGTGTGTTTGTGTGAGTGTGTCTGTGCTGTGTGTCTGTGTGTTTCTGTGTGAGTGTGTGTCTGTGTGTGTCTGTGTGTGTCTGTGTCTCTCTGTGTCTGTGTGAGTGTCTGTGTGTCTGTGTGTGTGTCACAGACAATGGATATGGGAATCATTTCCATCTGTGTGCAAAAGCAAACATGACTGACCTTTCAATACACTTCTGCAGACAGTCATGTCTGTGAACTCTGCATCTGGAGAGATTGCCTTCAGATTGCCTCAAAAGCTGTGTCCAAACTTAGAAGATAAAATGCAACTGTGTGTGTCTGTGTGAGTGTCTGTGTGTGTCTGTGTCTCTGTGTGTGTGTCTCTCTGTGTGTCTGTGTGTGTGTATGTGAATGTGTGTGTGAGTGCATGAGTGTATGTCTCTGTGTCTGTGTGTCTCTGTGTCTGCGTGTGTGAGTGTGTCAGTCTGTGTCTCTGTGTGTGTCTCTGTGTGTCTGTGTGTCTCTGTGTGTTTGTGTGTCTGTGTGTCTGTCTGTGTGTATGTGAATGCGTGTGAGTGCATGAGTGTGTGTCTGTATCTCTGTGTCTCTGTGTGTGTCTGTGTGTCTGTGTGTGTTTCTCCGTGTGTCTGTGTGTGTGTGAGTGTGTCAGTCTGTCTGTGTCTCTGTGTCTGTGTGAGTGTCTCTGTGTCTGTGTGTGTCTGTGTGTCTGTGAGTGTCTCTGTGTGTGTCTGTGTGTGTGTAAGTGTGTCAGTCTGTGTCTCTGTGTGTCTCTGTGTCTGTGTGTGTTTCTCTGTGTGTGTCTGTGTGTGTCTGAGTGTCTCTGTGTGTGTCTGTGTGTGTTTCTCTGTGTGTCTGTGTGTTTGTGTGAGTGTGTCAGTCTGTCTGTGTCTGTGTGTGTCCCAGTGCTGCTGGGCTGAAGCTCACTGATCTGAAACCGGCCACACTTGGCTGCCTGCACCCTTCCAGCAGCTGCTCTGCCTCTCTTCCCTGCAGTTTCACCAGTGCTTGAACCAAAATGGAGGGTTGGGTTTGAGTTTTTGGTGATGCCTTGCCGTGCTTTCTCTGCCTGGCCTTCTGCTCACACCAGTGTTTTTGGGAACCAGGGATCCGTATCTGCATAAATTGAGGGTGACAGAGCCCATGGGACCTTTTTTTGGTGCAGTTTGGATGCTCCCAGGCTGAGATGCAGCCTGGTCTGGAACCCAACATCTTCCTGCTGCTGTCACTTTGAGGTTCAGAGCCATTTGGTGCCTTTCCAGCAGCTCTGCTATTCAGCAGCCAGATTTTAAAGATTGCTCACCAGTTTTCAAGGCTTTTGTGGACTTTTAGCAAACACAGCAGGTGATAACATTGATGGAGGGAGCCTGGGGCTGAGCACACACCCGAGGGCTGGGGAGGCAGCCTGGCCAAAGCACCGAAATGAGCCCAAACGAGAAGTGGGAAGCATCCCAAAGCTTCCCAAGGGTTGGGTTTGGGTTCCTTCTCTTCTTTCTCGACTGGAGATGTTTCAAACTGCCTCAGCTTCACAGAGCAGGTGCAAATCCAAATGTGCCTGCTGAGGAGCAGCACGTGGGGTCCTGGAATTGCAGGAGACAAGCCAGGCCACTGCTGCTGCTCCTTGAATTTTATTGAGTGGAACTCGGCCTCTCTAAAATGGGCTAAAATTAACATCGAATGGAATCTTGGTCCAAGGCAGCTCCAGAGTTTGTTAAAACCTTTAGAGAAGGATGACCAAATCCAGGTTCTTCCTTTACAAAGATATTTTAATTGTCATTGCTCCTCCAAATGCTGATATTGGTAAATGACCATGTATCTTTCACTCGATGAGGAATTGCACCCTGAGTTTGCCCCCAAGTCATTTTGCTGTGGTCTGTCTGTGATGTTCAGACCCCACACCCCCCTGAGCAGTGGAAAAGCAGCTGTGCTCACATTATTTTTATTTCTGGACGTCAGCTTGGGGGAACCGAAATATGATCTGCAGACTTTGGTTTTTAAAATATTTTTTTTCTCTTTTTTTTTTTTTTTCGGGGTTACTCTGCTTACACCGGAAACTCTGAATAGGTATATTTGTCAGCTCTTACAGTAAATTTCTTCTTTCCCATCCCCCAAACCTGGAGCCAGAAACCACCATCCTTCCCCACCCTAATTCTGCAGGGAGGCCCTTTGATGAGTTGGGGATGAGATCCTCCCCAAAATGTTGATTTCTGCCACTCAGGCAGCTCTGGCAGAGCTCAGATTTGTGGAGCTGATGTTTCCACTCAGCACCAAGAACACCAGAACTCTTTATTATTTGCACTCAAATAAATTAGAACCAATTGAATTTAAAAAGCAAAATGTGAATTGTATTAAAATTGTATTAAAAGCCCTTGTGGATGCTTGCATGGAGACTTAAAGAACCCTTAATCTTCTTTTAAAATTTCATTTTGAAAGCCACAGGATTCACAGGAATGCAAGGAACCTGATTTAATGAGCCACAAAGGATGTCCAGAGAAAGAAAAGGTAGATCAGGCAAAGGCTGGGAAATCATCTTTGCTTCAACCACCATTTAGAAGTGAAGTATTTCCTTAATGTGCATCACAAAGGCAACAGTTCAGTTCATAAATGGAGCTCTGTCTGCTCCTAAAAGGATTTATAGTGGCCAGTCAAGATTTCATAATTAAATTATGTATAGTGAGTTAATAAAAGAGCCAAGCTGAAGGGGAAAAAAAGTATTTTTTTAAAAAGAAATTAGAGCAGAAACGTTTATTCTGTTAAGTCATTTTTGAGGTGGATTTACCATCTCTGTATTTAGAACTCCATTTTTCTCCTCCCAGGAAGGTGCAACAGGAACATCTCAGTGTGCCCAGAATTCAATGTAGCTGGGAGAGATGATCTGAGGTGAAGTGAGTCATTCTTGTAGGATGTGAATCTAAATAAACACTCCCAGGGTGGAATAAGAGTTCAAAATTCCGACTGGAGCTGGAGACCCACCTGTACCTCAAAACCAAAGGCCAGTTGCAATCTTTAGGATGGAAAACTTATCAATTTCTGTATTTGCACATCCAAGTGCAGCAAAAGGGGCAGGCAGCCACCTCTGCTATCGGTGGCTTTACAAACAACAGCCTTTGATATCCCCTGGCTTCCTCCTGCTATCAATTCCCTCCAAACACTCCATGTAAAATATGAGTTGTTAATTCTGGCTCTGGCAGGAACGTGCTTCCCCTGCTTCCCCTGGCTTTGGGAGAGGCTTTTGGAGCTGGCTGTAAACTGAATTCTTCAGGATGGAGCAGAGTTTCTGGCTGTGAGCTGGGAGGTTTGGGGGTGTAAGGTCTGTGATGTGCTGTCCCCTGTTTATCAACCTCCTGGCCAGGCTATGAGCAGGATTGGTTCAGAACTGAAATAAAAGCTCTGGTCTAGGTTGGGACTTCAGCACCTGAAGATACTCAGTTGTTGAAGAGATATGAGATATTCAAGAGAAAATGAGATATTCAAGTCCAGCTAATGGTGTTTAAATGGTTTTCCAAGTGAGGATGTTTTCCTGATTTGGGTTGCTTTTATACCTTCTGCCTAAACAGTGAATATATATATATTTAAAATATAGTGGCACTGAGGGACACAAAGGAAAGGAAAAATAAAACAAATGTGTCCCTGGTACAGCCACCAGGCTGCCATGGGGGTTTGGGGTCCCTGAAAGGAAAATAAATGTTATGTAAACTTTATTTTTTTTTTATTTTATTTTTTATTTTTATTTTATTTTTATTTTTATTTTTATTTTTATTTTATTTTTATTTTTATTTTTATTTTTAAAGGGAAGAATAAAACAAATGTGTCCCTGGTACAGCCACCAGGCTGCCATGGGGATTTGGGGTCCCTGAAAGGAAAATAAATGTTACATAAACTTTTTATTTTTATATTTTTATTTTGGGGGGGGTTATTTTTATTTTTTTTTTTTTTAATTTTTATTTTTATTTTTATTTTTTCCTCAGCTTCTGCCCCAGACCAGCAGCCACAGCCTCGGCCCTACCAAGGGGTCCGAGTGAAGGAGCCGGTGAAGGAGCTGCTGAAGAGGAAAAGGGGGAATCTCCACAATTCCAGTGCAGCTGCAGCTCCAACGGTAGGGAAAACACAAACAGGAGGAAAATTCTGCCTCAGTGATTGCCCAGCCCCAGCAATGAAAGAAACCCTTGCATCTCTAAAGCATTTTGAAGTCCATTTTGATGGCAATGCCATCAATATCTCTTTAGGTGGGGTGGTTTTAGTGTGCTGAGCACCTCCCACCACTTAATGGAAAAGGGAAAGTGCTTTGCACTTGGCAGGATCTGATTCCCAGGGACTGAACGTGGCTTGGAAGGGAGGCAGCTTGTTCAGGAGTCTAAAAGAGACCGTCTAGAGCCATCCCTGGCTGCTTGCTGCTTATTTTCAGCCTGCATTTGCCCTCCCAGCAGGCAGCAGCTTGGCTGGCTCCTCTCTGAAGGGGAATTCTCTGTGCTACACCAGATTTAAACACACTCCAGGGTCCCCCTGAGCTGAGGGGACATGGTGGGTGTTTGGGGTGGTGTGTCCTGGCTGCCAGGGTCAGTTCTTCTGGCCCTTGTGTGGGGTGAGAGAATTCAGACCCTGACATTGATAATCAGCTGATAATCCCTGTGTGCTTTGTGCTCCTAAGTGATTGAATTGAATGCTGATTGGCTTCACCTCTGATTTTCATTTTCTCTCCTCTCTCCCAGGTTGTTCTGCCCCATCAGCCAGTCCCTTCCTACTCACCCATGGGTAACGTATCCCCGACTCCCTGTGACCCTCTGGGGGTGCCTGTGCTGAGCTGGGCTTTAACCCCGTGCTGTTCTGCAGGCCAGCCTTGCATCGACATGGACGCTGCTGCCCCGGCTCTGCCTGGCCCAGAGGAAGGAGCTCTGGCCTCTGGGTGGATCCCCCAGGCCTCTCCCAGCCCCCTGCAGCCCCTGGCTCAGTGGGGCCCTTACTCTGAGTACCACGAGGCTGGCAGCTGTCCCTGCACTGCAGACATGTACGTGCAGCCCGTGTGTCCCAGCTACACCCTGGTGGGACCCTCCTCTGTCCTCACCTACACCTCCCAGCCTCTCATCACCAATTTTGCGGTAAGTGCAGAACACCGAGCTGGAAGTGATGTTCATTCCCACCTTCCAGCAAGGGCTGTGGGGTTCAGTCAGTCCAATTTATTTAATTACTCTAATTATGTGTCTTTGCATCCATGCCATGTAGTTTCCTGGACAGTCATATGGTTTGAGCAGGGCAAAAAGTTGTGATTTGTACTGGAGTCAGGCAAAATTCACAACCTTTTCCCCAGCTCTCTTCACTCTCCCAGACTGAGCAGGGATTTTCACTCCTCGTTTCCAAGTTTAAAACAAAATAAAATGAAGAGTCATTGGTGTTGCAGGAAACACATCGATCAGGTGAGGCAGGAAGGATGACTTGGCAATAAATTTCTCAGGAGCTGCTGTTAAAGGATAAAAGAGCAAGGTCAAAAGATGTAAAGACAGCAGAATATTTGGCTTCGGGCCAGGCAAAATCTGCTTGGCTGACACAAGATGATGTGGTCCCCTTTAGAGGCTTTTCTGCAGTGTTATGATTTATTCAAGCCAAACCTAAAAACTCAGCCTTTGTTTTCCATGTCCTTGTTCACTATACTACTATATACTACTGTATCATTTCTAGTTCCAAACTTTTCTCAGTTGCTGCAGATTCTGAGATCTCGGCTTTTTCTGTTTGAGGGCTGCTTTTTCAGCTCCTAAAGATCCTTTTTGATTTTAGTGTTCCCCACAAAGGGCAGAGAGTTCTGATCCAATGGACCTCAGGCAGCTGATTTTCCTTTCCCTGCTTCGGTTTGGCTGCTCAGGCAGAGCCAGCAAGCCCCCCAAAAAGGCCATTCTTGTGTCCTTGTGGCTCTGAGTGCTGAGACAGGGCTGGGTTTGGGATGTCCCTCTGCCTGGGCTGTCCCAGAGGCCACAAGGAGCTGCCTTCAGCCTTGGTGGCAGCAAAGCTGGGACTGTCCCCAGGGCAGCTGCCAGCACAGGGTGTGACAGGGTCACAGGACCCAAAGAAATGACACCCACACACTGAGATGTCCAAGGCAAAAAAGGGCAAGTTTATCTACAGACTTCAACATTTATAGAATTCCAGCAGTGACCATGGATTGAAGGAAGAAAATCTTCCTCTCCAACCACACTGGGCAACCCAACAGTCCATCAGCAGCCTCCTCCTTATGAGAAGAATGTAAATGTGGTTAGACCTGGTTAGTTACAATAACAAGAAAGTCGTTTTTGTAAAATGGTGAGATTCCATTGCAAAAGGTAAACACAGAAGGGTGAAATAGAACTTTAGACAAACTTCTTAAAGAGGCAGAGGAGAACAGCAAAAACCCAGACAACAGTGGGAATAGGAACAGAAGGCTGGAGGGACCCTGAACTGGGCACAGAAGTGTCACCCTCAGAGCAGAGCTTCACCCGGAGACGAAGGACGAGGGATGCTCGCAGCGGGATGAGCATCCCCATCCCGTGCTGCATCCTCCCCCTGCCCCACCTGGCCGTTTGTCTCACTCTGCCGTATTTCTGTCCGCAGCCCCGCAGCAGTACCGCCCCGGCCGTGGTGCCACCGCTGGAGGTGACGGAGCCGCAGCCGCCCCTGACCTACTTCCCGTGGGCACAGCCCCTGCCTGCCCTGCCGGCCTCCAGCCTGCAGTACCCCGCAGCCTCCTCCTCCCTCCCCGGGCCCCAGCTGGTGCCCGTGCCCGTCTCCATCCCCGAGCCAGCCCCGCAGGAGCTGGAGGATGCCCGGCGAGCCATCGGCGCCCTGCCCATCGAGAAGCTGCTGCTGGAAGATGAGGACAATGATACGTACGTGTTAAGCCATGCTCTCTCTGTCCAAGGGCTTTAGGTCGCACATCGGGGGCCTGACCCTCGGCTGCTCAATGCTCCAGCCAGCACCGCAGGGGGTTTTGAGCAGGGAGGAGAGGCAGGGCGGGGTGGGGTGGGAATTTTAGCGCATCGTGATATGTGCGTGGGGTGAAATTCGCTTTGTCCTGGCGCCCAGCACAAGGTTGCTCTGCTGTCCCAGCTCCTGCTGCCTCTCCCAGGCGGGTTTGGATGCTGCACGCTTGTGCTCAGCACCAGCACCAGGGGATTTTCACCCTCACGGCCTCAAATTGACAGATTCCAGCGTAGCCAAGGCCAGCTGTGGCATTTGGTGAGGGTACAATGACCTCTAAATTTTGGCAAACCCGGTTCGATAGGGCTGCTTCTGTGTAAGTGCCTTGTTTGTGTGTCTGTCCATGGAGAACTCCCATCAGATTTAGGGCCACTAGAAAACATTTGGGGGCCTAAATGGGCATTTTTCTCTCCGAAATTTTACTCCTCCTTTGGGAATCAGGAAAATGTAGAGCGTAGCTTTGTTCTGCTGGTGCAGGTAGGTGCAGTAGCCTGAAAATGAAGCTGAACCAAATGCCAGTGCAGTCAGAGATTCCTGTTTGCAGAGCAAGAATTCACACCAAGGGGTAACTGGAGGCTCTCACCTTGTCTGCCCCTGCAGCCCAGCCCTGCAGGTGTGGAGCAGTGGGTTTGGGGTCGTGGGCTTTTAGCTGCAGAGGGGTTTGGGTCTCTGAAATATCCCAATTTGAGGGGTGGGGCTGATGTAGTGGCTGGCTGGTAACTCTGCCAGTGGACAGAGCCTGTCCCACTGAAATCTCTGGGAGTTTTGTCTGAATCACGATTGCAATTCATGGCCCTGTGTCAGGAGATCATTGAGAAGCCAGGGATTTTCCAGAGCCTGGACTGCAGCCCTGCCAAGGAATCCGTGGCATTACTGTTATTTGGCAATATTTTCACTTTTCTATAGCGTTTCAATGTGAAGCTGGTGATGTGCTAAGCCAGGACATTTTAGTGACCCCTCCTTGGGAAGTTCCCCAGGCCCAGAGCTGCACAAGATTCCTTTATAGCTTTCTGATTTCCTTCCCTGAAGAATGAGTAGCTTCACTTTTATGAAACCAGTGCAACTGTAAATATTCTGGCTGAGGCTCAGGAGTGCCATGCCACAGGCAAATATATTTCAGGAGATGCATCCCCTTTGAACCCTGTTTATTGTTTTCCTGACAAACAAGAGGCTCTTGGCTGGTGAACACAATTTCTCTGGGTTTTTCTGCTTTCTAAAGCCCAGGATTGTTAGATGATTGTATTATTTTCAAGACTAACTGCAAAATAATTCATTGCACTCTTTATTACCTGAAGTCCAGTTGTCACCCAGGCAATATTTCAAGTGGCCTTACAGTTCATGCCTGGGTGAGGTTTGAAAACTCAGGCTGAAAGTCTTAAAGACTTTCCAAGAGTATTTTTTTTAAATTGAATATTGACAAACGTGGAAGACATGAGCACTAGATCATGCAAGTGATCATAAAGTTGTTGGAAAAGAGCAGTAGTTGAGGTTTGCATTGAAATTAGTGGCTTATATTTGCAGAAAAACCCAGCAAAGAAATTAATTCAAAGGAGCTTAATTCACCCCTGCTTCCTCCAGTTTGATAAAGCTCAGAGATATTCCCTAGGTGAAACTGGGATGAAGCAGTTGTGAATCAAGCCTGTGGTTGCTCTGATTGCTTTTCAATTCCTTTCACTCCAATGTATGTAAATTTTGTGTGTGAACATAAAACAAAGATGAAACTGTTTCATCATTTCTTTCTGGGTTGTTCTGGTTAGAAAAAAAAAAAAAAAGACAATTATTTTTTTTTTCCAATAAAGATCTACAGTAACTTTGCTATGCCTAGAGTGTTTTATTTCCTATCCACAAGTG
The DNA here is from genome assembly GCA_017589585.1 of Phylloscopus whistleri. NCBI lineage: Eukaryota > Metazoa > Chordata > Aves > Passeriformes > Phylloscopidae > Phylloscopus > Phylloscopus whistleri. Next base: position 154,832 of record JADMLD010001376.1, read on the forward strand.
TTGGTTTAGCAATCAATTAATTCAATAATAGATGTACAGGCTAGAAGCAGAGATTAGCTGTCAGACTTGGTGCTAATTTTGCACATTAAGCAGATTAAGAAGGAATTCCATGATCCAGCTGTGGCCTGGAGGCATTTCCTGCAGCAGTCCTTGCTCCTGCAGCTCAGCTTCAATCACTGTGATCCTCCCCTGGCACCCTTGGGGATGTGTGGGTGTGCAGCCACAGCTAATGCTGAGCTTGACTGAAAATCAGATTAGCCAGAGAATTGTATTTCCACTTCCTGAAGTGGTGTGGGGTACAGAATCACCCGAGGAGAGAAACAACTGCCCAACAATACCTTCTGCCTGAAAAGCATCAAATATTGCTGCCTGGAGCAGGATGAAGCCAGGGGTTGGTGTGAGTGTAGGTGAGGTAGTCTCCTCCTGTTCTAGGGGCTGGAATTTCCTTCAAGTAGGACCTGGGGGAATGGAAGTGGCTCCAGCCAGAGTCAGATGACCAAAGAGAAGCAGAGAAGCGTTTTCCCCATCACTCTGGGCCACCAGCCACTCCCACGGGCTGTGACAACTCTTTGTCTTGTGCAAAATATAAGGACTGGGTCCCTCTCGCCAGGGGTTTTGACAAAAATTAGGGTTTAACAGGTTGATATGTTACAAATATATCAATTGGGGAGTTGAACAGATTGATATATTACAAATACATCAATTGTATATTACAAATATATCAACTGAGGAGTTGAACAGCTCAATTTATTACAAATATATCAATTAGGGGAGTTGAACAGGTTGATATATTACAAGTACATCAATTGGGGGAGTTGAACGGGTCGATATATTACAAATACATCAATTGAGGAGTTGAACAGGTTGATATATTACAAATATATCAATTGGGGAGTTGAACAGGTCAATATATTACAAATATATCAATGGAGGAGTTGAACAGGTCGATGTATTAGAAATATATCAATTGAGGAGTTGAACAGATTGATATATTACAAATATATCAATTGAGGAGTTGAACAGGTTGATATATTACAAGTACATCAATTAGGGAGTTGAACGGGTTGATATATTACAAATACATCAACCGAGGAGTTGAACAGCTCAATATATTACAAATATATCAATTAGGGGAGTTGAACAGGTCAATATATTACAAATATATCAATTGGGGGAGTTGAACAGGTCGATATATTACAAATATATCAATTGGGAGAGTTGAACAGGTCAATATATTACAAATATATCAGTTGGGGAGTTGAACAGGTCGATATATGACAAATACATCAATCAGGCAGTGATTGTTACCCCAGACAGTGAGGTTTCACCAACACACCCAGAGCCGTATCACCCCAAAAAGTGCTTTACACATACAATTCACCAAAGTGGGAATTGTGGAGGACTTTGACACCTCCCAGTGGCGAATCTCAGCTGAAAGAAGCTGGAGGAGGGAAGGAGGCAGCATGGCAAAGCTCAGGAGTGCTGAGGGCTCCTGGACACTGCAGCTCTCGGAGGTAGGAAGCCCTTCCCTGGGAACAGGAGCTTTTGGGGCTCATGTCCTGGACCTGTGGGACTCTGGGTGTAAAACCCCAAAAGTGGCAGTGCTACCCTGTGAAACTGCTCCCCTGGTCCCTCAGTGATGGGTGTCTTTATTTGCTGTCTTAGAATTCTGCACATTTATGCAGCTAAAGGCCTGAGGGCCCACACGCTGGCAGCTGCAGAGCGCATGAAGGCCCTGAGGAGACTCGATGCCAAGGAACACAGAGGAAAGGTAAAAAAAAGGGGCCACTTGCCCCTGCAGACAGTGGGGTTTGGGATGGGAACAGGCTTGGCATGAGCAAGATATCCTAAAAAACAATCCAGCTCTGCCCCTCTGCTCCTGCAGGGAAGGCTTGGCACTGATAGCCCTCACTCAGGGCAGGATTGTGAAATTCCGTGGCATGATCATAAAATAGGTGGGATGAGAACGAGCCCATTCATTTTTTTCAGGCCATGGTTCATGGAGGGATGTGGGAAAACACTGGTCCAGCAAAATATTTGAGCGTTGGCGTCAGTCTGCGGGGCTGAAGGTTTTATGGCCAACCGACTCGTTCGGGAGCTGATGCAATCAGGGTGTCAGAAACGCTGGGTTTGGGTTGCCATCCAAATTCAGGGCTGAAGAGCAGAAGAGGGAGCCCAGATAGAGCTGGGAATCGTCCCCATCTCATGGTGCCATGTGGGGTTCCAAACCATGCTGTGAGCTGTGCCTGTTCCTGCCACCACAACCCTTGGGATTGCAGCCAGCACTTTCCCCACTCTTTGTTCTACACCAGCAGCTGCTGCTGCTGCTGCTGCCTCAGGATTTTAGCTGGTCTATTCTTCATGTATTTATAATCCTGCAATTCTTTAGTGTAGAACTCTAAAGCTCCACAGCCTGTCAGCAACTGTTCCCCTGTTTTATTCAGACAAAACAATTCCTGCCTAGGCCTGGAGCTCCAGGACACCTCAGTGTCTCTCTCAGGCCCTGAAAAGTAGAAACAAAAGTGAATTGTGAGGGGAGCAAATTGGGGGAATAGTCATTACCTGAATGAATTATATTCATTACTTGAATGAATTATATTTATTTCCTGAATTAATTATATTCCTTACCTGAATGAATTATATTCACTACCTGAATGAATTGTATTCATTACCTGAATGAATTATATTCATTACCTGAATGAATTGTATTCCTTACCTGAATGAATTAAATTCATTACCTGAAGCTGTAATTGGAGGATTATCCCCTAATATGTAAATGGACCAAACTTATAATTGTGTGGAAAAACTCGTGACCATCATCCACCTTGGGTGCAGCCTCTGGGAGGCTCTGACTGCCCAAGGTGTGTCTGTTAAAGGCCTTTAATAAATTTATTTATTAAATAGATTTAAAAAATGAATTTATTCCCTTAATCTTGTCCAGCCTCTGTTTCAGGCAGCCACCCCAAGGCATCCCCTGCCAGACCCTGGCCCTTTTCTGAGCTGGCTCTCACAGCTGTCTGTGCTGCTGTTGCAGACTCCCCTGCTGGTGGCTGTCACTGCCAGGCAGGCAGACATCGTCCACGACCTGATCCAGGCAGGAGCAGACCTCAACGCTGTGGACAACAAAGGGCAGTCAGCTCTACACCTTGCTGCAACATATGGCTATGCCCAGGTCCTCCAGGTAGGAGAAGTTTCATGGTTTTAGCTGCTGGAAGTGTAAAACCACAATAAAATGCTGATGTTGGTGGCTCTAAGTGAAGGCAAGATCTCAGGGAGAGATGGAGACTGAGCAAAGGCTCCTTGTGTCAGGAATTGGCTTCCCAGGGTGGGTTTTTCTCCTGTTTTAGGGCTGTACTTGCAGCCTGCTGTTACACAGGAAAAATCTTTAGTGGCTCTGTGGGAGGAAAGAAATTATTTCTGCAGATCACAGCTCTGAATGTGCTGGTGGCAGGTCCACAGCATTGGAGGGCATTCCCCAGCCATGAGGGGTGAGGAGAAACCAGGGTGCTCTAAAATGAAGGCCCTGAGCTCTAAAACCAGGGTGAAACCCCCTCCCTGAGGGCATTATCATCCACACAGGAGCAAAAAATTGTGTCCATACCCAAGCCAGCAGAAGAGAGATGAGATGTGACCCTGCAGACAGGCACAGCCTCCAGAATGAGGCACATCTGTCAGATTTTTCTTCAAAACCTGACTCGGATCAGCAAATCTTTGCTTTCCTGTTGCTTCATGGATTTCTCTGCAGACAGGGACTGCACCTAAAGCTCTGTGCCAGCAAATTAACACCTTAAAACAGGCCCTGTGGGAATTTTGGGAAGGCATCCCACAGCAGGGATTAGCAGCCTGCGAGTCTTAAACGCTTCACTCTTAGCCAGAAAACGAAATTAATAAAAAAAAAAACCAAAAAAACCCACACATACACAAAAAAAACCCCCAAAACCAAACCAAATGAAAAACAAACAAACAAACAAACCAAAAAAACAAAACAAACCAAAAAGAAACACCAAAAAAACCCCACCAAACCCCCAAAAAAACAACCAACCCTGTCTTGAGCAGTGTCAGGGCTGAGCACAGGCAGGGTTTGGTGGCTCTGAGGGGACAGGGGTGAGGTGCCAGGGGGTGCCCGTGGTGCTGGCACCACATCCAGCATTCGTTAGCTGTGCACAGCTGAGCCCTGGGCAGGCAGTTAATGTGTAACACGGGCAGTTCTCTGGAAAACAGGTGTTCCCTTAAGTAGGAAAAAAAAAGGGGTTTTCATCCTGGTGATGCCAACAAAAGCCTGGCCAGAGCTCCTTGTGGTGGTTTGGATTGCAGCGTTCCTTTGTTTGGTTTTTCTTTTGTGGGTTTGTTGTTTGTTTTGGGGTTTTTTATTTTTTATTTTCTTTCTTTGCCTTGACATAAAAAGGGAGAACGGGCAGAGACTCGCTCCTCGCTGTGGTCAGAGGCATGAAAGGCTTTATGGTTTATTTGTTTATTTTATTGGTTGTGTTTTTTTTTTTTCCTAATGGATTAACTATCTAATCTCTAATAAGCACCTCGGAGCTGGCTGTCAATATTTGATCTGTACATATTTTCTTTTTGTTATAAGAAGATAAGTCGAGCCCTAACCGTTCTGGGTGATCTTGCAGTGGGAGGATTCTGTCCTGAACCTTGTCTCGCTTGACACAGATGAGTCCCTGCAAAAATTCTCAGCCATTAATGTGAACAACTTGCTTTATTCAATAATAATAAAAAGAAAGAATAAATTCTCTTTACTAATATAAGGAGCTACTTAACTCCATCGTGTTAAATCTATAATTTTCTTATACTGAAGTGTTTTAAAGTTTTGATTCTCTGCTAAATCCAAGAAATTCTCACCTCCAGATCACAATTCCTGCTGTTCCTGTACCCTCATTGCCATGAGCTGAGGGCTTAACTTCACACACTGAAAACAAAAAAGTAAATCAATCCAGCCTGAGAATTAAAAAAGTAAATCAATCCAGCCTGAGAACTGTCAGTGTTGGCAAACTTTTAGGCCCTAAAGTTTGGCTGCACCTGTCAAGGAGAGATTTTCATTTGTCCTTGTCAAGGATCACTCAGAATAATAAACATGTGCTGGTGTTACTGGTGTTACTGGTGCCTTTGCCTAACCCGGGGTGAAAGTGAGGAGCCTGGCACGCCTGAGCTGGGGGCAGGGGGTGAATTTCACTGGTCTGGACTGAGAATCTGGAAGTATAATTAAGTGGGAGTTAGGAAACCAGGGATTGTGATCAGCTTGATTGTCCCTGTTGGGAACATTCACAGCACTGGAATCTGGTGTCAAGTAATGGCTTCGTTTGTAGTTAAATTATCATTATCTGATCTTGTCTGATTTTACTTTTTGTTAGTTTGGGCTGATTTTGGCCTGCAGAGTGTTCTGCTGAACTGAAATTCTGCATTTCTCTGTTGCCTCCAGGTTATCCTGTCCCTGGGCTTCCCTCTGGACTTGGAAATGAAGGATTTTGAAGGTGAAAACCTTTGCACAAGTGGTGTGAAAACCTGTGTTGGATATTTCATTGCTCATTGGTTTTGGGGGGTGAGCTGGGAGGCCAGAGCAGGCTCAGAAAATACCTGAGGGAGAGAGAGTTGTGTCTGTGCACCCAAATGCCACAAAATTCAAAGGTGCTGACGGCTCAGGGGGGATTCAATTGGAACTAAAAACACGCTGGAATGCCCCAAAAGAGTGTCCACAGAGCCAGAGAAGAAACCTGGGAAGGGCTTGTGCCTCAGCAACACCTGCACAGATTGAATAAATGATTGAAAAAATGATTGAATAAATGATTGAATGAATGATTGAATAAATGATTGAATGAATGATTGAAAAAAATGATTGAATGAAGGATTAAATGATTGATTGAATGATTGAATAAATGATTGAATGAACGATTGAATAAATAATTAAATTAATGATTGAATAAATGGTTAAATGAATGATTGAATGAACAATTGAATGAATGATTGAATAAATAATTGAATAAATGATTGAAAAAATGATTGAATTAATGATTAAATGAATGATTGAATGATTGATTGAATGATTGACTGAATGATTGAATAAATGACTGAGTGAATGCTCTCTGTGGCAGCCCTGCCTCCTCTCTGCCCATCAGTATTTTCCTGGCACTGTCCTCACCTCCATCCCACATTTCCTTTCCAGGCCATACCCCTCTCCACTGCGCTGTGCTGGCCCACAACAACCTGCTGAGGGATCAGGGCAGCCAGGCGCTGACAGAGGAGCAGCACAGGGAGCTCCAGCAGCAGAGCAGGGAGCTGGAATCCTGCATCCACCTCCTGGTGCAGACCGGAGCCTCCATCTACAGCCGGGTGAGGATGGGCTGGGTCATCCCTGGGTTTGCCTGGGAATTCTCCCCCCTTTGGGGCTCAAAACATGGAATTGGAGAAGGAATGAGCTGCTGGCACAAGGGCCAAGCCTATTCTCCTTCCAAGGGGCTGCTGGCAGGGTTAGGTGCTGCCTAGGAGCAGACACTGGGCACTCAGAGGGTCCCTGGAGGAAGGGAGGTGCTCCCCATCAGCTGCAGAGCTGGCCTGGGTTTCCTCTGATGGGTTTATGGGGCATCTCCAGCTTGTCCTGCTTGTCCCTTATTTGGCTTGGTGTTTTTATGTTCTTTTTTTCCTCTGTTTATTAAATAGGATGTGAAAAGCAACAAGACAGTTCTTCATTACACAGTCCAGGATGGGAATGTCTCCCTGCTCAGGTACTTCCTGGAGCTGAACGCTTCCAAATGCAAGGATTTTGTCAACAACAAGGTAATTTTTGTCACCAGCAGGGTTTTTTTTTTTTACAGAGGGAAAGAGCAAAAGTTGCCAATCTGAACTTCTTTTCAACCCCAAACTGCATTTTCCAGTAAACAGACAACTCACCTGGAGAGCAGCACCTGGCTTGAACTCTGTCATGAAAAGCAGGGCCCTCTCCCAGCAGGAGATGACACAGTGAGAAGGAGATAAGCAGGGAGGAGGAAGAACATGGGAATTGGTTGCTTGAGGAGGAACATGAACTTTAGGTTAGGCTGAGGATTGAGAAAACCCAGTGATGCAAGGTTTGACAGCAGCATAACCCCGAGAGGTGGCACTTCAGGGCAGCCAGGTATCGATTCCTTTCTGCTGTCAAATGTGGCATCACAGGAAGGACAAAGTTCCTGTTTCCATCAAGGGATGTGGGGATTCTTTCTGCCTTAAAGGTTATTTGCAAATTTTCTGGCACAGCCACCCCTAGGTTGGGCAAAGCAAGCTGGAAACCTCCCCAGTGCTGCCCCACACCTCACCTCGGAGCAGGTCCTGAGCAGTGATCATCTCACACAGGCAGCAGCTCCACCCTTCCTCCCAAACAAAACTCCTGACATTCCTGGGAGCCTCATCCCAAACAAAACTCCTGACATTCCTGGGAGCCTCAGCTGAGCCACCCCTGCCCCACCAGCCAGAGCTTTGTCTCTGCACAGGCTCATCAGGGCTAAGGGGGTGATTCTGGCTGTTCCCCACTCTGTCTTTCACCTTTGAGGGACGAGGCTGAGGGTCCCTGGTTTTCATTTCAGCAGCTGCAGCCTCAGCCTTGCTTGTGCCCCCCAGAGTTTGTGTCCCTCAGGAAAGAACTGAATTTCTCTGCCAACTTCATTGCTCACTGAGGCAGACAAAGGGCAGCTTCAGTTCTTTTACCCCCCCCCAGATTTCTGTTGGGCTGGAGAAAAACATATTTGGGGTGGTGTATGTGGGTGATGAGGCCGAGCTGGTGTTTTTCTGTCCTGTGAAGGGCTTTTCACTGCATTCTTTCTGTATCTTTAAATGATCCAGGCAGGTGAGAGCCTGTCCATGGGAGCCTCTGTTGTCTCTTGATCACAATCCTGGGAGAGCTTCCTCCTGTGATAGGATCACTTGGAGTCTTCAGTCTTGTTGCTGTGCTGTCTGGGGCAGGGAGAAATCCTGGGGTTTTTTTAGCTCCTGGAAGTGTGAAGAAGACAAGGAAAAATGTTTAGGTTTCCCTGGCTCACCCACTGCCTGTGCTTGTCTCACTCCAAATCTGTTTCCACGGTGCTTTTGCAATGAGGAAAATATTGAAGCCTTGGAGGTGTTTTTCATCTGGAGGATTCCTGGAGCCCACTTTGTCTCAAATAAGACCTCTTAAAGTCAGCCTGAGGCTTCAAGGTCAGATTGCCTCATTATCTTGGCCCATGCCTGGATTTGGAAGCTCTCAAGTGCCGATCTTTCCCTTTTAACAAGAAACCCTGTAACGAGCTTATAACCATCCCTTGGCTTTCTGGGATAATAAACTTGACAAGGATCTGCTTGTTCAGGCCTTGTAAAACATGCCTTATCTGAGAAGAACCGTTAAAATCCTGCAATTTTATTTTCTGCTCCAGTCCTCCCCGATGTCTCAGTGCTTACCAGGACCCGAAAATCACATTTTTCATGTAACATTTTAACAACTGGAATATTAATACAGCCTGCAGTTTCTGTCCAACCATTCCAATGCCATGACAAACCCATGATTGTTTCTGAGAGAGAAAAAAAACAAAAAAACCCAAGCAGCTGCCTCAATGAGACTCTTGCAGACTAAAAATACCTCGCCTTGTGCCTTTGTTTATCAGCTTTTTTCTCGTTTACAACCGTTACCAGTCATACCTGAGCAGACAGGGCACAGATTTCTACACGGTCTGGTGGCACCAGAGCTTCTGCAGCACCCTCCCTCCATCCATGCCTGGCTTCACAGCCAGCTCTGCCCTCCTTGTGCAAATCCTCTCACTGGAGCCACTCCATGCCTGGCCTGGGGGATTTGCATCTTCCTGGCGCTTGGAAGTGTTGGGGAAGGGGGCAGGGGGGATCCGTGGGGGTCTGGTGGTGTGGAGCTTTGTGTGCTGGTGTGCTTGGTGTCTGTAATCCAATTTAATGTTTCCCAGTGAAATATTTCCATGCTGGTTACAGCTTTCTCTTTTTTCCAGTAACTCCCCAGTCTCTGTTTCCATGAGGGTATGATTTAGGGGTGATTTCAGAGCAGTTTTAAGGGGGGATTTCAGAGCAATCATACACCAGGCTGTGATTTAGGGGGTGATTTCAGAGCAGTTTTAAGGGGGGGTTTCAGAGCAATCATACACCAGGCTGTGATTTAGGGGGTGATTTCAGAGCAGTTTTAAGGGGGGATTTCAGAGCAATCATACACCAGGCTGTGATTTAGGGGGTGATTTCAGAGCAGTTTTAAGGGGGGGTTTCAGAGCAATCACACACCAGGCTGTGATTTAGGGGAGATTTCAGCAGCCAGGGAATGTTCCTGCTTCAGGGCTATTTATCACCTACACCCAGAGCACCAAAGCTCCCCAATTTGTGGTGCTCTAGCAAAGAAAAAAAACCTGAATCCACAAACCTCCTGCCTGGGAGAAGCAGAGCAGAGATCCTCCCTCACCTCCTGATGACAAATCCCAAGAGGATTCTTCTCTCATTTCACCTCTCCATTTCCAGGATGATTCTGGGGAGATGGCACAGCTCACCAGGGAGGTTTATTTGTGTTTTTTACTCCTTTTTTTCCCCTTTCTCCCTGCTTTAGGCCCATGGCAACACAGCCCTTCACATGGCAGCAGCTCTGCCTGGTGCCAAGCACCAGAAGGAAATCATCCAGCTGCTCCTGGAGCACGGGGCAGACCCCAGCATCCGGAATTTGGACAACGACCAGCCAATCCACATGGCCCCTGCTGGGAAAGCTGGGGATCAGGTATGAGATCCACACTGCTGCTCTCCTCTAATTCACCTGCACATTCCAGGGGTGCCTGGGTTTGCTGCTTGCAGGTGTAAAAATATTCCTGATGTATTGGGGTGTTTATTTAGTTGCACATGTGCATTGTAAATAATTCTCTCTGTGTGAGTGTTTTGGGTGGCTCAGATGGTGCCTCCTGATTTTTTGGCAGGTCAGGCATTTGCTGAAGAAAGGGAAAGTCACACCTGCCTTCAACTCCTGCCACAGAAATGCCAGATGCTGAGTTAACTGCAATTTATGGGACAGCTTCAACTCCAGCTTCTGCCTCCTATAAAAACTGTCAGGGTGGTTCTGCAGCACATCCCTGCCCCTCCAGGCTTAAACCAGGGTGGGGTGAGAGTGTTTCTCAACCTGGCCAAGAGCAGCAATCAGACAGCAGAAAAATGAGCTTTCAAATGGTTGAAAACTCAATTTTGGTAACAGAGACCACAAATAAACCTCCAGCAAGGAGGTGAGCAAATCAAACAGCTGCTACATTAACAAGTAAATATTCCAAGTAAGTTCAAAGCACAGCCAAGCTGTGATTTGGTAGCAGCTGAAACCCTTGGAGGTGAAGAGAGCACGAGGTGCCAGTTTGGCTGTAAAAGGTTGAGGAATGCTGCTCTGAGACATCCCCAGGCTGTGCCTCTGGCTGGGGCTGCTGGAAGTGCTGCAGCCTCAGAGATGAGCACTGACCCTGCTCCCCTAGGGATGCTGAGGGGAGGGAAAGCCTGGCTGGAGATCTGCCCTGGCTGGATTTCACCTGAGGGAATGGACATCCAAACCCAAGAGCCCCACGGGAGGGTCCTGCAAGCTGGAACTCATCCCCAGTGCTTTGGGAGGGCTCTGGAGCAGCTCCCCATGGCCAGGCTGTCACCCCAGCCCAGGTGCTGTAAGAACAAGGACAATTGGCAGGTTTTTGTGGCTCCTGAGGGGACACTTCCAGCCCAATCCCAGTCTCCAGCTCTGGTGGCACAGAACAGCTCAGGTGGAGAGCTGAGCCCTCACCTGCGTGGGAGACAGAGAATTAATTCTTTTGGGTCTCCCACAGCTTTCAGGGCACAAACCCCCGTGGGTCTGTGCCCAGCGTGCTCAGGGTGCAGGGCTCAGTGCTCTCTTACTGCCATTCCCACCTGAGAGGGGCTGAACGGATTCTTTTTAGCGTTTCTGTGAAATGATTCGTGAATTGCTGTGCAATCAGTGACTTTGCCGGGGCAGGGACTGGAGGTCGGTGCCTGAGGGGAGGCAAGGCTGTGTTTTCCCCATCCTCAGGGCTCAATCCGAGCTCTTTTTTGGTGTGCTCAGGTGCTGTTCTCCAGCAGGATGAGCAGGGAGACGAAGGGCAGAGCTCTTAAATCACTGCAGCCACTTCCCTGAGCACCCACTGGCTGCCTCAGTGGGATTTCCTGAGGCACTCAGCAGGCTTGGAGTGTTTAAACAACTGACACCAACAAAAGCTCTTAAGAAATGCAGAGATCTCGATTTTCCAGCCCTCCTCTCTGCTGTTGGGCCATTGCCTCTCACCACACGTCCCTACAGCCCTGCTGACAGCGAGGCAGACGTGGATTTGCATGTGTTTGCATAAATTTTCATGTATCTGAGCGCGGGCCAGCGAAAGCCTGTGCTGCCTCACTCGGAAGGATGTGAGGAGGCCTTGAAGGGAGTGAGAGCAGTATCAGGGAGCTCAGTACCGTGTGTCAGGGCAAAGTGATGGATAAAATATCCATTTCTGGGACCTGCCAGCAGCAGGGCTGTCAAACTGCGAGCAGCACGTGGAAATGTGAAAAGCTTTTTGCCATCTAGAAATGTCTGTGAGGTGACTGAAGTCCTTTGGCAGCGAGTGAAAAAAAAATAAATATATATATATGTATATATGCAGGAGCTTTGTTTCCTAGAGTGGCTTTTCTCTTTATTATGTCATCTCTTGGGTGTTTCACACAAAGCAGTGTCCATGGGAGTCTGGGATCATCACCACCCCCAGAGTATCAGGGAAAATATCCTTTTAGGGGAGGAATGTGGCTCCATTAAAGCACCACCCTGGCAGCTGGTGCTGCCGGGAGCTGCTGGCTGAGGTCTGCAGTGGGAAGAGCCCCGTGACAGGCCCAGGATTCCTCCTCTCTGTGCTCAGCTTCCCAAAGCTCAGCCAGCAGAGAGAGGCCTGCTCTGAGAGCAGCCACAACCCACAGGCTGCTCCTGTTGGCTTTGGACTGGAGCCACCAGAGTGTTGGAAGCTGCTGCTTCCCCCTGTGTGTAAAACAATTTTCCCTTCCCCTTTCCCAATTCCTGGCCTGGCTGTGAAGAAAATCACTTTTAAGGCTCAGAGTTGTCCTGAGTGTCTTCTCTGCTGGGTGAATTTCACTGATTTAAGCATTCACAGCTCACCCCTGGATTTTTTTTATTGCTGTTTCAGAGGAAATGTAACTTCTCCAAGCTCGGCATTGCTGGCAGTGTGTGATATCCCTTTATTTGCACAGTTTATCTCTTCCTACATGTGGCTTTGGATAAGTTGCTAATAACAAAGGCTCGTTATCACCAAACAAACGTTCTGAAGTGGCACCATAGAAAAGCTGTCAGTCGGTTGGCAAGTGAAACTTTTAGATCAAATTCTCTCTGCTGGGGAAGCTGAAAATAAGGACCTTTTCTTTCCTCTGTAGCCGTGGGTGACTCCTGGAGTTATTCACGGCTTTGTAAGCACGGGATGATCCTCGGGTTTGTGTTTATAAAAGCACTCAGGGCTTCACCTGGCAGGGACTGATGAAATGCCAGCCTTTCTCTTCTAGCTATTTCCTCTAACTCCTTTTTTATTTTATTTTTGGGAGGGATAAAGGAGGGAAGTGATACATTCCTCACAGCCAGAAAACGCACAATCAACCTTTGAATGGCTCCTCTGTTGTGTTTTTTTTCCCCTTTCTTGTGTCAGCCAGGCCTTGTGTCAACAGCCAGCAAGTTTTTACTTGTCCCGAGTGTGTCCCCTGGGGCTGTTGACAGCGAGGTGGGGACAGCATCTCAAACGTGTGGCACGGGGGGAGGATTGCAAAACCGCTGGAGAAGGAGCAGCAGGGAAAGAGGAGGAGGCTGCAAGGGATGGAAACGTTGCTGCTTGTGTGATGGCAGCTGATAAAACCTGGAGATTTTGGTGTGGAGGGGCATTTTGCTGGGAATGTCTTTGTCTCCTCCACTGAGGAGGGGTTTGGTTTGGTTTGGTTTGGTTTGGTTTGGTTTGGGAGGTTTTTTGGGTGTTTTTTGTTTGTTTTTGTTTGGTTGGTTGGTTTTGTTTTGGGGTTTTTTGGTTTGGTTTGGTTTGGTTTGGTTTGGTTTGGTTTGGTTTGGTTTGGTTTGGTTTGGTTTGGTTTGGCTTGGTTCGGCTTGGTTTGGTTCGGTGTGGTTTGGTTTGGTTTGGTTCGGGGTTTTTTTGGGTTTTTTGGGGTTTTTTGCCTGGATCAGGCATCATCTAAGGAGAAGGATGGGATTTAGGGTGGTTTTAGGGCTGACGTTGCTAGGTGGCTGTGCCCAGCAGTGGGATCAGGGATGGGCACGGCCACAGCCCCTGCACAGAGCAGTCCTGGGGAGGATCCACACCACCATCCAAGGGTGCAAGCTGCCAAGAACCTATCAGAACCACACATCCACCTCATCTGGAGGTCACTGATATCTTGTCAGACTCCAACACTTGCTGTGCACACTCCAGCTGCTACTGTAAGATATTTTACTGAGTGTTCTTAAACCCTTATTTCTCATTTCATGCTGCCCTTTCACTCCCTGGCTCTGCTAAGCTCAGGCCAACCTTGCCAAGCCATGGGGAGGATGTGGGCACCCCATTTCCTCCAGAAGCCTCCAATTTCTGGCCTCAGCCTTATCTTCTCCTGGCTCTTTCATGTTGCTGATAAGGGGCTTTGACGTGTGGCTCGAGGTGTGCCTGCACCTGAGGCAGCAGGCAGGAGTAGCTGGCACTGGGAGAGCTCTGGGGCAGAATTTCAGCCCCTTCAGTGCCCCAAGATATCCCTCAGGGACTGAAGCAGCTGCCAGCACCACTAAAATGACACTTGGTGGGGTGTCCCTGCACAGGTCACACCTTTAACTGCTGCCAAGTCACAGCTCTTTATGATTTATATAATAATATATCTATTTTGCTATGTCCTGATGAATTTACCACTGGGGCCAATGCTGAGATTAATCAGGGGAGATTTTATTTGGAGGTGTCAAAACATTTTTAAAGCATGTTTTGGAAAAAAAATAACAACCTGCTACCTTATAAGGTAAAGGAACTGGAAGGATTTTCAGTTCAGTGTGGAAGTGTCTGGACCAGGTGAGCAAACAGCTGGATAGAATTCATATTTCTCTTCACAGATGTAGTTATTTTCTCTTTTTAGTGGAATTTGATATGGAGACATGCTTCTTTCTCTCTTTCTTTCTGGTCTGGGTGCTCAGCTGAGAAACTGAGCCTGCCTCACCAAGAGGAGGCAAGGCAAGGTCTTAGAGAGGTCTGAGTTTATGCAAGAAACAGGAAATCCTCAGGTATTACAACTTTCCCATTATCTACTTAAAAAAAAAATAAATAAATCATTTAGCTCCTGTCCAGCTGATTATGCTGAAAACCTTTTCTCAACAGCCCAAACTCGACCGAGGGCTGCCAAAATACATCAGGGAAATTCTGCCTCCATGGGGAAGCTGGTGCTGAGCAGCAGCCAGAGAGGTTTGGCTCTGGATTTTACCTCTGAGGGGCCTCTGGGCTAAACCCTAGGCTGGTGTGGCAAAGAGCAGCTTTGCTTTTCTGCCAGAACCACTGGGAAATGTCACCAGGGCAGCCTGAGCTGAGCAGCTGCAGTTCTGCCCCAGAGCTGGGTGATGCACGGCCTTCTCTGGGTACTGGATTAAACATGGACCTTTAATCTGCTGGAAAAGGGTGAGTGAGACCTCTCATGTCACTGAATAGGCTGCTCAAAATCTCCTCCTCACCTCTGTGGGAGCAGGGCCAGCAGCCTGGAGCAGCAGCAGACAAGAGAAGCAGTGGCCTTTAGCACATGAAGAACGACCAGGCTCCAGCATTTGCACCAGGTGATTTATTTGTATCAAAAAGAGCTGGTTTAATGACAAGTGTTTGATAAGGCAGATTTATTTTTAAAAAAACCAGCATCAGTGAAAATAAACAGGGAAAAAAAAACCCCACCAAACCACCACAACGACAACAAAACACCCCTGAGCGTGGATTAATGTAGTGACAGCATCGTGTAAAAAAAACGTGTAAGTAGTGAAGAGTAAACTGGAGTGTGTTAGGCAGCACAACTTTGCATAGTTCACGGGCAATTTAATCTGATTTGGATAGAGTGGATGTGTGAAACCGCAGCCCCCATTAGCTGTAGCAAATGTCGCAGCTCCTGTCCCTCCTGAAGAAATCCTCGGCCAGGGCCGGGGGCGGCAGGAATTCCGTGCAGAACTCGGTGCAGTCCGTGCCGGGGCAGGGGCAGCACTGCGGCAGCCGGCCGGCCGTGCCCTGGGGGCCGCAGGCCGGGCAGCAGCAGGCGGGGCTGGGGAAGGGGCAGGGGGGCTGGCAGGGCCACTCCTCCATGGGGCAGCTGTGGGGTTTGGTGTCCAGGGCTGAGGGAGGGCTGGGGGTCAGCGGGGTGAGGGGGGAGAGCTCCGGGGGAGAGCAGCTGGAGTTCCACGGGCTGGGCAGGTCGGCTGGGCTGGGCGAGCTGGCAGCCTGGAGTTTGAGAGAGAGGGGAAAAAAAAAAAAAGGGGGGGGAAAAAAGGAGATTTCAGGGAAATGTGGCCAGCAGCCAGAATTCCTGTGCTGTTGCCTTTCTCAGGGGGGTCTGGCTGCCCCAGGGAGATCCTGGAGGTCTAAAGCCAAAGGCAGTTTCTGTTAGTAGGAACAATTAGTCCCTAGCAGGAACTGTGCTGCTGTTTGCAGAAAACCTACAGGACCTCTGGAAGGGGCATTCCCCATCCTGCAGCCTCTCCCAGTTTATCTGGGGCTCCCCGTGGGGAAGCATTCAGAGCCCACGAGCATCCCAGGCGCCTGAAAGCAGCCAGATCCCCACCTCGCTGCTGCTCTGCCCCAGGATGTGACCCCCATCTCCCCTTGGGGACACCCGTGGCTGCTCCCCAGGGTCCCAAAGCTCACCAGGCCCTGGTTGAAGCAGAGCTGGAGAGGCTGGAAGGTGTCTGGGCTGTAGTGGGAGGGCTGCAGGGCACCGAGGGCCGGCTCCTCCGCCTGCAGGCAGGAATCGATCAGCTGCTCCAGGTACCCGGGGCTCTCCTCGCAGGAGAGGCAGCTGGAAAACTGCCAGGACGGGCAGCAGCTGGGCATGGGAGGGATGGGTTCTGCTTCAAAAGGTTCTAGGAGAGAAAGGAAAGCAGAGGGCAGCACGTTAATCCGGGTGTGTCCTCACAAAGGGCAGGTGTTGCCCCAGGCCAGGTTTCAGTGCTCTCCCTGTGCTCATAACCCTGTGGATTTAGACACTAAAATGGGCCCTGCAAGGTCAATTTTGTAGGAAAGCAGAAACCAGGAGGGAGATGCTCAAAAGCATGTGAGTGACTCAGGGAATCCAGCCCCCTCAGCTCCTTAAATGCTGGAAACCCTTCTGGCCCCAGGCTTTTTGGACAGGGATGCAGCTGGAAACTCCCTCAGACTCTTGGGCCTCTGGCCTCCCTTCTGTGCACTGTTTGCAGCCCCTGAAGGTGCCAGGCAGTGATTTGTGCTCCCCAGCCTGGCAGATGTGCCTTTGCCTCATCTCCAGAAGCCACACCTGCAGGGAAAAGGGGATAGCAGGAGGATAATTTGCTTTTTTATCCTCCCCACAGCCAGACAGGAGACAAACTTCTGAGCAGAACCAATGGAACGAGGCAGGGATGAGGTGGCATTGTGACCACTGGCCAAAGGGTGAGTTCCTGGAAAGCTCACAGCAGATCTGGCTTTTCAGAATTATTCTCTTTCCACACCGAGCCCAAATACGGTTTAAGCCCTGTCCAGGTGAAGGGCACAGGGCTGAAGTGCACACTGCAGGGTCAAAGGTGGCTGTGTGGGGTGAGAAACACCCAAAATACATAAACTGGTGGAGACCTTCCAGCCTGACAAGGCTTTGGCATGTCAGCTGCGGCGTGTCTCATGTTTCTTTATTAACATAAGCAAATGGATCCCCAGCTATTGATGATTGAACAGTTTCCTTGTCCGTGCAATGTGTGCTCCCACACCTGCCCAGCCTTCCCTCTGTGCTTTGTCAGGGGATCATTGAAGGATCCCAAAGTGCCCCTCCCCTCACCCCTTCCCCCTTTTCCTTGGATATTCACGGGCAGGAAAGAGGAGGAAACTCCTGGTGGTGTTGAAAATCTGATATTTCCCTCACTGCTATGGGTGCTGGCAGGAAAGGGAGAAGAGAACAGAACTCAGCCAGGTGCTGCAGACCCTCAGTGTGGCACCTCCAGCCTGGGGAAGGTGACATTATTCCCTAGGGATGAGCATCCCTTCCCAAGGGGGAGGCAATTCCTTGCTCTGGGAGGATTGACCCCCAGAAGGGAGAGCAGCCGTTTTCCTCTTCTCAGAAAATAAGAAACAAATGCTGAAGAAAACGCCTATGTGCTAAAAACATTCCTCCAAATCAACCCTCAATATTCAATTAAGATATCAGAGATTTTACATTAACAGAGATTTTTTTTTTTCCTCAAAGAGGAAAACTATATTATGGGGGAAAAACTATTTATATATATATTTATATATATATATTTATATATATATATTTATATATTTATTTATATTTATTTATATTTTTATATATTTATATATATTTATATATATTTTATATATTTATATATATTTATATATATTTTTATATATTTATATATATATTTTTTTTTTTACTCAGGAAGTTTTAAATCCTTCAGCCCTGTTATTGGATGAAAAGCTTTCTTTCCATCCTTTTTTTTTAAATGGACGTTTCTAAGCCTTATGATCGTAGAGAAAATGCTATAAGCCTGCAGCAAAGCGCGCTCCTGAGCTCCTCATCTGCATTCCCCGGGCTCCTGCCAGGTCTGATTGGCCGCACCGCGGGTGGTGCCGGCCTCAAACGAGGGCTGGGAAGGCTCGGGGCGGTGGGAAAATTTGGGAATGGGGCAGGCAGGGCCGCCTGGATGGGCTCGGTACCAACCTGGGTGAGGCGGAGACACGGGCTCTGCGAACTGGATGCTGCTGCCGCTGCTACCACCGCTCCAGGAAACCTGAGCGAAGAGAGGGGAAGGAGAGGAGCTGTGGCACCGAGCGAGGTGAGTCCGGATTTCAGAGCCAACTCTGGGAACAAACCCTCACAGTGTGGCTGGGGAAAGCTCCCCGGCACGGTCAGAGCCGTGGGTTAATGTGCAGAACCCGATTTTCCCTGCACAGCACCAAGGCGGGTGTGAAGCCCCTGGATGGGCTCCGTTTGCCGCATTCCCGACTCCACAGAGCTGATGTGTGCTGATTTCTCCGGGGCTGATGTGCGCTGATTTCCAGCAGTGTGGACCCCGCAGTGAGGGAATCCCCAGGAACTCGCAGGGATGGGTGTTTCTGAGAATGAGTGATTAACTAAAGACCACCGCGGGCATCCCTCCAGAGCGGATTGGTGTCGCCTGAGATCCAGCTCTGGCAGTGCCCCTTGGAAAGGGACAGCTTCGTGTTTTTAAGGAATGTTGGAAGCTGAAGCAAGACAGATCAGCGAATTCTAACAACCTGACCTGCTGGGAGGGAGAAATCCACCCCAAAAGCCACGGGAGTTTTGATGCTTGGGGGCCAGGATTTTACCCTGCAAGCACAAATACTGTTGGGAATTTCCCCCCCCCCTCAGTTTTAATTCATACAGCCCTCCACTTCATTCCCCTTACTCAGGATGCTCTCGAGTGAGCAGCCCATTTCCCTGGCAACAACTTCCCAGCACATCCCGTGCATTTAATCCCTCAAACAGCGGCTCCTCTGGGCCGAGAGTGCCTTTTCTCCCCAGATGTGACGAGGCAGGCAGGGATGGAGCTGAGCTTCTCTCAGCCAGCCCAAAGCCTCGGGGACTTTGGGGCGGGTCAGACCTTGTGCGGGTCCCCGAGGTGACTTCCCCCACCCGCCCCTTTTCACTTTTCCCCGTGTGGGGACACCGCAGGGGTTGTGTGAGGCGCTGCTGGAGACTGAGAAGCCGTTCCTGGGACACCCGGCTGTGATGAGGAGGCTGCAGGGGAGGAGTGACCCAAAATCCTAACAATTCTCTGCACCCAGACCTCTCTGGCCCCGGCTCTCGGGCTGGTTTTTGTGCGCTCAGCCGCAACAAGGTGCAGGAGCTGAAATCTGAAGGGCTTCAAGAGCCGCAACAGCATGAACCAGGAAGAAATAACGATTTGCCAAGCTCTGTATGCAAATCCGCAGGGTGGCTGGAGCTGGAGGAATCCCACAAAGGCTGGAAGAGGCAATGAGAGGGAATGTGCAGGTGTGTGTGCACACAGAGCTCCATCCCCTCCTCCAGAAGGGCTGGGGCTGCCCGGGTGAGCCTTCCAGCCCGGAGGGAGTGACTTTCCCGAGCAGTAGCTCTGCTTTCTCCCTGCAGTCCTCAGATTCTCACTCCTCTAGGGCACTGCTGCAGCTACTCTGACTGAACGTTCTTTCCCCCCATCCTCACCAGCCTGTTCCACACAGATTTTGGCCCAGAGATTACAGTCTTGGCAAAAACAAAAACAAAACCAAAACCAACAAAATAAGAGAAGGTACAAAGCGAACACCACAATATTTTTACTCACTGCTGAACCAGTGGCTGCTTGTCGTGCTCTCCTCTGCTGCAGCAACTCCTTGACTGTGATCTTCACCCTCACACCTTGGTACACCTTGGGCTTTCCTGGAAGAGTTTGTGGGGAAAAACACTTGGCAAGGAGGGAGAATCTCCGAGCAAACAGCAAATGCAGCAAGTTTTCAAATGTGGAGAGCAATTAGACTGAACATGACTAATGGGTCTGTGTTTGCAGTCACACTCACAGCCCACTTTAACACCTGCTATTCCAGCTTGGGACAAGCAGACACTCATGAAAACCTTGATAATATTTAATAACCACGTGTTTTATTCTTCTCTATCTCCTTCTTTCCCCTGCCCCCCCTTCCAGCTTTCCCAATACCGAGCTCCATCTGGTGCTGCTGTTGGATTCATTTAAATTCCTGACATATTTGCCTCTCTCAGGCCCTGAAAATGAACGTGGGAAGTGCTTCATCTGGTAGATGAAGCCCAGGAATCAAACAATGGAAATATGTGGGTGGTTATTCAGGGAGCTAAACAAAACCCCAATAAAATGGCTGCTTTCTTGCAAAGCCTAGATTACGCCTTTATTCTGCTCATGTACAACCCCTATTTATTTCAAAGAGAATTTAGGGTGTGTTTAATCCAGCCAAAATCAACCAGCCAAAATCACCAGTCACTACCTGGTGAGGGATTTTTTAGGACAGGAAATGATAAAGGATTTGATTCTTCTGAAAAAAAAACCACTTTCACTTGTTGTGCTCATGGTAAAACCCTCAGATCCTCTGGCAGTTGTTTCTGTCCTCACCTTCTGCCGGTGCTTTAATCCCAAACCACACAATAAAAGGGAACACACCCAGACTGATCTCTACACTCCAGAAATGCCAGAGCAGGGAGCAGACAGCCCTGGAGGAGGCACCAAAAATAAACTCCCAGCAGGAGAGAGGAGCAGTGCCAGAGCTGAGCCTGGCCTCCCAGTGCCACCTCTGGACACGGAGCACCTTCCCCAAGGCAGCTGCCAGGAGATCCTGGCACAAAAACAACGCTGGGATTGCAGGATTGCAGGAATCCTGCACTGCAGGCACTGTCCTCTCTGCTGTGACCCTGCCAGTGCCCCCGGGCTGCTCTGGGGGAGGACAGGCTGTGACAGGCACCCGGGGCCCTCCGGGGAGGTGACAGGGCTGCCCTTGGGGCAGTTTGCTGAGCTGTGCTCAGGGATTATCCAGCTCATGTTCTGGTGTTTGGTTTCCGTTCAACAAACTAAAAGGTGGGGGGAAATGAGGGTGGGATTTTGGGAGAACAGAGCTGCCTGCAGCCAGGGAGGGCTCTGAGGGAGCAGCCCCTCCTAGCAGGGTCAGGGTGGGCACAGGGTGGGCACAGGGTGGGCACAGGGAGCAGAGTGAGGGCTCTGGGGTCAGGGCAGGTGGGGAATCAGGAGCAGGGTGACAAGGACAGGCTGGGGTGGGCTTGGGGATGAGGAGCAGGGTGGTGAGGGTGGGCTGGGGGTCAAGGGCAGGGGGATGGGTTCGGGAGTCAGGGGCAAGGTGGTGGGCTGGGGGGCAGGGAGAAGGGTGGCCAGGGTGGGTTGGGGGTCAGGGGCAGAATGACAAAAGTGGGTCGGGGGAATAGAGGGACGATTCTGGGGGTCAGAGAGCACGGTGATGGGGCTGGGGCTCCAGGGGCAGAGGGATGGTGCTGAGTAGAAGGGAAAGGGTGCTGAGGGTGGGCTGGGAGTAGGGTGAAAAGGACAGGGGGTGGACTCGGGGTCGGAGAGCAGGGTTGGGATTTAGGAGCAGGGTCTGCGGGGTGGGCACCCAGGGATGCAGAGAGGGAGGTGCGGGGTGGGCACAGAGGGATGAGGGGTGGGCACAGAGGAGGGCAGAGAGGGCACCCAGAGGTGCGGGGTGGGCACAGAGGGATGAGAGACGGCACAGAGGGATGCGGGGTGGGCACAGAGAGGTGCGGGATGGGCACCCAGAGGTGCGGGGTGGGCACAGAGGGATGAGAGAGGGCACAGAGGGATGCGGGATGGGCACACAGGGATGCAGAGAGGGCACCCAGAGGTGCGGGGTGGACACACAGGGGTGCGGGGTCCCCTGTCACCCCCGGCCGGGGGTCGCAGCGCAGTCAGCCCGGCAGAAGCCCCGCTCGGTGCCCCGCGGAACCCCGTCCCGAGCCGGCGGCGCTGGCACCCGGCGGGCAGCAGCCGATCCTTCCCTGCCTCCTCCCTCCCTCCTCCCCGCCCTCTCCGCTCCCTCCTGCCTTGGCAGGCGGGATCGCCTCGCTGGCGGAGTGACCCCGGCGAACCCCGAAACGGCCCCAAAAGGGGGTGTCGGGGGCCGGAGGGGGCACGGAGCGGGGCTTACCGGACATCCCGAGCCGGAGCGGGCAGCACCTCGCCAGGTGCCCGGTGCAGCAGCAGAGGTGGCCCCGGCCCCGGCCCCACGAGCCGGCAAAGGGGGCAAAGAGGAGTCGGGCTCGAAATTTGGGGCTGAAGGGACCTGCCCGCCTGGTGGCAATGGCAGGTGGATCCCGACAATATTATTGTTTTATCCCCACGGGTATAAGTTTGAGTTTTTCTCTCCTAATGCCAAGTATTTAAAACCTCTAGAAACCAATGATTTGACAATCAATGATTGCGCGATACTTTCAATTTGAATATTCAAAGGCTCCACAAAATGGGCTATCTTTTTGTGAAAGCGAGCACATCCCCATCTAGCAGAGGGTCTGGGGGAATAGGATTTGGTGGGGTCACCCTCCCCACCCTCTGCTTTCGGGACTTTTGCAGGGTTTTACCCATCTTTCCCTGAATGAAGCAGATGCCTCCAAAGCAGCTCAGAGTTTTCCCCTCAGATGCACAGGCTGGGCTCCAGCCCTCTCATATTTCACTGCCTACCTGCAGTGAGCACTCTGCAAGGAACCGACTTGCTTTTTGCACCTTTTTTTCACGTTTTCAGGCTAAATCCTGAGGGTTTGGGGCCCAAGTGGCAGCAGGCAGGTGTGGCCTAACATAGAGGCTGCCCTGGGCACCCAGGTGGGTGAAGTTACCTGCACCCCACTTCTCCCCACAGCATTCACCCCCTCTGCCTGGCTGCTGGGCTCACACTGGAGTTTATTTGTGTTTTCCCCCAATTCAGGCTGTTTCCCTGCTCTGCACAGACCAGCCTTTCCCCTCCCAAGCCTCAGGGCTGGCCTGCCCTGGGGGCTGCAGGTGTGGGGTTCAGCCTGTGGCTCAGGCTTTGGGCACCACCATCCCCTCACAGCCCTGCTGGGACTGGGTTTTTAGGCTGCTTTTGAGCTTTTCCCTGGGGACCACAGCCTCTGCCACGGGCAGGCAGTGCAGGCAGAGAGCAGGCCAGGCTGTTAATCATCTACCAGCAGCTCAGGCTGGCTGTTGTCAGGGCCAAATCTTTTCTTCTCCTTTAAGCTGAACAAACAACACTTGATTTCTGCGCTGAGTGAGGCCGTTCCTGGCTCTGAAATGTGCCCCTGCAGCTCCTGGTAGGCCCAGCCTTGCCTGGGACAGCTTTATAGGGACACATCCCACCAGGAGAGGAGCCCACCTGCCCCGGAGCATAAAGGAATGTGCTGGGGTGGTGGTGGGGGGGTCTCACTAAGGAATTTGGGATCTGAACCTCTTCCCTTACCGGGGCTGCTGTGGGTGGGTGCAGCCCGGGCAGGCTGCAGGGAGCTGGGGTGATGTTTACCCCTGTGAGCAGAGCCTGCAAGGCTGCCCAGCTCCAGCCCTGGGGGAGCTGGATGCCCTCAGCAAACATGAGTTCTGGCTGTTCTGGCTCTTCAGGGCATTTCCAGGCTGATAAAAACCCTGCCTTGCTTCGGGGCTGGATGCCTGGCTGGGTGAAACACTTTGAAGGCAGCTCAGAATCCTGTCCCTGCTTCTCCCTCGGAGCCTGGTGGCCACACTGGCCTGGTGGCCCTGCTGGTCACAGCAGCCCCTGGCAGGAGGAACAGCTGAGGTGGTCCCTGGGACCCAGCCCAGCAGTGGTTCTGCTGTGCAGGGGATCGAGGCTCAAGCTGGACTCAGGTTTGGGGGCAGCAGGGCTGGGTGGGGCCGGGAGAGCTGCACACACCCTGAGCTGACCGGGGAACAGCTCTGGCTGAGCAGGGGCCACCCCGGGAGGCTCCACAGCTGCCACTGGTGGGAGTGGAAGGTGCTGTGAAGGCTTCAAATGCCCCGCGATTTGAGGAGAAAAGGCAAGGAGGGACTCAAAGCCTCTCATCCCTGCACATTCCCAGGAATGCTCCGGAGCCTCTGGCTGCTGCTGCCGTGGGTGCCAGGCTTGGGGGCTCGCTGGGGCTAAAGGGGGTCACCCCTCCCAGGCGGGATGCGCTGCCTCCGAGCGGCTTCCAGCCCGGTGTGTTCGTGTGTGCAGAGCTACCTCTAGCGGCCGCGGGCCCCGCAGTGTCCCCGGGGCCGGGCACCGCTCCTGTCCCCGCTGCCAGCCCCCCCGGAGCCCCCCGGAGCCCCCCGGGCCGTGCCCGCCGGGTGGGTGCGGGCGCGCTGCGGGCAGGGCAGGAGCGGCTCCGCGGCTCTTTCGGGGCCAAAAGGACCTCGGGGAGGGGGCTCCCGGTGCTCTGCAGCCGGCAGGGCTGGCCAGGCTGCCTCGGGCACGGCTCAGCAGGCAGGGCACTGCCCACAGCCCACAGAACCTCGAAACCATCCGGGCTGGAAGGGCCCTCCGAGGAGCGATGCTCGAGGTAGGAAAGAGCTGCAGACCGCAGAGGTTTTTCAGGCTGAGTGCTTTACTTGTGGGACCGGGAGGAATTCCTTTCGCGAGGCACTAGAAGGCACCACTCCGAGCTAGCTAAGCGTGGTGCGGCCAGTGATTGTGTTTCTGTCTAACCAGGGCACGAAGCATCACATCTGAAGGAGCAGCTTTAGGACGGAGAGCAAAATTTTGCTTCAGTGACGCTCTGCTCCTCTTCCCTCCCCCTCAATAAGTTCTCCTGCCTTCATAAGTCCCCCAGAGGGCACTTCCATCCTCTTTAGCCCAGGCTGAGTGCTCGGGGAGGTGCGGAGGCTCCGAGGGCTGCTCCGGGCACAGGTGGCTCATCCTGGAGGGCTCGCTGGCCACGGCCACGAACGGGGACAGGCTGTAGGGAGGGGTGGCACCGTAGCTGGGGGTGTAGTGGGCATCCTCGAGGGGGTGCAGAGGGTAGGGCTGGGCTCCGGGCACGGCTGGGCTCCAAGCTGAGCCTCGGAACGGCGAAACGCCGCCGGGGTCGGGCAGGGAGAGGCAGCTGGAGCTGGCGGGGAGCGCCTGCAGAGGGTCCGGGCAGGCGCTGTCAGACTGGCCGAGGCTCTCGGGTGGGCTCTGCTCCCAGGGCTCTCTCTGCAGGGAAACAGGGAGAGAAGGCAAGGGAAGCCCTCAGGGACAACAGCCTGCCCTGGAAGTGATGGAGGATCCATCCCTGGGAATGCCCCCGGGGTCTCTGTGGCTCTGAGCAGTGTTTGGTGGTGTAACTGTGAAGGGAAACATCCTCCCGTCGGGGTCAGCAGGAGTGAGCAGCCCTGATCCTGCAGGATCCAGGAGCTCTGTGCTGGGGCTGTGAGTGCAGCTGCCTCCTGGGAGGTGGCAGGGACAGGCAACAGCCTGGAGTCACCAAGGGCTGTTTCTAGAAACTCCAGGAGGGATGGTTCCATCAAATCACAGAACCACAGAGCACCCTGAGGTGGAAGGGACCCACCAGGATCCTCAAATCCCACTGCTGGCCTTGCACAGGACACCCCAGCAACCCCAGCCCGTGCCTGGGAGCAGTGTCCAGCTCAGGGGATGCCTCCAGGGATGTCTCCAACAGGAAGAGGGGGCTGGATGCAACCAAAGAGAAAAATCTTTTCCCCCAGAGCCCTGCCCCACCTGTGCCCCCATAACAGCCACATCCTTCCCCAATGAGCCCCCCTGCAGAACCCCACATTCCAATGGGGTGGCCGTGCCCTGGGGGAGCCACTCACGAGCAGGAGGTGCCCCGGGTCGCCGGGGAAGGACGGCAGCAGAGGGGGCACGGCCGGAGGGCTGAAGAAGGAGCCGGTGCCCGCGGGGAGAGGAGGAGCACGGTGATCCCCGAGCTGCTCGCCGAAACAGGGCTCCAGCAGGGCTGGGTAGCCCTGGGGGGCAGAGGAGTCGCAGGAGAAGGGCTTGGAGCCCAGAGGGGAGGAGTAGGTATCGCTGACAAACTGCTTGGTGCCGTGGAAATCCAGCTCGGCCGGGAAGGACCTGCGGACGCCGTAGTAACCGGTCATGGTGGGCGAGCCTGGGGCCGGGAAAAAGGGTGGGAAACTGTGAGGGAAATTCTAACAGCTGCCACAGAACCGTGGGCACCTCTGTGGGTGCAGAGCAGAGCCCCTTTCTCTCCAGCATCACCCGGGAATCCATCCTGCCCTGACTCAGAGGTGCTTCTGCTTCCATCTGCAGTGAACCAAAAGCGTTTGGGAAGCTGTAAATGGGAGAGCAGGGAGATCGAGGTCAGCTCAGCCAGGCTGTGCTTCTTCCTGGCTCTGCTACAGCCCCTGGGGAGGAGGTTCCAGCCTCACTCCGCTCTCCCTGCCCGAGAGCTCAAGGGATGAAACAGGTCAGCTCCTGATTTTGTGCTTTCTCTCTCCAGCTCCAGGGAAAACGGGAGAACACAGGAGGAGAAGGAGGGATTCTCTGCTCTAATTACTCTCTTTGAGGTTTTTACACAAGATTATTGCTGTTCTTTTTTTATTATTATTATTATTATTTAAATTACTTTCCTGCTGGGCTCTCTCGGAGGGGTGGCCCCGCTTGTTTCACATCCCCTGGAGGAGCACAGACGGGGCTGTGCCAGCCCTCCCACCTGCACGGAAGGCGCTCATCAGCCGAGGGGAAACCTCACCTGGCACTTGGCCAAAGGGCGACTGCGCCGCGCCGGTGCTGCCCTGCAAAAGATCGAGAGGTGTTTGAAAAAAAAAAAAAAAAAAAAAAAAAAAAAAAAAAAAAAAAAAAAAAAGTGACTTTTCAAAGGCAGGCGGCTCTCTGAGTGTAATTCACAGGCGTTATCCGAGCCTATGAAGGGTTTAACTCCGTGGTTTCCTCGGGGGTATTAACAGATGTAGGCTAAGCAGAGATTCTGAACGTCTTGTGCAGAGCTGAGAGGAGGATCAAGGTAACTGGCTGCTTCTTCCTCCTGTCCCACAGGGTCCCTGGAAGCAGGCAGGATGCTGAGGAGGCCTTTAGGTGCTGGCACGAACCGGACAAGGGGAGATCTGAGGCCTCGAGTGGCCAAAAGGGGCAGAGTCCAGCCCGAGCTCTGCTGCCCCAGGGCTGCTTCACCCGGCCCCTTCTGGCAGCACAAGCTGGCTGGGTGGAAAGAGAGTTCCTGGGTCCTATTTGGATCCTGCAGCAATGGTTGTGATAATAATAATAATAATAATAATAATAATAATAATAACAACAACAACAACAACAACAAAATATTGTCAATAATAATATAATCAATAATACCAATAATAATAATGATAATGATAATAATATTGTCAATAATATAGTCAATAATAATATCATCAATAATATCAATAATGATAATGATAATGATGATAATGATAATGATAATAATAATAATAATAATAATCCTCTCCTCTTGGTCCCCAGGTGAAGGAGAATCACCCCTGGAGTGACCCTGATACTCCCAGTGCCTAAATTCCTTCCCAAGCACCCTGGCAAAGGCATCTGCTCCTCTGGGATCCCCCTGAGTTGTGGTTTGGGGAGCTCCAAGCCCCCTGAGCAGGAGCATAGAGCCCCCAGGTGCCCTGCTGCCAGCTCTGCTGTCCCCTGGCCAGCTCTGTCCAGTTTGCATTGTGCAAACAGGAGGTTCCTGCCCCAGCAGGCAACCAAATTTAGAGGTTTGGATTTGAATTAAATTTGCCAGCTCCGAGCACTTCCTTCTGCTGCCCAGGGAAGGTTTGCAGCTGCTCCCTGCTCCGTCATGGAAATGAGCTCTGAGCCTGCAGAGGCCACATGGGCTGCAGGGGTGGCAGGAGGTGGCAGGAGGTGGCAGGAGGTGGCAGGAGGTGGCAGGAAGGAGCCCCTGGGCTTGTGGACAGAGGAGTGTTGGTGTCACACGGGCAGGGCTGGCACCTGTCCCCAGCTGAAGCCATCACATGCAAATCCAGGTCCCCTCTCAGCATCCATGGGCGTTTTAAGGGGAAAAAGCTGAGCTGGGAGGTTCAAGCAGCACAGATGCTGCCCAGAGGCCAGGGGGCTGCAGTGCTGGGAGCTGGGATGCTCTGCTGGAGGGACAGGAAGGTCCCTGGGCAGGGCTGGCAGCCTCCAGCAGGGATCATTTCCAGTCACCAGAGCATTTAATCTTTGATCCTCTCTGTTCAACAGCCACTGGAGCTGCCTGGCTGTGTGTACACACCTGTGCTGGGGAATCCCAGAGCTGCCAGGAGCTGCCAGGGCTTTACCTGCCTGGATTCAAGAGCAGGAGCCTCTGCTGCAGCCCATCAGAGCAGAGCCTGACGTTTCATTCCCCTCCTTGCTCTTTATGGGCTCTAATTGAGAGCCATTAGTTCATTTCCTCCCTGCCCTGGCAGTGGGGAGCCTGCATCTCCTGCAGCTCTGCTCAGCCTCCCTGGGGCCCACAGCCTGTCCAGTGGTTGATAAGCTGGGGCTCAGCCTGCCCTGCCCACAGATCCTGGCTGGGATTTCTCCAGAGAGCTCTGCTGCTCCACTGCCTCCTAACTCTGCCTGAATTTGAGGACCCAGCTCAAAACGATGCCCTGGGCCTGCCCTTTGGCAGTGCTTTGGCTTCAGGGCATCACCTCTCTGGCCCCAGCCTGCAGTGGAGCAACTGCAGGAGTGAAAATTCTCCATCAGAGCGAAGCTGAGCCCGGGCAGGCACCGCTGGACACTCAGCAGGGAATTCTCCTCAAACCAGAGCCTTGCAGTGCTTCACCTGTGCAGGCATCCTCACCTCAGAGCAGGCAGGAATGCTCTCACCCTGCAGAGAACAGCTGCAGCTTCCTACAAAGGAATCTTCTCCTGCAAAGGGAAAGCCGGGCTCTCCCTAAATCCCCAGAACCCCTGATTTTGTGTGGCTTTTTCCTCACAGCCCACCCTGATTTCCCATCCCTGGATGTGTGCAGGGCTTGGCTGTCAGGAAATGGTTGAAACCTCAGCCCAAAGCTCTGCTCTGCTGAGCTCTGACCTTCCCTGCCCAGCACAGGCCTCCCCTCACACCAACAACGACCCAGGGGAATATTTTTATTTCTTTTTTTCTGGAGCAAAGATCACCCTCCAACAAAAGATGCAGCTGAATTACCCTGCATCATCAACAGCCACAGGGGTGTTCAGTTATCTGCCCCGGCTTTGATTCTGCCAGACAAACAGAGCTGCGCTCACAGCTGCTCCTTTCACGACCCCTCCGAGCAAATAAGGATGTTTGCCCTGCACAATCATTTTTTGTCTCTGCTGGGGAATGAGCAGCAGGGCTGGTTTTGCATCAGATAGACAGGCAGGACTGCTGGGCTCTGCAGCACAAAGCCAAGGGCAATAAAAGCCCAGAGGATTTTACAGTCCCAGGTGCTCCCAGCCTGGCTGTTGAAGCTGCCGCCGCCTCCAGAGAGGGAGCAGGTAAATTCTGATCTCATCAACCAGGAGCTGTTTTCTCAGCTGCTTCCTGCTGCTCCCCAAAGAGCTCCTCCTAAATGTCTGCCTGCTGGGAGGGTGGCTTCCCCCAGTGCCTCTTTCTCCGTGCCTCAGGGGGCTTCTGCCTTCCTGCAGCAGCTGGAGCCTGTGGGGATGGATTTCCTCCTCCGTGCCTGGGCTTTGCTGTGCTTGGTGATGCCCAGTCCTGGTTTGTTTTGTTTTGTTTTGTTTTCTTTCCTGCCTGTTTTGTCTCACAGTGTTAATGGGCCTTGTTGCCCTGTTCTTCTCTGTTTTTTCTAAAGTTTTTCTAAAGTTCCTACAGCCTTCTGATGATTTAATTTTTGTGTTGGAGTTTTTCATGGATTTTTCACATAATCTATTGATATTGTAACTGTTCTTTCATGTTTGCATTCTTCTCATAAGGAGGAGGCTGTTGATGGACTGTTGGGTTGTTCAGTGTGGTTGGAGAGGAAGATTTTCTTCCTCCAACCCATGGTCACTGTTGGAATTCTATCAATGTCAAAGTCTGTAAATAAACTGCCCTTTTTTGCCTTGGACATCTCAGTGTGTGAGTGTCATTTCTTTTGTGTCGTGTGTGACAGGGCCTGAAAGTCACAGTGAGAAAAACACCTGCAAGTCAGTCCCTGTGAGGCCTCTTTACCAAAAAAACAACAACAAACAAAACAAAACAAAACAAAACAACAAAACAAAACCAAACCAAAAAACCAAACCAAACCAAACCAAAAAAACCCAAAAACCAAAACCAAACAAAAAAACCCCAAAAACACCAAACCAAAAAAAATACCCCCCCAAAAAAACCCCCCAAAAAACCCCAAACAGCCCAGAGGTGAATGGTTTTTGGGGAAAAAAAGGCATCAGAGCTCCCAGTTTCTGTGTTCTCCTGCCAGTGATCTGGGGCTGAGTTCCCTCTCTCTCCTTTCAGGTCACATTTCCAGCTCCCCCTCCTCTGCCAGTGTCCCAGGGCTCCCAGCCAGCCTGGAAGTGAGGAGCTGCTGCCCAGCAAAGGTGAGTCCCAGCAGCAGCCAGGGTTG
>JADMLD010001376.1:190000-393117 GCA_017589585.1 Phylloscopus whistleri
ACTGCCGTGGCCACCCCTCTGTGGGCAGCAAGACTGGATTGTGCAATACCCGGATGCCTTTGGGGCTACCTAAAAACAGAGGCCAGACAGAATTCAGAGAATAAAAAGCAGTTCTGTTTATGGAAGGGCCTGCAGGTGCATTTAGGGCAGACAAAGTCCCCCAGGGGCTACACTCAAAGTTAGATAACTGGTCATGGTTTTTATCAGTTTGGTCCATTTGCAGATTGGGGTTCATCTGCCAATTCCAGCTCCAGGTAATGAAGTCATTCACCCCAAGTTTGCTGCCCCCAGCTCACTTTTGTTTCCATCTCTGGGGGCCTGAGGCAGTGAGGTGTCCTTGATTGCCAGGCCTGGAGAGGAATTGTTGTGTCTGAGCAAAGTGGGGAAGCAGCAGCTGACCCTGTGTGTGGAGTTTGGAGTTCTACACTAAAGAATGGCAGGGTTACTGTTCTAAATGCAGATTTTGGAGTTGGCTTTTGGCAAATATTGACATGAATGTGACACATATAATGTAAGAAGGTTGTGCTGTATTTCCTTTTATTTGTGGAATTTAAAAATGTGATGAAGGTGTATTTCCTAATTGTAACTAAGTAGAGATGGGGGTTGTACTTTTTTGTAACCTCTAACTAGACAGAAGCCAGAAGGGTCTCCTGACATTCCTGTGAAAGAAGATTGCTGATAAAGAACAATCAAGGCTTTTGAGGGTTTGAATCTTCAGAAGACAGATTTACAACATCCATCCAGACCACGTGGAGTCCCACAGATAAATTGTATATTTTGAAACCAATATTCTGTATATTTTGAAACCAAAATGAATATTTGAATCATGCATTAGCTTATTTAAATATGTAACACAGGGCTCCTTAAAACAAAGGATCTGAAGAGGGACAGCGTGCTGATCTCACTGCTGGTGGTATCAGCACCTCGGCTGAAAAAGCTTTGGTTTTCGGTCTCCTAATTGTCTATTTTATTTTATTTTATTTTATTTTATTTTATTTTATTTTATTTTATTTTATTTTTATTAAACTTATAAATTTTACACAAAAGTGAATCGTGTTTTTCACATCCCCTTCCCCGCAGCTTGGCTGGCACAGAGGATCTCTGCCCTGCCTGGCTCCCGGCAGCTCTGCTCTGCTCAGCTCTGCTCTGCTCTGCTCCCAGGGGCAGCCCCAGGCTGGCGCCGGGAGGCGGCTCCTAATCCAATCTCCCTGCCGCTGGAGCCTGCTGCCGGCTCACGGGGCCGAGAGGTAAAATCCTGCCCTCCTGCTCATGCCACGAGCTCTCCCCAGGGCTGGCCTGGAGGTTAATTTGGCCTCTCACGTGGCCTGCCCTCCTGGGGAATGGGGTTTGTGTTTTCTTGTTGTTGTTTTGGGTTTTTTTTGTTTGGTTTTGGTTTTGTGTTTGTTTGTTTGTTTGTTGGGTTTTTTGTTTTGTTTTGGTTTGTTTTTTTGTTGTTTTGGGGGGTTGTTTGTTTGTTTGGTTTTTTTTGTTTGTTGGTTTTTTTTGTTTTGGTTTGTTTTGGTTTGGGTTTTTTGTTGATTTTTTGGCGGTGTTTTTTGTTTTGGTTTTGGTTTTTTGGTTTTTTTTTGTGTGTGTGGTTGTTTTTTTTTGTTTGGGGTTTTTGGTTTGTCTTTTTTGGTTTTTATTTCTTTTGTTTTCTTTTTGTTTTTTGTTTTGTTTGTTTGTTTTGTTTTTTGTTTGGTTTTTTATTTGTGGTTTTTTTGTTGTTTGGGGTTCTTTGGTTTTTGGGGATGTTTTTTGTGTGGGTTTTTTTGTTTGTTTTGGGTTTGGGGTGGTTTTGTTTGTTTGTTTTTGTGAGTTTTTTTTTGTTTTTTGGGGGTTTGGTTTTGGTTTTTGGGGGAGGTTGGTTTTTTGAAGGGGGGGTTTGTTTGTTTTGTTGGTGGTGGTGGTGGCTGGTTGGTTTTTTGTCTTTTTTTTTTTTTTTTTTTTTAATTGTAATTATTTTTAAAGTGTAATTATTCTTTCCCTTCGGAGGAAATTAAAAAGCACCAAGAGCAGCAGCTGGGAGAGGCTTTGCCTGGAACAACACCCTGAATAATTCCCTTTTAATTTTTTTTTTAACCTGGAGAACCCCCCAGGTTCTCTGCCTGCTCAGGACTGGGAGGACACCCCAGCCCCTGTGTGCAGAACCTTTCCCGGCCTGTGGATGGATTTCTACACAAAAAAAACCTCTCATTCTGCCCCTTCCATCCTTTCCCAGCCCTCCAAGGTGTGGGGGGTTTTGCTGGCAGGTAAAGAAGGGGCAGGAACACCAGGTGGGAGGTGGCACAAAAAGGAGTTGGTGCACAAAAAGGAGTTGGGGCACAAAAAGAAGTTGGTGCACACAAAGAAGTTGGTGCACACAAAGAAATTGGTTTTGTTCTGCCTGTTCTGTTTGCCAGCCGCCTCCTGGCACTGAGTTTTGTCTCCTGGGCTGGGGATTGCTGTACTTGGGTGAGGATATTCAGGTTAAATCCCAGCCCCATTCCCGTGTCTGCTCGGTCCGGGTGTTTTCTGTGCTGGCTGCAAAGTCACCGCACTGAAAGCGACCAAAGAGAGGGGAAAACAAAAGCTCGGCCAGGCTTCTTGGAGATGAAAACCTCCGAGCTGCTGTTTCCTTTTCAAAAATCGTCACACCCGGATTTTCTGGCGGGTTTGGTGGGTTAGGGTTAGTGTTTCCCATTCACATCGGGGCAGAGCTGGGCTGCGCGCTGTCACGGCACTCTGGGCGCGTCCTGTACAACCCCTTTCAAAAAGGGCTTTAAACCCTTTAAAACCCTTTTAAAAAGGCATTTACCTGTGCCAAAGCAAACTTCGGGGATTGTGCCTCTGCTTTGCGTAACAAAGAGCCTGGGACGGCAGATGGGACGCTCGACGTGAATTTAATTCCGTTTGTCTGCTGGTGAAGGAGCAGAGAGGATTTGTTGCATCGTCTCACGGCAAAGAGCTGCAGAACTGATGGGGTTTGTGTTCAGTGTGGGCCAGGATGAATTCTCAGTGTGAGGGCTCTCGTTCAAGCAAGGAATTGTTCTGGAAGCACCAAAAATTAACGGGGAATCGTGGAGTGGTTTGGGTTGGAAGGAACCTTAAAGCTCATCCTGCCGTGGCCAGGGACGCCTTCCACTGTCCCAAGTTGCTCCAAGCCCTTCCAACACCTTGGACACTTCCAGGGATGGGGCAGCCACAGTTTCTCCCCGCTGAGGAGCTCCCGGGACAGTTTTCCCAAACCCGAACGGGAATTAACGCTGCCATTATCCACGGCCCTAAAGAACCCCGGAACCTTTGCTGCACAGCGCTGCTTCCCGGCGGGGCCGCTCTGCCGCCGCGCGCAGGCTGCGGGTTCCTGCTCGCTGATTGGCGGGCGGGGCTGTCGGCGGCGGCTGTGATTGGCGGGCGGGGCGGGCGCGGTCCGGCGCGTCCCGGGGCCCCCCGCGGGGCAGAGCCGGGCGGCGGGGCGGGGGTGGCGGCGGCGCCGCTCTGCCCGAAACCGCGGGTCCCGGGTTCGGTTCCGGGCGGTTCCGGGAGCCCCGGGCTGCCCTGCGTCACCCGGGCCATGCCGCCGGGCCGTGCGGGCGGTAAGGCGGCCGTGGTGCTGCAGTGCGAGTGGCAGCAGTGCTCCTTCGTGGCCTTGGAGATGGAGCAGTTCTGCGGGCACGTGGGGCAGCACCTGCAGCAGCACCTGCAGCAGCACCTGCCGGGCCAGCACCGCGACGAGACGGAGCCTCTGGGTGAGGTTCTGGAGAAAAGGAGGCTCGGGGGGATCCGTCGGGCTCTGCACGGGGCCCTGGCAGGAGGAGGGGGCAGCCGGAGGGCTCGGGCTGTGCTTGCGGGGAGCAACAGGACAAGGGGAAATGTCGTCGGGTTGTGCCGGGGAACGTTCGGCTGGGACATGACGGGGAATTCCTTCATGGAAAGGGCGATCAGGCGTGGAAGGAGCTGCCCGGGGAGCTTTGGAGTGCCCGTCCCTGGAGGTGGCATTCAGGGCTGGGAATGGGGCACAGCTGGGACTCGCTGCTCTCGGGGGCGCTTCTCCAAGCTAAACAACTCGGTGATCTTCTGACCAGAGAAAGCTTCTGGCCGCCTTTCCTCCTCGTCCTGGGCAGAGCAGGGCTGCAGGGCGGGGAGCTCAGGAAAGCACGCGTGGTGTTTGTCCACCTGCAGCAGCTGAGCTTGACTTGGGGAGTGAAGTGACGTGGAGAGACCCTGGGAGCTGTGTTGGTGTGGGGCACGGGAGGGGGTTGGGTGGCACGGGAGCAGTTTGTGTGACACAGGAGCAGTACAGGAGCAGTTTGTGTGACACAGGAGCAGTACAGGAGCAGTCTGTGTGGCACAGGAGCTGTTTGAGTGGCACAGGAGCAGTCTGTGTGGCACAGGAGCAGTTTCTGTGGCACAGGAGCAGTTTCTGTGGCACAGGAGGGTCTGTCTGTGTTCCAGAGGAATACACCTGCCTGTGGCAGGACTGTGGCTTCTGCTCCCTGGAGAACCCGGCCGAACTGGTGCGCCACGTGTACTTCCACTGCTACCACACCAAGCTGAAGCAGTGGGGGCTGAGGGCCCTGCAGAGCCAGGCAGACGTCAGCCCCTGCCAGCTGGACCTGCAGAGCCACAACATCATCCCCGAGATCCAGGAGAACTTCGTGTGCCTCTGGGAGTACTGCGAGGTGAGGGCAGGGGGCTGGGGGTGCCGGGGGAGGTGCTGCAGCTCAGCTGCACAGCTGCTGCCTCTGTTTGCTGCTCTCCTCTGGCACTTTAAGGAGTTTTGTCAAGTCTGATTTTCAGCCTTCTGTGTTTACATTTTCTAACGGAGTCAGATACAATTTTATATAAATATATAAAATATATATATATTTATATATATATAAATACATATTATATATATTATATATTTATATAAAAATATATATAATATATTATATTATATTATATATTATATATAATATACTATATATTATATATTATATATTATGTATATTTTATATATAAATACATATATAATATATAAATATATTATTTATATATTTATATATTTATATATTTATATATTTATATATTTATATATTTATAAATATATAAATATATAAAATCTTGTTGTTGTCAAATCCATTCTTTTCACAAGGAGGAGGCTGTTGATGGACTGTTGGGTTGCCCAGTGTGGTTGAGGAGGAAGATTTTCTTCCTTCAATCCATGGTCACTGCTGGAATTTGATAAATGTTGAATCTGTAAATAAACCCTGCTCTTTTGTGCCTTGGACATCTCAGTGTGTGTGTGTGTGTGAATTCTCTGTGTGGTGTGTGACACTTTGCAGCACCTCTGGGCTCGTTTTAGTCTCTCTCACCCTGTCCTGTCTGTGCTTTCCCCCCCTCAGAGGTCCTTTGACAACCCCGAGTGGTTCTACCGGCACGTGGAGAATCACAGCTTCTGCTGCGAGTACAAGGCAGCAGGGAAGGAGAACCACGTGGTGCTCTGTGGCTGGAAAGGTCTGGGGGAGCTGCACAGGGCTCTGGGCTGGGTGGCACAGGTGGCACAGGGTTCAGAGAGCCCCTTGGCCTTCAGGAATAGGTGTGTGTGTGTGGTTCTGACTGGGAAACATCCCTGCAAAACTTCCCTCAGGGAGTGCTGGCGAAATGAGCTGAGCTGCAGTGGAGTGATTGGGCAAGGGCAGGGGGATTTTGGGGGCCCTGGGGTGCCTCCCTGCCCTGTGTGTGGGGGTGATGTGCCCAGGGGGACACAGGGAGGCACCTGACTTTGTACAGAGCTTCCTATTTATCCATAATCAGTACCTTGGAGAAGAGGCTGCAGCCAATTTATTTTTTATTTTGATTTTTTTTCCTTAATTTCTCCCATATTT
This sequence comes from Phylloscopus whistleri, assembly GCA_017589585.1. Lineage (NCBI taxonomy): Eukaryota > Metazoa > Chordata > Aves > Passeriformes > Phylloscopidae > Phylloscopus > Phylloscopus whistleri. The sequence goes on from JADMLD010001376.1 coordinate 195,850, forward strand.
GTGCCTGAACTGCTTTGGGGGGCCCACACTGGTTGTTCTGTGCTGATCTCACCCCGCTCTGCGGGGGTTTGGCCAAAACAGGAGGCAGCAGCTGCTGCTCCGTGAGGCCATGTCCCCTGGGAGGGCTCTCAGCTGTGCTGTCCCTCCCCAGACTGCAACTGCAGCTTCAAGGGCCGCTGCAAACTGCGGGAGCACCTGCGCAGCCACACGCAGGAGAAGGTGGTGGCCTGCCCCACCTGTGGGGGGATGTTTGCCAACAACACCAAGTTCTTCGACCACATCCGCCGCCAGACCGCCCTGGACCGTAAGCCCCGGGGGCAGGGAGGGGCTGGGGGAGCCCTGGGCTGGGATTTTTTTGGGGTTGCTGGAGCTGCCTGTGCCCTGTGAGCCAAGGGCAGGGTGTGCTTGGAGCAGCCTGGCTTCTCTGCTGATTGGTGGGAGTCATAGAGTTCCAGAATTGCTGAGATTGGAAAAGACCTCTGAGGCTGAGTGTGGCCTGTGGGTGATCCTCACCTTGTCAGCCAGCTGTGTCCTGCCCAGGAGTAGGGTTCTCCACCTCCCTGGGCAGCCCCTTCCAGCATCTGGTCACCCTTTCCATGAAGAAATGGATGGGCTCGATGATCTTGAAGGTCTCTTCCAACCTGGAAATTCTGTGAAATCCCTCCTGCTGTCCCTGAACCTCCCCTGGCCCAGCCTGAGGCCGTGTCCTGCAGGAAGTGACCCCCGCAGAGGCCGGGTCAGAGGCTGTTCCTCCCGTGGGCACACCAGGGTTTCCAGCCCCCTGTACCCCCTCTCCTCACTGCTCTCTGTGCTCTTCTCCCTGCCCTGATCTCTCCTGCCCCCTCCCTGCCCCGCTGCTGCAGAGCAGAGGTTTCAGTGCTCCCACTGCTCCAAGAGGTTCGCCACCGAGAGGCTGCTCCGCGACCACATGAGGAACCACGGTGAGTGCAGGCCCTGCTCCCAACCCAGCCCCCGTGGGCTGTGTGCTCTGCCCTGCTCTGGGGTGACCTTCCTCCCCGTTTTTGGCCCAGTGAACCACTACAAGTGCCCCCTGTGTGACATGACCTGCCCGCTGCCCTCCTCGCTGCGCAACCACATCCGCTTCCGACACAGCGAGGAGCGCCCCTTCAAGTGTGACTACTGTGACTACAGGTCAGAGCCAGGGCTGGCCCTCTCCCCAGGCCCCCCAGAGCCCTCTGGGGGGGTGTGTGTGCTGCAGCTTTGCTGCCTGACTTTGTGCTTCCAGCTGCAAGAACCTGATCGACCTGCGGAAGCACCTGGACACGCACAGCAAGGAGCCGGCGTATCGCTGCGAGTTCCAGGCCTGCAGCTTCACTGCACGCTCCCTCTGCTCCGTCAAGCTGCACCACAGGAAGGTCCACGAGGTGGGAAGAGCTTGCATGAGGTGGTACCCCATGTCAATCTTAGAGAATTTCCTCTCTCCCTCCCGGCCCTGGGGTGCTGATGTCACTCTCTGTGTCGCTCAGGGTGACTCGGAGCCCCGGTACAAGTGCCACGTGTGTGACAAGTGCTTCACACGGGGGAACAACCTCACTGTGCACCTCAGGAAGAAGCACCAGTTCAAGTGGCCCTCGGGACACCCTCGCTTCAGGTACTGCTCACCTTTAGCTGCTCAGTGCCTCCTCTGCAGTGCAGGACACAGCTCCTGCCCTGTGCTGGCAGGGCTCTGATGTTTGTGAATGTGTTCAGGAGCCTTTTCCATGTGCCTGGGAGGCACTGGGCAGTAAATATTCAGTGGGATCTGAGCAGGGCCATCACTGCTGCCTCTGGTGGGACACTTGTGAGCTTGGCAGGGGCCAGGTCCAGGTGTCCTCCTCTAGGGAGATCAGTCTTGTGACAGAAGCCTCTGCTGCACCCTCTCTAGGAAACTCCAAAGGGTTTCCAGAGCCTGAAAGCTGGGAGGGGAAGAGGATGGACTTGAAATGCTCCCAGTGCAACAGAGTGGTGGAAGGAGATGGGCTGGGGAGGTGACTGAGCCTGGCACAAAGCTCAGGAGCTGCCAAGGGTGTGCTTTTGGGAGCAGAGGCTGCAGTACCATCTGTGCAGCACGGGGATGGAAACCTTGGATGCTGTGCCCTTTCCCTGGCTGTTCCCCATCCCCTGGGCAGGGGAGTGTGCCTGGCTGACCCCTCCTGTCTGTGCCCAGGTACAGGGAGCACGAGGACGGCTACATGAGGCTGCAGCTGGTGCGCTACGAGAGCGTGCAGCTGACGGAGAAGCTGTTCAAGGACAGGGAGCAGCGTGGGGAGGCTCTGGATGGCTCCAGCGAGTGCCTGGTGCTGCCTGAGGGCAAGGGCAACCTGCAGGGCATCCTCCTGGAGCCGCCAGCAAACCCTGCCCTGGCAGAGAACAGCGTGTCTGAGCTGCCCCTGCCGCCAGCCCTGTGCTCTGCTCCTGGCCCTGAGCCAGCACAGCCAAACCCCTGCCCAGGAGCTGCCTCCTCCTCCTCCTCTTCCTCCTCCTCCTCAGAGCAAGGAGCCAGCACCACAAGCAACCCCATCATCCGTGTGGTGAACAGGATCAACGAGCAGGGCCAGAGCGAGACTGTGTACTACGTGCTGGCCAGCACGGCCTCGGGGGAGCAGGGCACGGCAGCCCTGCCTGTGAAGCTGGAGGAGGACGTCATGGACAGGCTGCAGATAACAGCAGAGGAGCTGGGCATCCAGATCCTGTGAGGGGCTGCCTCTCTGCAGGAGGAGAACTTCAGACTTGGGCTGTGCTGGTGGAGTGCCTGGGGAGAGGGCTGGGCTGGGCTTCAGTGCAGCCTCGCTGGTTCTGGTCAGCATGGGGAGAGGGGAGGGACAGAGCTCCTGGGTGTGAATCGAGTGATCTGAGCTGCAAAGAGCTGTCTGCCTCCTCCTCTTGGGGGTTCAGGGTCTATCGAGCTTCTCCCAGCCCCCTGGGAGGTTGGAGGGGTCAGCAGCTGTGCCCTGCTGAGCAGGCAGGATGGTGTGTGCAGCACTCACTGGTGCTGAAGCCTCAGCCCTGGGAGCACGGGTGGCCCTTGGCAGGCCTGTCCTGCCCCATCCATGCCTTCTCCAGGGGACACCACGCCTTCATCAGCACTTCCTGCACACATTTCCTGCCTCACCTGGTGCTGGTGTTGCCTCCCTGATCCCATAACCAGCGCTGGTCTCTGGCAGGACAGTGCTGGAGGTGCTGTCCCTCCCAGGCCACTGCAGCCCTGGGACATGGGGAGCTTCTTGCTGCTTTTGGCATCCCCTGGGTGTCCCCCCCACATTGGGGTTGGGCTCCTGCTTGGGCAGAGTGTACTTTGGCAAGACAAATAAAGATCAGGCTGCCAGTCCCAGCAGTGTCTGGTGTGTTTCTCTGCACAGCCCGGCCCTGCCAGCCCTGCTGTGGTGGGAGGGTGGCCCTGGCAGGGCTGCAGTGTGGGAGGTGGGCACTGAGGAGCTGCCAGGCTCCCCTGGCGCTGTGCAGCTGGCTCTGGAGCATGCTGCTCCCCAGAGGTGGCACTGGGAGGCCGGGTTTACCTCTGGCACTCGTGGGGCTGAGTTCTGCTGCCTCCCCCAGGGCTGGCTGCTGCCTGCTCAGGCCTTTTTTGAATACAGAGAGTAGCTTGGGCTTCTCAGCAGGGCCAGCTCGTCCTTTGTTGAGCGATTGGACAAGGACAGAGTGACTTTGGGGTCCCTGGAGTGCCTCCCTGCCCTGTGTGTGCAGGTGCTGTGCCCAGGGGGGCACAGAGAGGCACCTTGCTGCTCTTGGCTGGACCCTGACTTTTCCTTCTCACTCCTTTCCCAAGCAAAAGCTGTTGGAATTCCAGGTTGCTGGGGGAAACCACTCCATCCCAGCACCTCGAGGGGAGAGGCAGAAGCTGTTCCTGACAGCACACACTGCTGGGGGATGCTGCAGGCAGAGCATCCCTGCCCTGGGCACTCGGGCACTCCACGTCCCTGCCTGGCCCCCGCTCCCCGGCCTTGGCAGGGCTGGGCTCAGGCTGCCTTCGAGAGCAGGGCCCCGTGCCAGCTTTGCATTCTCAGCACTCCCAGCCTGGCACTCCAGCGTGCCCCGGGGCTGTGCTGCCTTCTGCTGGATTTGGGGGTGGGCGCTCTGGGAGTGTCCCTTTAAACACCGGGGCCCGGCAGGGTAATCTGCCAGGGATTATCTGCTGGGGAGAGGATTGGCATTAAAGGGAACGTCTCCTCCCTTCCCCCCGTGTCCAGCAGCATCCCCCGGCCTGGCCGTGTGTGTGCAAACCAAGTTCACTTTCTCCCGAGCGAGCAGAGAGGGCTCTGTGGTTGGAGGGGCGAGGGGAGGAGGGCAGATGATGGCACTGCGCCTCCTCTTCCTCGCCGTGCTGGCCACGCTCGTGTCCTGCCAGGACCCAGAAGGTAACGAGGGGCTTGTGGGATGAGGAGGTTTATGGGGTGCCCCAGAGCTGCTGGCACCAGTCCTGCCCAGTAAGGAGCAAGAGCAAGGCTTGGCACAGGGGAAGGGGGAGCTGAGGTCCCAGTGGCTGCGCTGGGATGGGCTTTTGTGGGCTCCAACCCCTCCCTGCGCCAGGCTGGGCAGCTGCTGGCAGCGGTGCCCTCGCCCCCCAGCCCAGCTCAGCCCCGCCTCGCCCCCCGTGGCCCCAGGAGGAGACCTGGACACCTACTGGTCTGGCACGGCGCCCATCTGCCTGGGGGGCTGCAAGGGGAGGCACAAGGAGCTCAAGAGGAGCCAGTGTGGGAACGGCAGCTGCTGCTGGCTGGGCTACAAATCCTTCTGCAGAGGTAAAGCCCCGGGGAAAGGACGGGGGATGCCTGGGGACGCTGCAGGGCTTTGTGCCACCGAGCGCCTCCAGCAGCTTGGGCCACGCGGGGATACCGCCTGGGCCACCCACCTGGGCCTCGTCTGGGCGAGCCCTGGGCTTGTCCCCGCGGCCAGCAGGCTGCCCAGGCTGCCAGCTCCGTTCCCGTCCGTGTCCGCAGTGAACTGCGGGCGGCCCGAGGCGGATTTTAACTCGGTGGTGCACGGGAACGACTGGTGGGTGGGCTCGGTGGTGCGCTACAGCTGCCGGCCCGGCTTCGTGCTGCTGGGGGACCCTGCCAGCGCCTGCCAGTCCGACGGCCGCTGGACCCCCAAGCCCTCCTGCCTCCGTGAGTAGCCCGGGGGTGGCGCTGAGCCCCTGCCCGGGGGCTGCGGGCTCGTCCCCAAGGTGAGGGCTCCAGGTGACAGCCAGCCCGTGCTGGGCTCTGCATTGTCCCCGCAGGGATCTGCCTGCGGGGCCGCATCGAGATCAGCGAGCGCGACATCACCGGCAAGTGCTCCTCGTCCTGCGGCAGCCAGGCGCACCTGGGAGCCTTCCTCAACCGCGGCTGCATCAAGATCTCCGCCTGTGTCACCAAACTCTCGGGCTGGGCCCGCTGGTTCCAGCGCTGCGACATCTGCGAGTGCGACTGCCACGTGCCCTGCGGTGGGTCCCGGCGGTGGCACCGCCCGGCCGCGGCTCGCTGCTCGGTGGGGAAGGCTGGCACAGCTCCAAACCCGCTCTCTTTGCTCTCCTCAGGTTCTTCCAGGTAGAGCTGGGCCAGCCGGGGCTGTGGCCACCGGCCCGGTGCAGAGAGGCTTCCCCCGCGGGTTCTGCTTCCCTTCACCACGTGTCTCCGTTGCTGTGCTCCTTCCGTGAGCTCTGCCTGGCCCGAGGCTGTCACCTGAGAGGAGAAGAGACCTTCTGGAGTCACGGGGCTCTCCAGGGGCAGGGGATGCTCTGGAGCAGCAGGCTCTGGGATCTGTCTGTGTTTCCTGCAGCTGGATTTGGGGACCGTGGTGCCAGCACCCCTTTGCCTGCAGGCTCAGACCCCCCTTTCGGGGGGGGGAGGCAGCACCTGTGCCTGTGCCTGTCCAAAATACCTGTCCTGCCGTGCTGCAGGTTGTGATTTCTCCGTTGTAACAGGGAATAATTCATGTTTTCATAATATTCGTTGTTATAGTAGAAATATAGTTATGTTCTACTATATTTTATAGTAGAAATACAGTAGAAATAAGGAAACCGACCCCCCCACACACACATAAAGGGCCTGGAGAGTTTCACAAGAATCGTCTCCAGCTCGGGAAGAAGACAAAGAAATTACAATTCCAATAGAAGGAGGAAGAATAGCCAGGATGAAGGTGATCGGACTTCAATATAGTATCTTATCAGGACCATCCACATCGCCTGGAGATCCCATTCACCAAGGAAATCTTTTCAAACAGCAAAACCAACTGACTGACTTGGGAACACATGGTGAAACCTCGGAGGGACGTGACAATGCAGAGTTTGGGGTTTCACCCGATGCTCACTTTTTCCTTGATTTGTTTGGCTTTGTCGATTGCTTGTCTGAAATTTCTCGTTGGCAATAAATTGTTTTCACTGAGATTGGCTTTCCAAATTTGTAACATCAGTGCCGGGTAATTCCAGGCCCCGAGCTGAGAGGTGGAGCTGCCCCCAGAGCTGGCTGAGGCAGCAGGAGGGTGGCACCTGCCTGCTGTCCCCAGGGGCAGAGCGGCCTGGCTGGGGCTGCAGCAGCTGCTGCTGAGGAACCCAGAGGGTCAGACTGCCCTGCAGCCTCCCTGGGAGTGCATGCTGGGGAAAGCTCTCAGCTCCCAGGTGGAAAAATCTTTCCTAGGGGCTGCTCCATGCTCTGGCTGCTGCTCCTGCTCCTTCCAGAGGCTCTGTGGTCCTGCCCTGAGAGCCCCTTCTCCTCCTTGGAGCCACCAAGGGAGAGATTTGGCTGCAGCCAGGAGCAGCTTGGTGCCCCTTGAGGACATCTCTGGCTGCATGTGAAGCAGCCCTGGAAGCAGCTGTACCCCCCAGGGAAGGAGAGGGTGGTCTGGAGCACATGTGATAGCATTGCTGGGGGGCTGCAGGACCAGCCATGGGCCATTAAAAATAGATTTGCAGGGAATCACACCAGTTTTGCTGTCATGCAAAGAGGTTCTGCTGCCTGCTCTGGCCCTGCAGCCCTGAACAAAGATCCCAGAGCCAGCACAGGCTCCCTCTGCCCCACCACGATGACACAGCTATGGACAAGGCCCCTTTAGGAAGGTGCCAGCTGGGGATTAGAGAGGTGTGAGTGTGCCCAGGGCTCCATCTCTGCTTCCTTCCACCTTGAAATGACTCCCCAGCAGCTGCTGGTTGTTTCATGGCCACCAGCTCGGGCCCAGCTGAGCAGAAAGGGGTTCAGCATCAAAGAGGTCATTCCCAGGCCCTCCTTCTGCCCCCCTGCAAGGAGGAAAAGCTGTTTGGCACTGCACAGAGCAGGCCTGGGCTGGGACCTGCTGGCAGGGAGTGCCCCAGGGATGGGAGGCAGCTGGGTACAGAGGGAACTGGGTGAGTCCCACGTTCCTTTTGCTCCATGACAGGATGACTTAAGACCTCCATGAGGAGCTTGGCTCCATGGATAACTCCTCGTGCCTTCCCCTGGCCCAGCCCCCTGGTCTCCTCTGCCTGGATCTTGCCCTGAGATCTGTCCCAGCCCTAAGCTGGCGAGGGGTGGGGAAAGCTCAACAGATGGTTTTTTAATTAATACTCTTGCTGGTGCCACTCATTTCCATATGTCTTTCGTGTTTAAGTGCTGTGGTGGGTGAGAGGTGTGAGTAACAGCGAGGAGGGAGCCAGGCGTGGTGCTGGGGGGGTGCAGGGGGATCCAGGTCCTGCAGGATGAGCTGCAGCAGGGAGGGTGTGCTGGGGGTAGCACCCAGAAGGGACACCCCTCTGCCGTGCCCCTTGGTGACCAGCTGTCACCCCACTGGCCACTGCAGCCCTGGTTGCACCCCGTGCCTGTGTGTTGGGGTGTCTGCAGAGGGGTCTGAGCAGGGCAGGAGGGGGTTTAGGGTGCGTGGGGCTCCCTCAGGGGGGCTGGGCTGAGGGGGCTGTGGGGGGACCCGCGGGGGCTGTGTCCCAGCTGCGGACGGAGCCGGCACTGGGGTGCAGGGGGTGCAGAGGCAGGGCTGGCAAACCCCGGGCGTGCGCTCGGGGATGCTCGGGGCCTGCTGGCAGGCAGCGAGAGGAAATTGGGCCGGTCCCTTTAAGAGGATTTTTCGCTGCCTGGCAGCGCTGCCCGCCCGGGCAGCCCATCCATCCATCCATCCCTCCATCCATCCATCCATCCTGCCGCCCATCCTGCTCCCCGCCCGGCAGCACCGGCCACGGGGCTGGCGGAGAGCGGCGCCCCCGAGCAGCCCGGCCCGGGGAGCTGCTGGCCACTGCGGGGCTGCTGCTGGCCACTGCGGGGCTGCTGCTGGCCACTGCGAGGCTGCTGCTAGCCACCGCCGGAGCGCCCCCCGCCCGCCCTGCCCTCCCAGCCCCGCGGAGGGATGGGGAGGAGACCCGGGCCGGGCACCCGCGGGGGCAGCGCCCAGCCCGGCTCCCGCCGCTGAGCACCGCAGCCGCGCCGAACCGAACCGAGCCGAACCGAGCCGCCCCCCGCCCGGCCGGGCCCCCCGGGCATCGCCCCTTTGTCTGCGGAGGAGGCGAGGCGGGGGCGCTGCGGGAGCGGAGCCGCCGCCCCGCACCCTGCCAGGTGAGCGTGCGGGAGAGCCGAGACCCTCCCCGGGGCCGGGGTAGGGGGGGCTGGGGATGGAAGGGGCCGGCGGGGAGCAGGGATGAAGGAAGAGCATCCTCGGGCAAAGCCTTCCCGTCCCCACCCCGCGCCTCGGGGCTGGGCTAAGCCGCGGAGAGCCGCTTGCGGGATTTAGCGCTCCGTGAACGCCCAGCCGGAGGAGTCAAGGTGAGCCCGAGGGCGCTCCGAGCCCGCTGCCCCCCACCGCCTCCCCCGAACCCCCCGTTCCTGCCCCCCGCGGATGCTGGGAGGGGACCCCGCGGGCTGGGAACCCCCACCCCTCCTTCCCCGGGGCTGGGCTGGCTTCCTTCCAGCCCTGAGCAGCGGGATCTGCCTGCGGCAGGGAGTGGGCTGGGGGGAATCTCCCGCAGCTCCGGCCGCCCCTGGCGGGGGCCGGGTGTGAGCGCTGCAGCCGCAGCCCGGCTGAATGTAGGTTAGCGAGGCGGTGGGACCCCAGCCGGGGAGGCGAGAGGGGTGCAGGGCACAGCCCGCTCAGGCACAGCCCGAGCTCCTTTTGGTGCTGCCGGGGGGATCCCCGACCCCCTCCCAGCCTCGGGGAGCCGGGGTGAGCGCGCTCCCCGCCCTGCCTGGCTCAGCATCCCCCCAGCACCGCAGAGTCCCCGAGCCGAGCGGGGACGCGGGGAGCTGGGCTGTGCTGCAGCCGGCTGTGGAGCACTGCGGGCAGGAGAGGGCTGGGGCAGGTACCAGCGTCATGGCCCCCGGTCCGTGCTGGCCTGGCCTCCCAGGCTGTGCTGGAAGAGCCCGGAAGGTGAAATGATCAGCCGAGGAAGGCAGAGAAGGGATGGCACCGGCAGAGCCCCCTCCCTGTTCTGTTAAGGCTCTCCCAGCAAGCCCAGGGGGACCCCAGGCACTGTCTGGGGGTCTGATGTAGCCAGGACTGCTCTGCCCCAGGAGCACGGCGTGCTTTATCCGAGGAACCAGCTGGAACGATCTGCTTGTTTAGGATTTCATACCTGTGTTGCCTAAGGCCAGGGCAGGGCTGGTTCCCGGCGAGTCCTTGGGGACATCCAGGCATAGGGCAGGACACCAGCTCTGCCACCTCCCTCCCTGCACCCACCGCGACAAACGGGGTCGGGGCAGGCAGCCCCGGGGCTGGGGGAGCCCAGCAGCTCCTCGGGCAGCAGAGCTGGACCGAGCCGCAGGAGGTGCATGAATAATTGACTGTGGAGCTGAACAAAATCCGGCTGCTCCTCGCCCTGAGCCCCTGGGCGCAGGCTCGGCGTCCCTGGCTGGCTCCATCCCTCCAGCCAGATGTGGGTGTGCTGGCCCCAGCTGGGCGGAGGGGACAGCGCGGCCTGGAGCCAGCAGGAGAAGGAGAGACAGGACCGGCCGTGGGCTGCTCCCTGCAGCGCCGGGGAGAGGGAGCCCGCTGCGAGCCCATCCCCGTGCGCTCCCCACAGAGCAGCAGGATGGCGGAGAAGGGCATGGATCCCGCCTGCGTCTCCATCGCCCTGGAGGACACGGTGTGCCACGCCGGCCCGCCGGACGCCCCGCTGCTCACCACCCACTTGAAGAAGGTGGAGAACCACATCACCGAGGCCCAGAGGTTTTCCCACCTCCCCAAGCGCTCGGCTGTCAACATCGAGTTCATCGACCTGTCCTACTCCGTGCGGGAGGGATCCTGGTGGAGGAAGAGAGGTAGGAGCTGGCGGGCGGGGAAGGGCAGGGAGGGGAGGGGACCTGCAGGGCTCTCGCACCCCGTTCCCATTCTGCGTGCCATGATCTCACCCTGGTCTGTCCGGGTGCCAGGGGCTCTTTGTGGCTGGTTGTTTGTGGGAGGAGGAGGGAAGGCTCGTGTCCCGCAGCAGATGCTGCGTGCCTGTGCTGTGCAATGCCAGGGGAAGGCAGAGCGCATTCCAGGGAAACCTCTGGCCAGGGCAGGGATGGGGTGGGATGGGATGGTTTCCCCAGCAGGGCTGTTTGGGGTGTCACGGCTGTGTGGGAAGCAGCAGCAGAGCCCAGGGGTGCCCCAGCTCAGAGCCTGGCAAGGAGAAGGTGTGGTTTGGGGGGGATTTCCTCTCCGTATGCGGCCGGGGCCGTGGCTCCCTTCCCTGCGTGCCACTCCGGCCGAGAGCTCGGGGAGGGGAGAGGGGAGGCAGATGGCGGCTGGTGGGTGGCAGTCTGCTTTAATTAGCGCTCTCAGTTAATGGGATGCCAATCAGGCAGCCCGATAAGATGGAGGGTGAGCTGATCTGCAGAAGCCGAAGGCAGGCGGGGACGAGCAGGGCCCGAGGTCACAGGGCTGCCGGGTGAGGGGCCCTGCCCGCCAGCACTGCCGGAGAGGCTCTGCCCCGGCCCCGGGCTCTGCACCTCGGCAAACCCTCGGGCGCTCGCACACGGTGGGAGCAGCGCTGACATCTGCCGGGATGATGCCTCCCTGTTTATCCGGGATGCTGAGGAAGCATCCCGGGAGGATCCGTGGCACAGCCGCGGGTCCGCCAGGGCGGATCGTGCCGGAGCACCCAGGAAGGAACCGGCTGCTTGCCCGGGGGCCAGTGCCCTGCAGGGAGGGAGGGGGAAAGGCTCGGGCAGCCGGAGCGAGTGGTCCCGGGGTCCCTGGGATGGCGGTGGGAGGGGTGGCTTTTCTCCCGGCGTTCAGGCAGAGCTGGCGGGGGGTCGCGGTGGCTTTGGCCACAGCCCGCAGCTCCGGCTGGCCCGCTGTGCTGAGGCAGGAGGTTACTGGCAGTCAATGAACGTGAGTAACCGCTGCGCAAGCTGCAGTGGCGCCGACGTGAGCAGCATGCGCGGTGCGGAGCCCTGCGCGCTGCCGGGGGAGCGGGGGGGGGGGGGGGGCTACCGGCCCTGCTCGCCCCTGGCCACCCTGCGCAGCCCCCCGACCGCCCCCTGCCCGCGGGACCCCCTCCTGCTGCGGGGCTCCGGACCGCGAGGGGTGCAGAGGAGGCACGGGGGATGGATGACCTTCCTTGGGGAGGGACAAGCCCCAGGGAGGTGGAACTGTCAGTGCTCTGTCCCTGGGGTTGCCCCCGGCTTGGATTTGTTGCCCTCGCCCCACAGCGGCTGTCCCGAGGGGCACAGAGGGGACACAACTCCACTGGGGTATGCTCAGGCTGGGTCCGTGGTGTTATCATCATCCCCTGTCCCACCGCTGCCCAGCCAGGGCTCCATTTCAGGGCCAGCTCCTGAGAGCCTGAGGCTGTGCTTGTTCCTTACTACCGACACATCATGTTCCTTCTGCCAGAAAATGCTAATCAGCCGCGTTTAAAGCGGAGATAATTCCAGGTCTGATTAGCAGTGGCTGCTGCCGGGTGCCACAGCGTGAATGCCAATGAAGGCAGCAGCCGGAGTGGGAATTCTGCCTGCCCTGCGCTGCCCTGCTCCCCGCTGTCCCTCCCCCCTGGCCTTAGGGATCAGGGTCTGAAGACATGCCCAGGAGCAGTGTCACAGCCTGCTAATCCTCCTTAGCAGCTCTGTGACCTGACCCGGGGATTTCCCTGGTCTTTGCTGTGATCCAGGTCAGGAGCTTCTTCAGCACTGGAGATCAGTGGGCTCGGCCAAGGGCCGGGGGCAGGGATCCTGCTGGAGGTGACAGCTGCTGTGGCCATCGCCCTGGGGGTGCTGATGGAGGCACCTGCAGGCACACACAGCCCCTGGGGGCACAGGGAGGTCCCCAGGTGCCCCAGGTGCTGGGGGATCGCTGCGCTGGGAAGCCAAACCCCCACTGCTCTCTCCCCCCAGGGTACAAGACTCTCCTCAAATGCCTGTCGGGGAAGTTCTGCCAGCGGGAGCTCATCGGGATCATGGGCCCCTCGGGGGCTGGGAAATCCACACTAATGAACATCCTGGCTGGCTACAGGTGAGGCTGGGGGATGAAGTTTTACCCCCTCCGCCCCCCTAATTGCAATGCTAGCTCATATTTGGGGAGCTTTGGGCAGGGCTAGACTTCAGGATAGGGAAAAGAAATCCAAAAGGGGCTCTTCCCTCTGGTAATATTCCAAGGCTTTATTCTGAAGGGATACCGGAGCCCCAAGAGAGCGAACATGGAGGAGCAGGGGTTTTTATCTACTCTCTGTCCCAGGACAGATAGCTGGCACTGAGCCATAGCTCAGAGATAAGGGGGGAACAGGGTCAAACTAATAGGTACAGACATCAGGGGGTTTCTGGGGGAGAAACCATTCTCCTCAGAGGATTACAACAGGGGCAGGCAGCGGGGCTGGGGGAGCAGGGCTGGGCTGCACTGCCCCACACCTCTGTCCTGCAGGGAGACGGGGATGAAGGGGCAGATCCTGGTGAACGGGCGGCCGCGGGACCTGCGCACCTTCCGCAAGATGTCCTGCTACATCATGCAGGATGACATGCTGCTGCCACACCTCACCGTGCTCGAGGCCATGATGGTGAGCTCTGGGGGGCGTCCTGTGCCTGTCTCCTCGTGGGCACCACGCTGACATCAGGCATTTCCAAGGGCTCTGGGACGTGGGAACAAACCCCTGCTGCCCATGCTCCCTTCATCCTGAGCAGGCAGGGGTGGAACCGTGGTGCAGCCAGCTCTGTTCCCTCCATCTGACACTCCTGGCCATCCTCTCCCTGCAGGTCTCTGCTAACCTGAAGCTGAGCGAGAAGCAGGAGGTGAAGAAGGAACTGGTAAGTGCTGAGGAGGGTGGGCCCAGCCCCCTCATCTCTCCCCAAGGTGGGGACAAGGGGAGCAGGGGGTGGCAAGGGAAGCGGCAGGCATGGGATGAAAGTCCACGAGCCCCCCTGGCTGTCTCACAGGTGAATGAGATCCTGACGGCCCTGGGGCTGCTGGAGTGCTCCTACACCCGCACCAGCTCCCTGTCGGGGGGCCAGCGCAAGCGCCTGGCCATCGCCCTGGAGCTGGTCAACAACCCCCCCGTCATGTTCTTCGATGAGCCCACCAGGTGAGGCCGCAGGGGCTCCCAGCACTGCCTGCCCAGCTGGGCTGCCCCTGCTGGCATGGCCAGGACCCTCTGGTGCCCGCCTGAGATGGGATGGGACTGTGCCCTGGGGCTGATGCTCTTCTGCATGGATCTGAGGGGAGGGTGCCCACAAGGGGAGGCAAGTGGGGGCATCTTTAGGATGTTCTCCTCCCCCTCTCAACTCTGCCCTTCTCTCTCTGCTCTCTCTTTCTCCTCCACGCCGTCCTGGTGGCCACAGTGGCCTGGACAGTGCCTCCTGCTTCCAGGTGGTGTCCCTGATGCGGTCCCTGGCACAGGGTGGGCGCACCATCATCTGCACCATCCACCAGCCCAGCGCCAAGCTCTTCGAGATGTTTGACAAGGTTTGGGCTGGGACAGAGCCCCTCTGGCCCCAAGACCCAGGAGAGAGAGGCCATGCCAGGGGTGGGCTGCAGGCATTTGACCTGGGGCTTGCGTGGCCGGGGTCTGGCAAGGGTGGTCTCTGTCACCCTGGCACAGGGAGGTGGGCAGGGGCGGGTGACAATGCCCTGGCTGCCCTGCACCTGCCACATCCCGGCTTTCTCTTGCAGCTCTACATCCTGAGCCAGGGCCAGTGCATCTTCAAGGGCGTCGTGACCAACCTCATCCCCTACCTGAAGGGGCTGGGCCTCCACTGCCCCACGTACCACAACCCCGCTGACTTCAGTGAGTGTCCCGACCCCAGTGGGGGATGGCGAGGCCCAAACCCAGTGCCCAAGCCCTGGGGGCTGCCCAGGTTGCCCAAGGGAGACGCCTGTGCCCTTCCTGTTAGGTGCTGCTTGGCTCAGCACCTCTCAGCAGTCCTGTCCTCCTCCACAGTCATTGAGGTGGCCTCGGGAGAGTACGGGGACCTCAACCCCGTCCTGTTCCGCGCCGTCCAGAACGGGATGTGCACCATGGCTGAGAAGAAGAGCAGCCCTGACAAGGCAGATTCATCGTGCCCAACGTGTGGGACGGTGAGTGGCGCTCAGAGGAGCCTCCTGGGCCAGCTGGGGCCCCGTGGTGTGAGCCTGACCCGTGTCCCTGCGCTCCTGCAGGACGTGGATCACATCGAGAGCCACACGTTCGCCACCAGCACCTCAACTCAGTTCTGCATCCTCTTCAAGAGAACCTTCATCTGCATCCTAAGGGACACGGTGAGGGCAGAGGGCCAGGGCTTGGGGTTGGGCTCTTTGGGGGCTGGCAGAGACAGGGAGTTCCATGGGCTGCCTGCTGGTCCCTTGGGATGTTTTTGGGGTGCAGCCCTGAAATAATCCTCTGTCCGCCCTCCTGGGCTTCTGTGCCAGCTCAGTCTCCTTGAGGAGCTTTGGAGGAATATCTCAGGGGACAGGGTGAAAGGTTCCAAAAGAGGCTCTCACCCCAGGATTAATCCAAGGCTTTATTCTTGAAGGGTTCTAGGGAGAGTGAACAAGGAAGAAGCAGGGGTTTATCTAGTTTTTGGTTCAGGATTGATAACTGGCCCTGAGCCAACAGGTTAAAGATAAGGGAAGAAAGGGTCCAACTAAATGGGGGGTCAAACTAAACAGGGGTCAAACCCCACAAGCTTTGGGGGGTTCTGGGGAAAAAAACCATTCCCCAGAGGAACACAACACAGCCCAGCCTCGCTGAGCCCCCCTGTGCCCTCAGGTGCTGACCCACCTGCGGTTCATGTCCCACATCTGCATCGGGGTGCTCATCGGGCTGCTCTACCTGCACATCGGCAACGACGCCGGCAAGGTCTTCAACAACACCGGCTTCCTCTTCTTCTCCATGCTCTTCCTCATGTTCGCCGCCCTCATGCCCACCATCCTCACCTGTAAGCAGCTCCTGGAACCCCCAAATCCCCTTGCTGCTCCCAGCTGCTGGGCTGCTCCAGCTGCGTGGCAGTGTGTGTGTGTGCTGGGGAGCCAGAGGGGTTGGGTGAAAGGGGGAGAATAGGAGAGAAGAGAAAAAGAATTAAAGAACAGGGGGGAAAAAACTTCTGTTTGCCTGTATTGCAGTTCTGCCCTGTATTTGGTTGTCGTTTGGGTATTTGACCCTTGTGGGGTCAAAGCATTTGAGGACATTCAAAGGAATTCTAATATTTTATTTTTTTTTAATCTGAGAAAATGTGTGTAAATCTGTATTTTCTGCTTCCCTCCTTTGCTTAAAACGTCCCACCCAAACTGACTTTTCCACGTGGAAATTTCCCTTATCAGTCACTGATTTTTTTTTAATCTCAATGAAGGTTTGAGCACCCTCTCATGATGCAGGCAGGGGGTCACCTGGTGCATCCCACCTGCCTGCACCAGGACAGGTGGCAGAGGGGCTGGAGCACCCCAGGGCAGGGCATTGCTGGCTGCTCACTCCTTGTTTCCCTGCAGTCCCCCAGGAGATGACCGTATTCCTGAGGGAGCACTTGAACTACTGGTACAGCCTCAAAGCCTATTACCTGGCCAAGACCATGGCAGACGTGCCCTTCCAGGTGAGCTGCCCGTGGATTCAGTCACCACCAATCCCTGCCAGTGCTCCAGGCTGGCCATGGAGGGGTCCCTCCCTCCCCCAGGGAGCTCTGTGGGGTGGGGATGGCCCTGGGCCCAGCAGGGTGGGGTGTGTCTGTCCCCCTGCAGGTGATCTGCCCCATCGCCTACTGCAGCATCGTGTACTGGATGACGGGCCAGCCCCCCGAGGCCACGCGCTTCCTGCTCTTCTCCGCCCTGGCCACCGCCACCGCCCTGGTGGCCCAGTCCCTCGGGCTTCTCATCGGAGCTGCTTCCACTTCCCTGCAGGTCTGAGGGGGCTTTGCCTGCTCTGTGGAGCGTTGCAAGGGGCTGTGGTGATTTGGGGTGAAGTGTTGCCCACGGGTGGGCAGGGACGTGACCCCCGGTGGGCTCTGCTCCCCAGGTGGCCACCTTTGTGGGACCCGTCACTGCCATCCCCGTGCTGCTCTTCTCGGGCTTCTTCGTCAGCTTCAAGACCATCCCCACCTACCTGCAGTGGAGTTCCTACGTCTCCTATGTCAGGTGGGCCCCCAGCTCTGGCCAGAGCTCCCTGTCCTGGGCTCCCCTGAGGCCCCTGGTGACCCTGGGTGTGCCCTGCCTTAGGTATGGCTTCGAGGGGGTCATCCTCACCATCTACGCCATGGAGCGCGAGGACCTGGAGTGCCTCGAGGACTTCTGCCCTTTCCAAAAGCCCATCAAGATCCTGCAGGAGCTGGATGTGGAGGAGGCCAAGCTCTACCTGGACTTCCTCATCCTGGGCATCTTCTTCGTCATCCTGCGGCTCCTGGCTTACCTGGTCCTCAGGTACAAGGTCAAATCTGAGAGATAAAGGGCCCGTGGGGCCCCGGTGCCGTTGCCGGGCCTGGCCTGCTGTGAGAGATGTTCTGCAGATGGACACGGAGCTCCTGCAGGTCCTGGACCGTGGCGGAGGCACTGGGAGGTGCCAGCCAGGCCTGGCTCAGTCGAGAAGGGTTTTGAGACATCTCGGAACTGTTTTAACCTTTCCACACACTCTTCATTGCAAAACGTTTTGTACAGCCCTGGCATGTGCCACCCTCTCCCCCCCAGGACCGATGAGCCCCACGGAGCTTGGGTCTCCTCTTGTTGTCCCTGCGCTGCCCTGGGGACACCAGGGACAGTCCTGCCGAGGTGGTTTGTGCCCAGCACGGCTGGGAGGAGCCTGCTCCGTGCAGGGGGAGCAGCGGGCTGGGGCTGGGCTGGGAGGAGAGAGCTGCAGAGCTGGAAGTGCAGCTCGTGGCCCCGTTCCTCGGCCTGGCCAGCAGCGTGTGAGTCAGGGCTGAGAAGAGCCCAGAGATGCCATAGGTGAAGTTGCACAAGGCTTTAGTGTTTCCTGTCGCCGTAGCCACAGAGATTGCTGCATCCCCCTTTCCTTTCTGTGCAAATCCTTCTTTTTTTGTCCTTTTTTTTTTCTTTTTCTTTCTCTCTCTCTTTTTTTTTTTTTTTTCCCCACAAACCCCACTGCACCCCAGTCTTCATGGAGGGGAAAGGGAGCCAGCAGGCAGAGAAGGACTCTGGGGCTCTGTCTCAGACTCCTGCTGGGATGCCATCCTCAGAGATGGGATCTTCAAACCAGGGTCTGTGGGAGCAGGACAGTGCTCTCAGACCTTGGGGAGTCTCCCATTCAGTCCCTGTTGTCTCTGGGGTCTGAGCCAAGAGGTTCTGAACCAAGTCAACCAACACGGACAGAAGTGACTGGTGCCCTGTGTGGAGCAAGGAGGATTTAGGCTCCCACACCCTGCCAGCACCAGGAGGCTGAAAAACAGGGCTGGGCTCGGCTGTGTCATCACTGGAGCCTCTGCTGCAGGAGCAGAGCTGGCCCTGAGCCCTTCCCCTGCACCCTCTCTTCCCCCAGCACCTCTGGGGCTGTCTCAGCAGGACAGGGCGGACGAGCCTGGCTCAGCATCGACCGTGCACGGAGGGGATGCCAAGGACACCCGGCCTGTCACAGTGCCAGCCCCCCAGGGCAGGGTGACACTGTGCAGAAAGGGGTCCCAGCAGTGCCTGAACTGGAAATCAGGTGAGATCCCAGCGTGGTTTGTTGGCAGTGGGTGACCCGGACACTGGGAAGGCTTTTGCACTTTGTGACTGGTTCCAGGAAAAGGAAAACCCTCCTGGCTCGTGGCTCTGGTGGCTGCTCCAAACTCGCACACCTTGCAGAGGGAAGGCAATTCAGCACCTTGCTCTCCAGAGGAACTGAGCTGAGCCCTGAGCTGCTGGGGCATCTGCACACGCTGCTGTGCTGGGAACACAGCACCCTGCTCACCTGCACAGCACAGGCTCCGTGGGCGTGCTGGCACTGCTGGCACCAGGCTGCACTTGTCACCCACAGCCACGGGGACCTGCAGGGTTTTGGCAAGCACGGACGTGGGGGAGGCAGCCCTGCCCCACCCTGGCAGGCTGGCCCTGGTTCAGATCAGCCTGGGGGATGCTGCTCCTGGCACTCTGAGCAGCCAGGGATTGCAGGGCAAACGCCAGATTCCAGCAGAATCCTGGAGACTGAGCTTTGGTTTTACCGGCTTGGGTTGGGGCTGCACAGCAGAGTCTGGCTGGCCTGACACTGATGCTGGGCACTCAGCAAAGCTGTTTCCCCTGCCTGGAGGGCACTGAGGAATGTTTGGCTGTGGGGCTCTCCTGCACAGAGGGTCTGGAAGCAGGACACACCCTGCTGCCCTTTCCATGCTGAGCATCGGGGTTTGCCCCAGGGGCTGTTGTCTGACTTTTCACTGTCCCTCACAAAATTCCCTCTGCTCCTGGATCTCCCTTCAAGCTCTGCAGTGGAGCTGTGCCAGCTGCACTGCTGCCAACCACAGCCACAGGGGCACAGAGGAGTGGGGGACAGTCCCTGTGCCTGCACAAGGTGCATGGATGGGCAGGGAGCTGGGGGATGTGGGGCTGTCACCCTTCTCCATCTCCTTGTCCCTGGAGCTGATGGGACTGATGCCCTGCTTCTGTCCTGCTCTTGGCCTGGGGCTAGTTAAGCCTGGCCCAGCACAGAGCGTGCTCTGCCGGGCTGAGGCTTTTCCCTGGATGGATCCCGAGGTGCAGGAGGTGTCAGTGGGGCAGCTTTGCACAGCTCCTGCTTCCTCCCTGGCCTTTGGGGCTCTCGTGCTGGGTCCTGTCTTCTGCACCCTGGAGGTGCTGCTGTCCCCAGCGCTGTGTCCTGCACACCTGGACACCCCTGTGCCATCACAGCCAGGGCCACCACCCCTGCCAGGGGGACCAGGACAAGATGGACTAGTGTGTGGAGCAAAGGGGCTGCCAGCAGGCACCAGTGACTGCCACTGCCCCTGTCCCCCACACACAGGGAATGCTTTGTTGACCAGGCTGTGCTGCTTGCAGAGAAACCTGTGGAACAGGCTTCCCCAGCTGGCAGGGACACTGCCAGGGCAGGTGGCTCCCACTGGTGGGCCCAGCCTGCCCGGGATGTCCAGGAGGGCTCAGCACAGCCTGTGCCCCCTGTGCCCGTGAGTTGCAGTGTCCCAGCTGACCAGGAATGTGGCCACTGCAGGGCAGAGGGCCAGGACAAACCCTGGAGCTGCAGGATGGCTGTCCCCAAGCTGGGCAAGGGCTCTGGGGACTGGGGGTGATGGGGCAGGCTGCTGGTCCCCGGGGCAGCAGGACACAAGTGAATGTGTTGGTCTGAAGGGGCTGATGAGTGAGGGGTGTGGCACAGGGCAAAGGCACCCTCAGTGCTGCCTGAGGAACTGAGCCAAGGTGCCACTGCCCTTTGCCCCTCCTCAAGGACAGTCCCAGAGGTGGTGGAAGGTGCAGGGAAAGGCAAGGAGAAGAAGCACGTTTGCACTGAGCCCCCCAGGCTGGCGTGGCTGGGCTGAGCACCCCGGGGGTTATTGCCTGGCCGGTCCCTGTCCTGCAGGAGCAGGGCAGGAGGGGTTTTCTCTGCCCGGGCATGGCAGAGGGATGGGGTGCAGCCACCCTGCCCCAGGGGGCCCTGAGGGAAGCAGCAAGGATGCACTTTATCAGAGCAGGGAAGCAGAGCCGTGGGTGCTGCTGGCTGCAGGGGTCCCACGGGAGAACGCGTCTGGATAATCACGAGGAGTGTGCTGGAGGAGAGCAGGCTTCTCCCCCCACACCTCCTCTCCTGGCCCTGCCTTCCCTTGTGATGCACTTTGAGTGGATGAGGGCGGGGTTCAAGCTGTGGCTCTGCCTCCCTGGGAACACCGGCTGAGCCTCAACCCACCGCAAACTGCTTCAGCCCCTCTGGCCCGTGGCTGTGTCAGGTTCTGCCTCTCACAGGGGCAGGCAGGCAGGCAGGGCCATGGCCACTCACCTCCATGCATGTCCGGGCCACCTTTGTCACACGCACAAGAAGAGCAAACGCTTCATCACCTGGCTGGGGTTTGCTGGAGGGGAGACTGGGCTAGAACAGGGGATGGGGCTTCTCCCAGGGTTTCACCCCTCTCCCAAAACAGGCAATAAAACAGTGTTTCCTTCTCACTGTGTGTGGACACCATTTGTCCTGTCCCTGTGCCACGGGCAGCCTGTGGGATCTCTGTGTGTCCCTGCCACGCTGTCCCTGTGCTTTTCCAGCCCTCAGCGTGTCCAGCAGAGGAGGCTGGGCAGTGTGGGCACCTGTGATCCCGGGGGGGCACCACGCAGAGAAGGGCAGGCATTGAAACTCACATTTCCACAAGACCACAGGTGTGAGCTGCTTTCTCCCCGGGCCAGCTTGCCAAAATAAGATGCAGGTAACAGCTGAAAGGCCGAGGGGTTCTGCTGGCACAGCTCTGTTGTGGCAGCTGCTCCGGGTGGCGTTAGCCCAGGTCTGTCTGCCTTGCTGGGAGGAGGCTGTGAAACGGGGCCAGGGCACTGCTGCCCACAGCTGCAGCCTGGCAGGAACCAGGCAGGGTGGAGGTGAGGCCCCGGGCTCTCCAGGCTGGGCTGCACACGCAGGTAAGTGCCCCGCAGGGACGGGGTGCCAGGTGCCAGCTTGGCTGCCGGCGCTCAGCAGCGCCCAGAGGCTCCCGGGGGCTGCTGGGCAGGAGGAGATGTTGCAGTTTGTGTCGGGCGTTTCCGAGATGCCAGCTGTACTCGTTGGATTTCACACATCAATAAAACTTATATTTATAGTGTACTTACTGCCTGGGTGTCTCCCTTCCCTGAGAGCCTCGAGGGCGCGCGTGTGATGGGAGGTGTTGAATTTGGGGTGCAAATACGGCCTTGACCAGGTGTGACCCCTCAGTCCCAGCACCTCTGGGTGGGCTGGCACCTCCCGGGACAGCATCCAGGGACTGACAAGAGTGCGTGTGGCCCCAGTGACACAGCTGTCCCCTGCTGGGTGGCCAGAGCGGGTCTGCCAGCAGCGAGAGGGCAGGTACAGGTGTGCGTGTGTGGGCTTTGTGCGTGTTTGTGCCGGCATCACAGCCTCCCCCAGCTCCTTCTCCCGGCGGGGAGGGATTCTCTCCGGAGCAGAACTCGTCCTCGCAGGCTCCATTTGCACAGCCGGGCAGCAGCTGGGGATGCAGAGCCGCCAGATGTGCCCGGAGGACATCCCCGCCTCGCAGCGCATCTGGTAAGACCGCAGCTCCCCCCATCCTCTGCGTGTCCCGGAGGGCCTGGGGGGCGCGGGTGCCTCTAGCAGCCTCCAGCCGCTCTCCCATCCTGCTCGGGGAGCTGGCAGGCGCCGGCAGCGGGGCGGGACAGGGCAGGATGGCGTTGCAGGAAGTTCTGCCTGCAGAACAGCCGCCTCCGCAGCCGAGCCGTGCCCGGGACAGGCATGGCAGGAGGCGGATGGGCAGCTCCGGGCTGCGCTCCGTGAGCCCGGCAGCTCGAGCAGAGGCAGCTCGGCTTTCCCGGATGGAATCCTGCTGGAGGAGGTAACCCCGCCGCTGCCGGCGCCGCTCGCTCGGTGCCGGCTCCGCCGCTGCCCCGGGCTCCTGTCCCGGCACCGCCACGGCCTCGCCATGGAGCGGGGAGGGCGCAGGGAGAGAGGGCACGTCTGCCACGAGTGCCGCGGGGGTGCCGAGGGGGGTCCCTGGAAGGTTCTGCGGGAGGACGGCGGCGCAGGGCCCTCGGCTCAGCAGAAGGGTGGGAAGGGGCTGGAAGCGTGGGACGCAGGGGGGTTCGTTTCCTGCACCGAGGTGGGGACACCCGTGTTCAAGGTCAGCTCCTCTGCCCCCGTCCCTGTGCCTCAGTTTGTCCACCTGGATCACATAAAAAGGAACTGTAAACAGCGTGGCTTGTGGGAGGCAGGCGAGCTGTCACCCTGTGCGTGAGCGAACTGTCACCCTGCTCCTCCCTTCCTCTCCGCCGGGGTTCGCTTATATCTTTCTCCCCGCCGTGCCTCAGTTTCCCAGGATGTTGGGGGCTGTGAGCAGCACCCGTGCTGCTGGAGGATCACCCTGCTGAGCCGGGGCGGGAGCCTGAGTCAGCGCCAGCACAGCCGGTTCTGCCGGGCTGGACCACGCTGGGGCAGGTGAGGCTGGGCAGGGCTGTGCCGCACCACATCCATCCCCACAGCCCCCCGCTCTCTGCTGGGCGCCCCGGAGCCCCTCACCCACCCGCCGTGTCTTTCAGGTGGAGGATGTCCGGGGCCATGCGGTGCCAGGGCTGCCTGCCCTGGGGCAGCTGGGCACAGCTGCCGCGGTGCCTGGCAGGGAGCAGGGGGACCTGCAGCGTGGCTGTGTCTGCTGCTGCCGTGCCAGGTGAGCCGGGCTCTGTGCCTCTGCCACTCAGCCCTGTCCCCAGGGAAGCCTGGCCGTGTTGGAGAGCCCTTCCCAGCTGTGCGGGGGTGTGGGGCACCCTAGCCAGGTGTGGTGGGTGGGGTGGGGTTAGCCCTGCTGGGAGAGGGAGAGAGTCCTCTCTCACCGTGTGCATTCTTCCTCCCCACCAGGTCCTGCAGGCAGGTATTTCCTCAGGAAGATCCTTTGCACAAGCAGCATCTCCCTCCCCAGGTACAGTCAGTGTCACACTGACACTGACACTGACACTGACACTGACACTGACACTGACACTGACACTGACACAGTGGGTGACAGCAGCACCTGGGTGGCTGAGCTGGCTGCCTTGGCACCAGGGACACTTTGCTTTGCTTCCACCTAGAAAAACACCCAGACCCACCTCCCTGCCTGCTCTGACTCCAGCCCACCTCCTCTGCCTGGCCATGGGTTTTCTGGGAATGCACAGCCCGTGGCTTGCTGACCTGCCATCACCTCCCAGCCGTGCCCCTACCCTGGCCCTGCGCTCTCCCGTGGTGTGGGGGATGGAAGGGGTGAGCTGGCTCCTCTCAGCACTCCCCACAGCCTGGCTTGTGATCTGCCCACCCCGCCCCAGGCAGGGTTTGGAGCTGCTCCCCGTGACACTCTCCCTCCTCCTGCAGGAGCTGTGTTCGCTATCAGGGAAACTCCCAGGAGAGCTCTGCCTCGCCTGGCTCCTCTCGCCATGGTCAGTCCCAGCTGAGGAACGTGGCCTCTTCTGGTGAGTTTGCAGCCCTGTCATGGAGGGAGGGAACTACACGGCGGGGCAGGGGTAGCTGCTGTCCTGGGCAGGGTGAGGGTTCCCCATAACTGGGTGCTGTCGCCTCTCTGCAGTGGCTTGGGGCAGTCCCCTGCCAGTGAGCAGCCTTTGTCATGTCCAACATCTTCCTCCTTCCAGCTGCCATCAAGAAGCACCAGAAGAGCCTGTCTGCGTGGTTCAGCCACCAGCCCAATGAGGAGAGGCAGTTCGGCCCTTCCTTCTCACTGGATGCTGTCCACGTGGACCCAGTGATCCGGGAGAGCTCCCTGGAGGAGATCCTGCAGCCCTCCCCTGATTTAACCATCCAGAACCAGCTGCAGCAGCCCCGCAGGAAGGTTATCAGCCTCCACAACCTCTTCGACGTGGACGCCTGTGGGCGGCAGGTGAAGAACGTGGTGCTCTACGGCACCGTGGGCACGGGCAAGAGCACGCTCATCAAGAAGATGGTGGTGGACTGGTGCCACGGCCGCCTGCCCAGCTTCCAGCTGGTCATCCCCTTCTCCTGCGAGGACCTGTCCCACAGCCACGCCCACGTGTCCCTGAGGCGTCTCATCACCAAGAAATACCAGCACCTCCGGGACGTGGTGCCGGTGCTGGAGGCTTCCAACCTCAGGGTGCTCTTCATCCTCAACGGCCTGGAGCGCCTCAACCTGGACTTCCGCCTGGCAGGCACGGAGCTGTGCTGTGACCCCAACGAGCCCGTGCCTCCCTCTGCCATCGTGGTCAACCTGCTGCGGAAATACCTCCTGCCCGAGGTCAGTGTTGCCCTCCTTGGTGCTGGGAGGAGGTTGGGGGTGAGACCTGAGGTGTCACAGGGCTGTTGGGATAATTGTTTGCGGTCCAGAGCAAGCAGGCAGCCTCTGTTCCTGGGGGGACTTGCCAGGGTGGCCTCATGTCACTGGTGGGATCTTTGGGGAGGCCTGGTCAGGTAGTGAAGTGATGGAAGTGATCTTCCAGACTTTATTTATGTCTAGGAGGGAGTGGGGAAAGTTCTGTGCCCTCTGCCTGGGTCAGGTTTGACCCTGCGCCCTTTCTGCAGCAGCTTTGTGACCCCCAACCTGCGGATGGGGTGATCCTTGTGCACCTCTGTGTGGGTTATGCCCTGCTGAGCAGCCCCAAACTCACCCATCCCCGTGTCCCCAGGCCAGCATCATCGTCACCACGCGCCCGTCGGCCGTGCGCCGCATCCCGGGCAAGTACGTGGGGCGCTACGCCGAGATCTGCGGCTTCTCCGACATCAACCTGCAGAAGCTCTACTTCCAGATGCGCCTCAGCCAGCCTGGCTGCTCCGGAGAGGAAAGCCAGGAGAGCAGCTCAGCGGAGCGGGAGAACCTGGTGGAGATGTTGTCCAGGAACCTGGAGCGCCACAACCAAATAACGGCTGCCTGCTTCTTGCCCTCCTACTGCTGGCTGGTGTGCACCACCCTGCACTTCCTCTACTTCACCAGGACGGTTCCTCCCAGCCAGACCTTGACTGGTATCTACACCAGCTTCCTGAGGCTCAACTTCAGCGGGGAGGTGCTGGACAGCACCGACCCCACCCACGTCTCCATGATGAAGTACGTGGCCAAGACAGTGGGCAAGCTGGCCTACGAGGGGGTGATGTCCCGCAAGACCTGCTTCTCGGAGGAGGACCTGCGGCAGTGCTTCGAGATGGAGATGAAGACCGAAAGCGAGCTCAACCTCCTGGAGGTTTTCCGCAGCGACGTCTTCCGCTTCTTCCTCAGCCCGTGCGTGCAGCCGGGCAAGGAGCACACCTTTGTCTTCACCATCCCCGCCATGCAGGAGTACCTGGCAGCCCTCTACGTGGTGCTGGGCGAGAAGAAGACCCTGGCCCAGAGAGTGGGGAAGGAGCTGTCAGAGGTCATCGGGAAGGTGAGCGAAGACGTGGCCGTGGTGGTGAACATCGTCTCCAAGGTGCTGCCCCTGCGCTTCCTCCCCGTGCTCTTCAACCTGCTCAAGATCTTCCCTCGCTACTTCTCCCGGGTGAGCGGCAAGGACAAGGATGCCATTGCCCACACCATGGCAGAGGAGCTGTTCAAAGAGGAGGACTACTACAACGACGATGTCTTGGACCAGATCAACTTCAGCATCCTGGGCGTGGAGGGCCCCATGCGCCACCCCGATGAGGCCCCGGATGATGAGGTCTTTGAGCTCTTCCCCATTTTCATGGGCGGGATCCTGTCCCGCCGCAACCGCGCCATCCTGGAGCAGCTGGGCTGCTCCATCAAGAACCTGGCAGCCTTCGAGATCGCCAAGGCCATGAAGAAGACGGTGATCAGGAAGGGCCGCAGGGGCCTGCCCCCCTCTGAGCTCATGGACTACCTGTTCTTCCTGCACGAGTTCCAGAACGAGCGCTTCACGGCCGAGGCCATCCGCTCCCTCCGCGCCATCAACCTCTCCTCCGTCAAGATGACCCCTCTCAAGTGCTCTGTGCTGGCGTCTGTCATGAGCACCACGAGTCACGAGGTGGAGGAGCTGAACCTGACCTCCTGCAACCTGGACAGCGGCAGCTTGAGGACCCTCTTCCCTGTCCTGCTGCGATGCAAAGCTCTGCAGTGAGTACCACCTCCTCCTGCCCTTGGGCGCTGCTCAGAAATTGGGTTCTTGCTCACCTCTGCCCATCACAGGGTTGTTTTAAGAGCCCAGGTGTGGAAAACTTAGGAAAGGGCATGTTTGTTCTCAGTGCAGACCTGGGGAACTACAGCTTCCAACATGCAACACTCCCTGAGCAGCCTTTCTAGGGCACTGCATGCTGGGATTTGCAGTCTCAGCTCACCCTCCCGCAGGAATTTTTGGGAAGTTCCCTGCAGCTGGTACAGGCTGGGCGGGCTGCCAGCTGTCCTGGCAGACCCGAGTCCCTACGGGAAGTTCCCCGGCATCCCCGTGTCGTTAGCTCTGTGAGGACTTTGCTGTCCCAAAGGTGGGAGCGTGGGCTGGGCAGATGTTCCCACAAACGTTCCAGAACATTTGTGGAGCTGCAGGTCTTCCTGCCGCCCAGGTGGTGGCGAGACGTGCTCAGCGCAGATGGATCGGGCTGTGCAGCTGGGCTGTGCCGCACTTCCTTCCTCCAGATGCTCAGGAGGGCTTGATGGAGCCCTGATCCCTCCTCTGACCTTCACCCACCCCCTGAAGATTCCGCCATCCCCTTCCCCTCGCCCTGCTCCTGCTGGCACTGGCTCTGCTGGCTCATGCTCCGGTGCGGTGTCACCGTGCTCCCCTTGGGAGAGGAAACCTGGAGTGGCCTAGTTTGGGGAGCCCAGGGAGGATGGTGATGGGCAAAACGGAGCGGGCTGGGCTGCCAGGCTCACAGGTAACAGCCATTTTGTTCCTGTCACCCCCGTGTCTTGCTGGGCGCCAGTCTGCAGCTAAACAGCCTGGGCTCCGACGCCTGCAAGGAAATTCGTGACCTGCTCCTGCATGACAAGTGTGTGGTGAGCAGCCTGCGGTGAGTACGGCCCCCGCCCCTGCATGACACTGCTACCGCTGCCCACCACGTGCACCCCCTGAGCTCCCGTGTCCACAGGCTGGCCAACAACCCGGTGGGCGAGCAGGGCGCTGGGTACCTGGCCGAGGCGCTGGCCGGGAACCGCTCGCTGACCCAGCTGTCGCTGCTGCACACGGGGCTGGGGGACCCCGGCGCCACGGCCATCGCCCAGCACCTGGCCGAGAACCAGCACCTGCAGGAGCTCAACCTGGGCTACAACTCCCTGACGGACGCGGCGGCCCTGCGCGTGGTGGAGGTGGCCAAAAGGCACCAGACGCTGGACAAAGTGCAGTGAGTCCCCTCTGCCACGTCCCCGCCCTTTTGCCCGCACAGACCCCTGTCCTGTCTGCCTCTGTGCTTCCCCTCAGCCCTCACCAGTGTCTCCTGCTGCTTTCCCAGCCTCTACTTCAACGACATCAGTGAGGATGGCAAGAGGGCGCTTGACAGCCTGCGCATGGACCGGGACGGCGTCAGGGCTCTGGTTTTCCTCACGGCGGGCACCGACGTCTCCGATTACTGGTCCCACATCCTGAACGTGGTGCAGAGGAACCTGCCCTTCTGGGACCGCGAGCGCGTCCGGCAGCACCTCGCCCTCCTCCTGCAGGACCTGGAGAGCAGCCGCCGCCAGACTGCCAATCCCTGGAGGAAAGCCAAATTCCTGCGAGTCGAGAGCGAGGTCAAGAAAATGCTGGGGAAACTGCAGGATGGGAGCCTCTAACCTGCTGCCCATCCACCAGCCAGGGGTGGGGCAGTGGGGTGTGCCCAGCAGCACCTTCCCTGCCCCCTTACCCACCTGGAGATGCTGTGTGGATGGTGCTGTCAAAGGTGCTGGGTGTGTGGGGCTCAGCCTCATCTGCGGGCGAGGCTGAAGTGTGGGAATGGCACAGAAACCAGGCCAGGAGCAAATGGGACTTTGTTCTTCTGGCCTTGTGGAAAGCCAGCCCCTGCAACCCAGCCAGAGGGGTGGCAGGGAGCAGGATTGGGGCTTGTCTGTGAATCTTTTGGGAGCATTAAAGTGCACCTCTTTATTTCCACTGAAGCACACTAGTACCAAGACTTGATGTCCTCTTCAGGCCCTTCCTGGGCAGGAATGTAGAGCCGCCCCTCCAGCAGCTGGAGTGGAGGGTTCTGCCTTTCCCCATCCCACAGCACTGGCGTGGAGCAGCCCACCTCTGCTCCAGCGCTGAACCAGTCACTCCTCCCCCGTGTGTCCCCCTGGAGGCCACCAGGAGCTGTCCCCAAGCTGGGTGTCCCCGGGTGCTGGTCCGTGCTCCCAGCTCCGACTGGCAGTGCCCTGGGGCTGGGAGGGCAGGGAAGACTCGGGGCTGTTTAACCATTAAACCTGGGGCGTCTTGGAAGAGGCGGGGACATTTCCCTGTCACTTCACCCTGTACCTTGCTCCCTCTGGCAATCCCTGCAGCCATGAAGCAAACCAAAGGTATGTGCCCGGGAATCCTCTGGAGACCCTTCCCCACACACACAGGCCCTGCTGCCAGGTGGAGCAAGGCCATGTCAGAGCCCAGGCAGCCTGTGGAAAGGAGCCAGAGGCATGCAGGAAAATGTCTTCTCGTGGGGATGCTGGGGAGGAATCGCCTCTCCCTGGATTTGGGGTTCCTTGTGCTCAAAGAGGTGTGGAGGGGTTTTATGGCGGGTGTGTGCCGGGGAAGGTCTCTGTTTCCTTCTCCTGGCTCCAGCAACTCTCTGGGATCCTGGTGAACCTTCTCACCGCTCACTGAAGAGCCCTATAAAACCCCAAGCTGAGCCCCATCTGCTTGGCCCTGCTTTGCCCCTGCAGTGAGTGCCCTTGGGACCTGAGCAGCAGGTCCTGCTGTTGGGAATGCAGGACAGTGGTGCCAGGGCCAAGGAACGACCTGTGCTGAGAGACAGAGGGGCTTGAGGGCAGTGTGGGCTTGGCAAACCCCCTCACCTGGCATGGCAGGCTCAGCCTGAGAGTGGACAAGCCCTGAGTGCTTGAGAGCGTGGGGTCTGCTCCCAGCCCACCAGCTCCTGTGCTGACCTCTCCTCTCCCTCTGCAGGGCTCGAGGGAGACAAGATGTCCATCATGTAAGTGCTGAACTCCCCTT
Organism: Phylloscopus whistleri; assembly: GCA_017589585.1. NCBI lineage: Eukaryota > Metazoa > Chordata > Aves > Passeriformes > Phylloscopidae > Phylloscopus > Phylloscopus whistleri. The sequence goes on from JADMLD010001376.1 coordinate 224,872, forward strand.
GGCCAGGGGCTTTCTGGGGCTCAGGAGAGATGTGGGGAATGGTTCAAGAGGGAAATCCCATCTGGCTTTCCCCAAGGAAGAGGAGGCACAGGCCCCAGTTGGCCCTTTCTGGGAGGAACAAGCTCCCCAAGGCTGGGGGAGGCAGGGGCAAGGCCATCCTGCACTAACATGGCCTCTCCTGCCCTTTATCATTTCAGAAAATTTGAATTTAACCCCAAAGTTGGGATCGACAACCCTGCTTTGACACTGACTGAGGACATGGGTAAATACACGCCCTCACCTCCCAGGGTGTCCTTGTGTCTGCACGGGGTTGTGGCACCTGGGTGTCCTTGTGTCTGCATGGGGTTGTGGCACCTGGGCCGTGCTGGGGCCCTGAGCTCTGGGCACCTGTGGGAGATGAACACAGAAGGGATGAGCAGATCCCCAGCCCAGGATGGGGCTGAGAACTTGTGTGAGGATCCCTGCAGGGCCCTGCTCACGGCCTGTGCCCCCACACAGATGGCGAGGGCGTGGGGGAGCCCCGCTTCTACCTCCTGACCAAGGAGAGCACAGAGACCTTCGGCTTCTGCCTGCACGAGGAGCTGGGCTGCCAGGGCCACGTCATCCGGCAGCTGGAGCTGGGAGGGGTGGCCCAGCGCAGGGGGCTGCAGGATGGGGACCGGCTGCTCCAGGTCAATGGCCACTTTGTGGACCACATGGACCACCTCAGGGTAAGCTGGGAGCATCCCATGGGAACGCCAGGGGCCAGGGGCACAGAGGATGCCTGGCCCCTGCTGACCCCAGGGACCCTGATCCCACCCCATCAGGGGGGTGCTGGCCCAGGGTTCACAGCCTGGGTCCTTCCAGGTGGTGCAGAAGATCAAGGCCAGCGGGAACCAGGTCCTGCTGGCGGTGCTGGACGGCGACTCCTACGAAGCAGCCAAATCCCTGGGCAGGGACCTGTCCCAGATGCTGCCGGACGACATCCGCCCGCGCCTCTGCCACGTCACCAGGGACAGGAACGGCTTTGGCTTCAGTGTGTCGTGTCCAGAAGGTAAAGCAGGATGCTGCCAGCACGAGCTTCCTCATTGTAGCACCTCACTCACCCCAAAGTGCCCCTTCTGCTCCTCCTGCAGGCACCAAGGGCACCTTCCAGCTGTCGGTGCTGCAGGACGGGCCAGCGGACAGAGCAGGGGTGCCGCCAGGCTCCTGGCTGCTGGAGCTGAACGGGGACAGCGTGAAGAGCTACTCCCACACGCAGCTCACCAAAAAGGTGCCTGCTCCTGGCATGGGGAGGGGTGAGGGATGGGGCTGAGGATGTCACTGAGCACCCCGTGCTTCCCATCCAGCTTAAGCAGAGCGGCAGCAAGGTGACGCTGCTGGTGGCATCCAGCGCCGTGGAGGAGTTTTATCGCCTGCGGGGCTTGCGGGTCACGGCTGCCTTGGCAGACACCTCCAGGCTCCCCTTCAAGGTCCGGGAGCTGCACATGGTCAAGGGTCCTGCTGGCTATGGGTTCCTGCTCAAGGAGGATGACTGCAGCTCGGGGGGAATAGGTGAGGGGGCTGAGAGGGGCAGTTTGTACCTGAGCAAGGCATTTCTGAGGGTTGGGAAGAGCTGATAGCTCTGTGCCTGCAACGGGACCCCGTCCCCACCTGCACACGGGGGTCAGCAGAGCCAGTTCCCCTCTGAGAGCCTCTCCCCTCCCTCTGCCCCGCTGTGGCAGGCCAGTTCCTGTGGGATGTGGATGTGGGGCTGCCGGCCGAGCAGGCAGGGATGAAGGAAGGGGACCGTGTGCTGGCGGTGAACGGGGAGAGCATCGAGGGGCTGGACCACGAGCAGACCGTGCACAGGATCCGCGCCCGGGAGGATCAGGTTACGCTGCTGGTCATCGACCCCGCCGGTGATGAGTTCTACCACTCGGTAGGTGCTGGGGGCACGGTCCTGCTCTGGCTGGGGAGCCCTGGGGTGCTGTGAGGCCGCATGGTGGGGTGGGTGTCCTCCACAGGGGGGACATCCATCCCACCCTCTTCTGCTCTTCCAGATCGGGCTGTCCCCCCTGCAGTTCTTTGAGGACAGCGACCCCGCCTCAGGCTCCTGCTCGCCCTCCCTGCCCTCTCGCAGTGGCTCCCCTGCGCTCTGTGACGTTGAGGTGGGACCCAAGGGACCTGTGTCCTGGCTGATGGCTGCTGCCAACAGTATAGAGATCATACAGGTAACTCCTCAGGGCAGTGCTCACAGCCTCCTATTCTGCCCATCCTAACGTTCCCCTGGCACCTGTGGTGCTGCCAGGAGGAGGCTGTGTGGTCCCAGGCAGAAAGACCCCTCCAACGTGTGTCCCCACAGAGCCAGCGCCAGGAAGAACAGACGAAGCTGTGCCAGGCATTCTAAGAGCCCAGGAGCCTCTGGACGGGCTCTCTCACACAGCACCTCCACCCAGGCCACCTCCAGCCCCTGGGGCCTCAGCACTGCTCAGCATGGACCCTGCACACGCAGCTCCTGTGTCTCCATGCCTGGCTCACAGCATGGCACTCCCAGGAACTTGTCTCTGCTCACCGAGGCTGGCTCAGAGCTTTTATCAACCACAGTGGCAGCTCCTTGTAACCCGACCACAGACCTGTGTCTTTGCCTGCCTAGCTACCTCCAGGGATTTCTCAGGACATTGCACTGAAGCCTTTGCCCAGCTCCAGGCTCTGGGAGTTCCCAGGAGAGCTGAGGCACTGCCCTCTGCACCATGACCCAGGGGACTTGAGAGTTGGCTCAGATCTGCACGTGCATGGACGTCTCTCCCATGCTTCTCCTCTCATCCTCTCCCTGAACCTGTGGGCAGTGAGTGCCCACCACCCACCAGTGCCCTGTTCCTGCACCACCCTTTTGGGGTGTGATTAAAGGACAAATCCACACTGCTGCTTGCGTGGGTGATGTTATGGACAGTGCTGTGACTTGGCAGCACATTCCAGGGCCAGATCCCTTCCCTCTCCCCAAGCCTGGAGTTGGGCAGTGGATGTAGGAAGCTCTCCAGGGTGTTCTGCTGAGAGGGTAGGGGCTGAGAGCCATCCTGAGAGCCCCTGGGCACTGTACCTCCAGGAATCTGAGAGCAAACTCCTGTAGGCATCCCTGGTGCTCCATGGCAAGGGCTGCTCCTGAGGGTTCCTCTTGCAGGTGCCACATCAGGAGCATCCGTTCATGCCCTGCCAGGGCCGTGACAGTGCTGGGGGAGGGAGACAGGGGGGGATCCCAGCAGGGGAAGTTTCACCTCTCTGCCAAGCGTGGGAGAGTGAAAATGAGCACAGAGCTTTGCACGTGGCCGAGAACCGCAAACCTCTGGCTGAGGTTTTACCTCGGCCCCATCTCGAGCGTAAACGGAAACGCGGAACTGGAGCATTGCCCTGCCAGGCAGGGGAGGCTCTGCCTGTGTGCCCCCTCAGCTCAGTGCAGGCATCTGGGCTGCAAAAAGTCCTTGTCCAGAGCCTCTGGGAGCTGACAGCTTGGGAGGGAGCAGGGCTGGCCAGCTGCAGGCTGGTTTGGGTCAAGGGAGAGGTGGGAAAAGCTTGGCTGGGAGCCCCCAGCAGCACCAAGGTGTGGGGTCCCACCTGCCCCAATAGTCCCAAGTGAAACCCTCCCAAGAGCCCCAAGTGAGACAGTCAGAAGAGTCCCAAGCAAAATCAATCTTTGCTTGGAGTCTCACACGTAGCGACAGCCCAGCATGGAGTGAATAATGCCCAGAGAAGCAGATAGTCAGGAATGCAATTACTCAAGCGTGTTCCCTGATCTCTCTGGATCAGAGCCATGGTGATTTTTGTACTTGGCTCTCACAAAGGCAGCATTGCCCTCCCCAGTTCTCTCCCCGGGTACTTGTGGTAGCGTGGAGCTGGCCAGGGCACCTGCTGGTGGTCAATCCGGCTTGACTATTAGCCAGAATCCATTAGCACCTAATGGGAAAAGCCTCAGGAACACGGCCTCAATAAACCTTGACATATTTGAGGTCAATATAATCCTTAGGAAAATTTGCCCAGGTAATTAAAGCCAGACAAGGAGTTGCCTGTCCCAGAAATATTTACCAAGCTTTACCAAAGGCAATAAAAGGAAGGCAGGGAGTTTTATAACCAATCCATGGGCTCCCTTGCTGTGTTTAGTGCTGTGCTGCCATCCAGCTCCTCAGGAAGTGGGTGCCACAGGAGCAGCAAAGCTCCCTCGAGGGAGGTTGGATCCAGAGGCTGAGGCTGGGCTGTCCAACCTCCAGGCCCGAGTTTGGGGTGCTCGTGTTCCCCAAACTGATGTGGCCAAACTGCAGCACCCAGAGTTTTCCTTTGCCTGGTTTCCCGTCGCAGCCCCTGCAGTGAGGCTGACGCCGTGTGGTATCAGCCACGGCTGGTTTTTGCAAAAGGATGTGTCCTTCTGCCTGGGAGAGGAGGTGAAAAGAGGATCTGAAGGCAGCAAAGAAACAGAAGTCAACCGACTTTCAAGCCCACGTCGTAATTTTTTTAATGTTTGTGGTGTCAGCTCTGACAAACTCGCTCCTTGGTTCCCTTTAGATTCCCTGGTCCACTTTTCTCTTCCCGGTCCTTTTTCACTCCCTGGTTCCCTTTTCTCACCCTTGTCCCCTTTTGACCCCCTGGTCCCTTTTCTCCCCCTGGTCCCTTTTCTCTCCCCGATCTCCTTTTCTCTCCCTGGTCCCCTTTTCACTGCCCCGTCCCATTTTCTCTCCCGGCTCCTCCTTTTCCTCCCTGTTGCTCTCACTGCCCTGCTCCTTCTCCCGTTGGAGCCGGAATGTCGGGAACAGGGACTCAGCCCCGGTGGGCTCTGCCTGCCCTGCCTTTGCGGGGAGATGCCCCAAGTACCTGCCGGGTGCACTGGACGCTCTCCCGTTCCCGTTCCCGTTCCCGTTCCTGTTCCCGTTCCCTCCCTGCCATGGGGATGCCGGTGCTGCTCCCGCCTCGGGCACATCCCTCTCTGGGAGACGGGGGGGGGGGGTGCATCGCCGCTTCCCCGCGTTCTTAGAAAAGGGAAGGCGTCTTCAGGAAAGGGGAAGCGCTCCTGTTTCGCAAGCTCGGCGAGGGGCACGGGAAGGGCCGCGAAGGCCGCGGGTCCCTTCCCGGGGGCGGCGGGGCCAGCGCGGCCCCCGCGTTCCCATGGCGACCGCGCCCCGCCCCGTCCCGCCCGCACCACGCATGGCCGCCGCACCGCCCTCACGCCGCCGCACCGCGCGTGCGCCTCGCCGCCCGGCCAATCAGCGCCGGCTCCTCCCCGGCGGAGGGGGCGAGGCCGGGCGCGCGGGGGGGCGGGCGGCCAATCAGCGCCGGCGAGGAGGGCGGGGCCTCGCTGGAACCGGGCGCCGCCGCCGCCGCCACCGCCCACGGCCGCCGCCGCCGCCCTGCCCGGCCCGGCCCGGCCCGGAGCGCCCTCAGCCCGGTCCCCTCCAGGGCCGCGGCCCCGGTGCCGGACGGGCCCCGCGGGCCGGGTGTGGGCGCCCCCATGTCGGCGCCGCTGAAGAAGGGCCCCGGCGGGCTCATCGGGCTGATGAAGGACGCGTTCCAGCCGCACCACCACCACCTCGGGCCGCACCAGCCCGGCGCCGTGGACAAGAAGATGGTGGAGAAGTGCTGGAAGCTCATGGATAAGGTGAGGAGGGCGGTGCGATGGAAGCGGCCGCGGGGGTTAGGGTGCGGTGGGGTGGCTGTGGGATAGGGCTGGCTTGGGGGATTTGGGGCTCTGGGGTCAGAGGGGGTCTGGGATGAGCCTGGAGCTGTAGGGCTGGCTGGGAGGGAGAGGGATCTGTGGCTCCAGGGGAGATATTCGGGGGCTGAGAGGGGTGTGGGCACAGAACGGGGTGCAGCGCTTTGGGGGAAGGATGTGGTGAGCATGGAGTGACAGGACACGAGGGAACGGCTTCACACTGATGGAAGGCAGGGTTAGATGGGATATTGGGAAGAAACTTTTCCCTGGGAGAGTGGGCAGGCGCTGGCACAGGGTGCCCAGAGAAGCTGTGGCTGCCCCTGGATCCCTGGCAGTGCCCAAGGCCAGGTTGGATGGGGCTTGGAGCACCCTGGGTTAGTGGAAGGTGTCCCCCAGGGACTGGGACAAGATGGACTTTAAGGTCCTTCCAACCCCAACCATTCTGTGATTCCATGTGGAATCTGCTGGAGAGGTGAGTGATGGAGGGGAGGCCAGAGGCAGGATGGGAACGGGATGCCAGGATGGGAAGGTTTGAAGGCAGATCAGCAGCTCTGCAAAGAACAAGGTGGAGGAAGAGGGGACAGCTTGGAATGGAGGATGCAGAACTGCCTCAGAGGGTGTGGGATGCTTCCCCAGGGCAGTGGTCACTGCCCCAAGGCTGCCAGAGCTCAGCATTTGGACAACACTCTCAGGCACAGGGTGGGACTGTTGGGGTGTCCTGTGCAAGGCCAGGAGTGGCACTGGATGATCCTTGTGGGTCCCTTCCAAGCCAGGATATTCTGTGATATCTGTATTAATCATATACATGTATAGATCATGCCAGTCTTGTAGGTGCTGGGGTGGGCACTGGTGGTGCTGGGAATGGGTAGGGGCTGGTGGGGAGCTGCAGGTGCTGACAGCAGCAGGACAAGGGGGAAGTGTAGGATTTGCTCCTTGGAAGGTGTGCCTTGGCCTGTGTAGAGCCTGGTGTGTGGGTAGTGGATGGTGAAGCTTTGTGGCAGGTCACGTTATTCCTTTTGGAATGAACAGGAATGTGTTGCTGCACTCAGGGCCAAACCTCTTCCTTAAAACTGCGAGCTGAGGAAAAACTGTAAAAGCCTGCATGAACCCTTTTGCAATAAGTCCACGTAGTTACAAGAAAGATAAAGTATCAAGTGATGTTAAACAAGAAAAACTCGTGGCGTGGGAGTTGGAAAGGCCTTTTTCCAGTCCCACACCTTTAGGAGGGGCACGGCTCTCTGGGGTCATTAAGACTCTCCTCTCCTCCTCCTCCTCCTTTTAAAAAGCCAGGAAATGGCTCTTGCCGGGGGCAGGACACCAGACCTTTTGGCCTGCTGGTGTGATGGGATATTTGATTTACTGGCCTGGCTAGGTGTGCTGGTCAGTCCAGTGTTTTCAGAAATCCTGGGGAGCTGTCAGGGAATGATCAAGTGAGTGAGTGCAGGCACACAGAAATAGGCACGTAATAAAAATCTGACCTTTTTTTTGTGGAGTTTTCATTGATAATTACGTTCAACCCTGAAATCAAGGCTAGGCTTGACATGTTGCAGTCTGAAATGTGCAGTGCATTTTATGACGCTGGGTTCAGAGCCCTAAAAGTAGCATGGGGTAAGAGCATCACCCAGGTTGCCCCAGGCCTTGGGGACTGTCACCTGGCCACCTCCTTCCCCTCTGGGAGCAGAGCAGGCAGGGATTTTGGCCCTTCCTAATCCAATTGCCCCTCAGGCTTATGCATTTCCCTTCTCTTTCCCCCTGCATTGTTTATCCATGCAGTGTCTGAACCTCCTGCAGTAAGTGCTAAAAGCAGGCAGAGCAAATCACTTCTTTAAAGGCAGTATTAAATTATATTCCTGCCAAGAAATCACTCTGTGTTGGCTGGCTCAACAAAAGCCACGGTTTATAGTTGTGCCTTGCTGTGCCTGTGATGAGCTTTGATCACCTACAGCGAGGCTGGGGCAAAGCAAAAAAAACCCTTTTTGAGAAGTGCCACTGGCTCTGTTCCAGACACTGAGGGCCAAGCACAAGTGCTAATGTAGGAAAGGCAGTTTGGGCATGGAAACAGGACCCCAAATAAGTGTAACCTGGAAGAATGCACATCTTCATCTGTAGAATATGTTGATCTAGATGGCAACTTGTGTTTGACCTCATAACCTGCTCTGTTTGAAGGAAAAGACTAGCCTGGGAAAAAAAGCTGATTGTCACAGCATTTTAAAATGAAGTGGGATGTTTCTTGGGGGCAAATTTCACAGCTTTAGGTCTTTATAGCAGGTTGGGTGTGTTCTCTCTCCACTGACAGAAAAGCCAAGGCTGCTGCAGTGTTTGTCACAAGCTACATCAACCTCTTTTGACTCCAGGTTTACTCATAGGCAGCATCCAGAAGCTCTCAGGTTTGAAGTCTTGTTCAGTCTGATTTGTACAAAAGGAGAGATCTGGCTCTGAAAAGCCTTTCAGATTTCAGTTAGATTTCAGCTCTACTTATGCACACTCAAGAGAACACATCTGAATTAAAATCTTTTTAGTGGTGTAGCAAAAACCCAGGCAGGCTCATGGGCGAGAAGAGCTAAATGAAGGGAAGGTGTTGATTTCTGGGCCAAGAACATGAAATTCCAGGTGCAGATAAAAAACCTGCTCGTGTGCATGTTTAATAGATGATGTTTTTGCCTCTCAGAGCTGCGTGCTGTGTCTGTGTGGGTACACTACACTCACGACCTCGTTTGTTCGTCTGCATAATCAGCTGGTGTTGTCAAAGCATTCGTGCATCTCTGCTTTCGGATGTGACTGATGAATTTCCTATGCAAGTTGATTCTTGTCCAAATATTTTCCCCTGTAATGCTCTCCATAAGCTGCCTGACATATTTATATCTTTCAGATTCTTTCATTTGAAGCCCCTAATTTTTTGTCAGTGCCACTCCTCCCACAGCTACACGTGGCCACACAGAGCCTGGACACACAATAGCCCTTTCCATGCCCCTGGGATGTTCCCCTTCAGCTGAACGAGGTGATATTTCTGCATTTCTCTGCAGAACAGAGATTAAATGCAGCCCCCTGGAGTTCAGTGCTGTGGGTGGTTTTTGAGGAATAGGTGGGTTAGTCATGAGCTGCTCTGGGATGGAGCAGAGCGGAATAAATGTGGGAAGGCACGGAGGAGGAAGAGGAGCTTTGAGATAAAGCTTCTCTAAAGGGTTTCCTGATACCATTCAGTTCCTAGAACTGATAGAGAGAAGTTCCACTGCAGGTCACCTTCATTGTGAGCAGAAGAAAGGCCAAACACAAATTTAGCAAGAGATAAGAGATGTTTGAGTAGGTTTTGTTTTGCTGTTGGCTTATGCTGGAATGAGGTGTGATATCAGTACAGTTGGCTGTTCAGCTGCTAAAGGAAGGAAAAAAAGAGTTTTTAGAGCTGCCCTAGAAGGGAAAATTTTACCTGGGAGTAGCCCCTGGATGCTTCTCGGGCCTGGGACTCTTAAATCCAGAATTAGTCAAGGCAAGCTGCAGATTGCTAAGGGGAAAGATTCAATTCCAGGCCTTGAAGATCTAGACGAGATTATTTTTCCTAGAATGAGTAGATAACAGATTCTTTCTTCAAAACTCAGTTGGGGAAACTGGTTTTTGGTTATTTTCTCCTCTTGCATTTGGAAAATGGAAATGGGCAAAGTCAATTTTCGGGTTCTTCACAGGCCACCTCTCTTCATGCTAAAGCTTTCTTGGTGTGTCTAAAAACCCAAAAATGTCTCCTTAAAAGGTTTGTTTCTCAGAGAACACAACATAAGCCAGGCAAACCTCTGGATGATAATTTAAAACCATAGATTGCTTCTGTTTGTTGCCATCACACCTAAACAAAAGAAAATATAAATTTTTCTGCTTTTTGCTGGATTTCCTTCCACGTTGCTGGTCCCTGTGGAAGGCTGCTGAGGGGCAGCTGTTCCCAGGGCTGGGAACATTCCTTTGGATGTTGTCATGATGCTGCAAGTGCACACGTAGAGGAACAAGGAGAATGCCACTGCTTTTGTTGCTGCTGTGTTATAAAAGCACCGAGGAGGCAGCAGGTCCTGGTTATGCAGTGTTGTTTGACTGCTCATTTTAGCTCATTTTGGTCTGCTTGGTGAATAAAGGAGCTGAGCTGATAATAAAATACCATCAGATTTCACCTCTCTGTTAACTGAGCCGTCGGCTTCTTGGGAAGCGTTTTACAGGGGCTCTGAGAATGAGCAGTTTGCAGAACTCTCTGCTGCTGTGGGGGAACTGTTCTAACTGATATCAAAGTCTGAAATGCAGCAGGTCTGCTGCTCCCATAGCTGGGTATTTTCAAAGGGTAGCAGCCAAACTGTTCTCTATTTCCAGCTGGCTGAGGGAAGTGCAGACTCTGCTTGCTTAATGTGGCTTCCTCCTCAGAGCTGACTGTTTGTTAAGGTTTTAAACCCACTGTATCATAAACAATTTCTGCTGAAGAAAAGGTTTTGCTGCCCAGAGCACAGCTCAGCTGAGTCCAAGGAGCATATTTAGAATCCCATTCATGCTCATAGTGAAACTATTTTTTTTTTTTTCAGAGGACAAATGTGTTGACTCAATTTGTTGATATGGTTCACTGTACAATGTTCACAGGCTCCAAGGAAGCAGCAGTTGAGGCATCAGCATCAATTGACTAAGTCAGCTGTCTGGCCATCCCTCTCTTTATCTTAAGACCTTGGCAGCCTCCTCAAGATGTAGGGAAAGTTTTGGTAGCTGGTTTTGGTAGTTGGCTTTGGTAGTTCGCTTTGGTAGTTTGTTTTCCCCATGTGATCTTCCAGAGGCTTTTTTAGGTGTTTATATATATTTTTTTTTTTTACCAGCAGTCTGATTTTTCTGGTTTGAGTTTTGATACACCGTGTGCCTTTCTCTTGGCTGAAATCAAACTCAGGTCAGCTCCTGGTACAGGCACTGCTGTAAGTCAGATAAAATTGGAGGTGTCACTTCACAAGGTTGCTTTCTGCACATACCCTAAATGGCAAAGTGAAGTGCTAAAGCAGTGTTTCAGGAGGAGTGACTGTTTACCATCCATGTTTAAGGGAAGTAGGTATTTAAGCGTGCACTGGAGGGAACTGCTCAATTCCTCTTGAAGGTTTCACAAGGTTTTGTGGAAATGAGGTACTGCAAAAGGATGTTAAATTGTTCTTTTGCTTTTTCTTATCCACTTCACTTAAGTTTTGCATTTTGCACTGTTTGATATCTGTAATTTCCTCATACCTGGCAGTGTCATGAGTTTAGACCTCATTTATATGCTGGGTGTTAAGCAGCCAGATAATATTCATTATAGGGAAGAACTTTAGGGAAGTGTAGCTACATTTTGTGCTCAAGTTTGCTGGAAATCACAGAATATAGAAGGGTTAGACTGCTGCTTCTTACCTTTTAAGCTTGATCCAAAACTGACCTCACAACTCTAATTCCAGCCCTTTCTATAACTGAAAGTTCACTACTTAATTTTTCAAATGGCTGCTTTGCCATCAACTCTCCCTTTAATTCTCTCAGTTTAGATAATGGAAAAATTTGGCTATGCTGGATGGTGAAGTGGCTTCCTTTCCCCTCCCCTGTCACATAAATTTATTATCATGAGTTTCATCAGTCCACATGCACTTCAGCCCAGAAATTGCATTCTTGTATGGTGGCTGGGCTCACTATCTGCAGAAAATAGCCTAGAGAAAAGGAGGCTCGTGGGGAGACCTTATCACTCAAACTCCCTGAAAGAAAAGTTATAGCGAGCTGGGGGTTGGGCTCTGCTCCCAGGACAAGAGGAAATGACCTCAAGCTGCACCAGGCAAGGTTCAGGTGGGACATCAGGAGAAATTTCTCCATGGAAAGGATGGTCAGCCTTTGGAAGGGGCTGCCCAGGGAGGTGGTGGAGGTGTCCAAGGAATGCCTGGATGTGGCACTCAGTGCTCTGGTCTGATTGGTGAGGTGGGGACCAAGCTGGACTCGATCTCAGAGATCTTTTCCAGCCTCAGTGATTCTGGGATTCCATCTGGACTTGACCAACAAACAGCACTTGTTGCAGCAAACGTTTCAGAGCGTTGTGTTTGTGACAGCAAATTGTGTCGAGCCCCCAATGGTGCTCCTCTCCTTGAGTTTTCACACAGCTGCTTTCTCCCTTACCCACAGGTGGTACGTCTGTGCCAAAACCCCAAGCTGGCCCTGAAGAACAGCCCTCCCTACATCCTGGACCTGCTGCCCGACACCTACCAGCACCTGCGCACCATCCTGAGCCGCTACGAGGGCAAGATGGAGACCCTGGGCGAGAACGAGTATTTCCGTGTCTTCATGGAGAACCTGATGAAAAAAACCAAGCAGACCATCAGCCTCTTCAAGGAAGGGAAGGAACGGATGTATGAGGAGAACTCCCAGCCTAGGTAAAGGAGAGAAATGGTTTTCAGGTGTTTATTGGAGGGATTAAATGTGTTGGAAGCTTTGTGTTTAAGGTGGATCAGTTGTCAGCTCGTCTTTCATTTTGTGCCAAGGCGTAGCTGAGGTCAAGGGGCATCTTCAAGGTGAACAGCACTTAAAAAAAGGGTAAGTGGAGGGGTTTTTGCCTTTTGCTGAATATAAGGCTCTCTTGAACAAGATGAATTTAATGAGAAGGTGTTTCCTTATCCAGCTTTAAGAAAAGGAAAGACAGGGTGATTTCAGAGTAGAGTAAAGCTCTGGGAAAGATGAATCTGACACATTTGTGCAAGGTCTAACAGGCAGAGTTATACAAGGCATACATTTATAACACTAAGCTCATTTCAGGTTTTTGAAGTAGATGTTAAATTTAAAAAAAAAAAAATGGTGGAGAAAGATGTGAAAACCACCCAGTGGCTGAACATAATTGCCCTGGGGGGAGTGTGGTTAACAGCCTGGCAACAGCTTGGAATTACTGGAGGGGGAAAAAGTGCTGGCACATGTTTCTGGTTTAATCCTGAACTCTGTGTAGCATATTCCATGATATTGAACTCCAATCAAAGGCTGCCACAGTGGCTCCAGAAGGCACTGCTGGTGCTGCTTGGATTGCTAGTGACTGTGCTAAAGAATGGATTAAGAGATGGAAGTTTCTTTCTGGAGTGTTGTTAACTGGGTGTGTATTGTGATCTGTCATAACTCTGGAATATCTGATGAGTAAATGATGGCTGTGTCAGTCGTGAATCCAAAATCCCACCTCCAGTGCCTTGGTTTTTCAGAGAGGAGCAAAGAGAAGTCATTCCAGAGAGTTAATCATCCTACTTGGTTTGTAATCCAGCTTAATTGACTAGAGGGAGCAGGGGAAATCCAGATTGATAGATGTGAATGTCAGGGCTGCAGCAGAGGCTGCTGTTCTCACAGCAGGCATGGGAGTCCTGGGGGAATTGCTAATTGTGCCATTTATGAATAAACAGCTTTAGCAGGGAAGGAACTGTGGGGAGACTTGTGTTAAACACAGGCATTAAAACAACATCACATCCTGGCCACTCTCATGGCACCTTCCTCTGCTTCTGCACAGCCCAGGAAGCAGCAGTGACTGTTTGGTCCTAAAGGGGTAACACCAGAGAGCCTTTTCATTGTGCTGCTGCTGAGCCTGGCAACGTTCTCAATTCTTTAATTCATCACAAAAAAGGACAAGGTTAGAGCAGTCAGTGCCTGTGGTCTGTGTGCCAGTTCAAGAGATACCTACAGGAAGAATGAGGATTTTGGTTTTGGGGATTCTGTTAAATGCTGCACTGCCAGTGCCAGATTCCATGGCTGTGTTCAATCACTCTTGAAGTGATTGAAGCCAATCACTTCAGTGCTATTCATTAATTAAATTAAATTAATTTCTGCTAGAAATGCACCTATAGGTATAAAATATGTATACTAATCTAAGGTGAAGAAACTGAAATTTTCTCACCTTGCTAGGAGCTGAAGAAAAATACTAATCTTTTTTAGCAAGAATTAATAAATTAATACATTTAAAATTAATAATAATTTATTATTACACTAATAAATTCAAATACTCCAAAGCTTTCTGGAAGATGGTCAGCAGTCTGTAAAACAAACAAATAGAACCTGAATCTGGGAATGTGCTCGGGGCAGTGTGTATATGTGCATATATATATATATAAATCTAGTTTGCTCTTGATATCATGCAGGTTTGTGGCCATTAGTCTGCAGTGTTTTGAGAACAGGACTTTAAAAGTTTAATAAATGTGTTGTTTTGACTTTTCTGGTTTTCTTCCCCTGTTGTTCTTGAAGCTGTTTTCCTCCTCCTTTCCAGACTTTGCATTCATTTTGCCTCCTGTTGTGTATGACCTTATTTTCTCCCCCAAATGGCTCCTGGTGTAGAGCAGAAGGCACAATTTTGACATTTGCATGAGCAGTGTGAAAGCTGTAGTTTGCTCCTCCAGACCAGTCATGAAAAATGACTGAAGTGGGCTCAGAACTGCCCTGATCCCTTGAGCATCACCCTTCTGTTCTTATTATTTCCAACTTTCTCTTTGTGTATTTCCTTTCAGACATTTGGGAGGTCTCTGCAGCTCTGTGGTTTTGGTGTACAGTGGTTCAGACTATAAATATATAAATTAACCATGGTTGTACCTCTCCTGTCTTCAACTCACGCTGTGATTTTTGTGAGGAGAGCTCACTTGTTTTGTTGGGAGAGCTTTCAAGATGCTATTTAAATTCTGCTTTAGCTCACTTCCATGTCTGTTTAAAAATTCATGCTGCTGAGGGTGCTTTTAAAGCTCTGTGTGCACTTCCTGACTGATAGGTATGAGCAGTAACTTCTGGGTACTGTTTAAAGCTGAATTTTAGGGAGTAGATCAGATGCAACTTGGTGACTTTGGGGTACTGTGTTGCTCCTCTGAGTTTTGGTAGCTAAAAGTCACATCTGAAGGCTTGGAATCAAATAGTATTTCTGGAGTTAATAATTTTGGATATTTTGTTGCATGCTTGTAATAAGGTAAAGGCAAATCATCCAATGATTGATTGGCTGTGGACAGTAATTAGGAATTCTTGAGGCTGAGCACATTTCCAGAGGTGCTGCTTCCTTTCCTTTATAGATCCAGGGGTAAATATGTGACTTCTCTATTGTGAACTTCTTGAGTTTCCTTTTTATCAAAAACCAGGATGAAATAAGGATGTTTTTCCCTGCAGTGTGATGGTTCCATTGCTTGGCAGTGCCATTCTTACTCTGAACATGCTGGAGCTGCCTCAGATCTCGTTTTCAGTTTCATTTAGAGGCTTGGTGGTTTTGCTGGACTACTTTTTTTTTTCTGTTTCCATTGCAGAAATCTTTTACTTTTCAGCCCTCTTGCTTGCACAGAGGAGCTGCAATTTGTCAGCTTTCCACACTACATAAATTTCTTCTTGCAGCAGTGGTTTTGCAGTTGTGTAAATAGATTATACTTGACATGGCAGGAGTGAAAAATAGCTTGTTGATCAGGAGACAGGTAGAGGAATTGTCTGTTCCTTGGGAAAGGATTAATTAGGATGAAGAGACCAGTTTTCACCAAAGAATCAAATTTTCTAATTATGTTAAAGCAGTCTCTAGCAAGGGAAAATTCAGAGAGGTTATTTTCTAAATAAAATCAGAGCACTGCAAATGTTTCCACATTAGAGCACAGCTATGGAAGCTGCAGGGTGAGTGAGGGGAAATAATTTCTCAGGATGTGGACTGGATGTTTAAGGAACAGCACAAGTTATTTTTCTAGTTCAGCTGTGGGAAACAAACTGTTAACCAAGCCAGTTTAAAAATAAATATATCTGTAGAGAAAATGGGGTTAAGCAGGGAGTACAATACACTTTTTCCACAGATCATGAAGGTGAAAAAAAGCTTTGGGAAGCTGGTCCATGTTTAATTGTTCTTCTGACAACGGCTTAAGGGATGCTGGCTCAGCAGGATTTCATATTCTTCTCCAGCTCCAATGTTAAGACTCACTAATTTACACAGGAAAAAGCTAGCAGTGTTTAATGTCTCCTGGAAATGACCATCTCTGAAGGGGAAGGAAGTGCATGAAGAATTATATGAAGGGAAAAAAAAGAAAAGAAAGAAAAAGGTTGGAATTTAAAGAGGAAAAAGTTGGAAAACACTTGTGTTAAACCCTGAACCAGAAAACCCTCTTGGGAGGAGGGGGGTTGGTGCTCTAATCTCATCTTTGAGACCTCTTGCACACATTCCTGCCCAGTGAAAACGAGATAGTGCAAAATGTGGAACTCAAAATGGTGTGTGAGTCCTCTTTCTGTCACTTCCTTCTAGTACAGCAGCACTTTTTTTTCTTTTTTTTTTTTTTTTTAACAAAACCCACTAGTGTGAAGTCTACATCTGCATTTAAATTAGAACATCTTAAAGAAAAGAACAGGCTCCAAAGTTGCCCACAAGAAAGGTTTCCTTGCCAGGCTCCAGCATATGAACACTAACTAACTGCTTATTACCCAAGAAGAAATTCATTATCATGTAAATGTTGTTGGAGGGGAGGAATGTGAATTATTTCTTTCTAATTCGGTTTTAAATTGCAGTTTAGGTGATAGTTTTGGAACTTAAGTAACACTTAGCATAATTGGCTTAAGCTTGCATTCATTAGAGTTTTCTTTCTGGCTAAAATTGGACCACCGTCTTGAAAATCAATTTGTGGACAAATGCAAGATTTCAGACGATTGCATAATAAGGCAGGAAGATTTTTATTCTTCTTTCCTCTCAGAGCCTATAAAATTGTAGAGTTTTATGGGAGGCTGTGGACTTGCTGTTGTGGGTGGAATTACAAGCACATTGGTTCATTTGTAGTAATTATCATTGGGAGTGTGATGGATTTCTCCACGCTGGCAAAAAATCTGCTGCTGCTGCTGCTACTTGGCAAGTGTATTCGTGTCTCTTGGGTGCCTGGCTGGGGTGTTCAGGGCTGGGATGCCACATTTGGGATTTCTGGGCTTGGATTTTAGCCCATCCCACCCCCTGCCATGGGCAGGGATGTCTCCCACCATCCCAGGTTGTTCCAGGCTGGCCTTGGGCACTCCCAGGGATGGGAGCTTCTCTGGGCAGCTGTGCCAGCTGTGCCCACCCTTGGAATAAAGAACTTTTTGATATCTGCTCTGAAACTGCCCCAGCTCCTTGTCATTCCCACTTGGTATCCGAGACAGTTTTCAGGTGGCTGGAGATGAATCATGGATATGGAATCTTCCTTGATTTGGAGATGGCTTTTGTGTTTTTAACCATTGCAAATAGCTCCTGAAATACAAATTTTGATTGCAGTGCAGAGAGCCAAAATTAGGTATAATGAAAGGTGTCCTGAGCAGTATGTTGATTGTGTAATCCCCTTGAATCTGGTAAAACAAATTAATCTGTTACCCAAGTGAGAGTTTTATCCTTTACCTTGTCAGTCCTCTGAATATGTGTTGAGCTCTTTAAAGACCATTAATAATATCAAATGTATTCCTAGCTTTAAAGCATTTGCTCTAAAATTTAAATTTTAAAAGTGGATTTTTACCTTCTTAACAGTGAAAAAAAAAAAATGAACACCAACACTGTGCCTAAAACAAGTTCAGATCCTTTACAGGTCAGTTGGTTTGGTCCTTGTGGTCAGCACAGTGGCCTGATGTCCTTTCTGCTTCACATCACTCACAGCCATTTGCATACTGAGAGGAACATACAACGAACGGTTTGGGGTGGTTTGTTGCCTGCAGTGTGTTTTTTGTGACCTTTTCAAGTGATGGGCAGGCTCTGCTCACACAACTCAAGGTGTTAAAATATATTTATGTGACCTGAGGAGTGCCAGGGTTCAGCAGAGCAGAAGGAAACTGCTCTGTAATACTAAAGCACTCAAAAAGAAGGAGCTGATGGTGAAAAATTCTGTAGGACAAGCAATAAATTGAATGTTCATCTGTTCTTTCAGTTACTCTGAGGAAATCCTGTAAATGTTGCAGAGCCTGGCTCTGTAAGGTGCCTTCTGTTGAGCCAGCAGTAGTTAAGAGGAATTTCTTTCACTTCCTGTGTTGCAAGTTTTGTTGAAAGTAGTTCCGCTGTTTCTATTTTTATCCCCGATCTCTGCGTGGAGAGGACGCCCGAGCCCCTCAGGGTTACAAAAGACAGCTTGGGATCACCTCAAGCATTTCCACTCACTGCTTCTGTGAACAGGAACACACTGAAAACTCCTGGCTGGGCTGGGAGCACAGCATGAAGCAGTTCTTTTTTGAAGCCAGGCACATCAAACTCTCTGCTGAAATCAAACTGCTGGTGCCTGGTGCATCTGAAAGCCCCTGTGACATGAGAACCTCACATCTTTGTGGTTTCTGCAAGGTGCATTTTACTTGTTGGAGTCGTTAAAAAAGCTGTTTGGGTTGTTTTTTTTTTTTTAATTCATTATTTTTTTAGCTCTTCAAGTATAAAATTGTAAGATGTAGTTATAGGAAAAAACCTGTGGGTTTGTGGTTTGTGTTTTCATAAGTAGTGGAGCTTGCAGTTACCTCCAGTGGATGCTAACCCTGTCACCTGAACAGAATCTGGTGGTAAGATTGTAAGAATAAGGACAATAATTACAGAGAAGGGAAACATTTTGAGGTTGGTTTCTTGTGCTACAGCTCATAATTCCTCTGTGTTTGTAACATGCCTTCAGCAGAATGAGCTTTACAGACACGACAGTGTGTGCACGTCAAATTATGGCATGTGAGCACAATATTGTGATTAAATCAGGCTGTGGAGCTGATCCGTGCTACGTGTGAGGAACTAAATTATACTGTGTCAGCTGGGTAGCTCTGAAGGAGGTGAGAAATACTGGAAGAAAATGAAAAAAATCGTAGCTGGCAGTGGCAAAAATG
Source organism: Phylloscopus whistleri (assembly GCA_017589585.1). Taxonomy (NCBI): domain Eukaryota; kingdom Metazoa; phylum Chordata; class Aves; order Passeriformes; family Phylloscopidae; genus Phylloscopus; species Phylloscopus whistleri. The sequence goes on from JADMLD010001376.1 coordinate 243,293, forward strand.
GTTGTGCCACATTAACATTGCCTTGAGGGGAAAAGGCATTTAGTCAGGAAGCACATTAATTTAACTAATTGTGTCAACGTGGTTGAGAGAGACATCCCTGATTAAACCATCCTCTGCCCTTAATGGCTTTCCAAGACAGAGCCCATACACTGGAAAAACACTTTTGTCCAGGAAACTGGGAAAGAAAAATCTGCTGAGGGTCTGGGGGGAGACAACACCACCAGAACCCCCAGCTGGGGCTGGCAGTGGGGGCTGCACCTGGAGGTTTCTCCTCAGCCTCCTGAATTCCACAGAAATGTGTGGAGCAAACCCATCCTGGGGCAGGAAGGAAAGGAGCAGAACTGCAGCAGAGGGGGCTCGGAGCAGGAAGGAGGGGGGACATGGGGTAAGTGAGGAAACACTCTTGCTTCATGCTGGTTTTGGTTCCCCAAAGTTGTGTTTGGCAGCAGGGGCCACTCCAGCTGAACTGGAGCTGTGTCTGGGTTGGTCCAGAAACAATTCTCAGCTCACTCCCTGTGCACAAGGACTGATCCCTCCATGCTCGAGCTGCAGGTGTTCCTCACAAGTGAAACACTTGGTTACTGTATACAGTGGAAAAAATATTTGGCTTCTTACATTTTCACTTGTTGATTCATTGTTTCTAACCATAACAAACCGAAAGCTTTGCACGTAGATGTGAAAGCTCTCAGGGGTGTGAAATCCCACCTCAGCTGTTGCTGTGAGCACAGAACAAACCAGGCTCTGGTTCTTTGAAGCTGGCACAGGTGTTGCCTGCAGCTGCCTGCACACACTGGGGACAGGTCACTGATGTGGCCTGAGGTCCCTGGGTAACGTTTTCAGCAGTGCTTGGCTGACAGGCGTTTAAATGCCCCAGCAGCAGGATTTGGGTGCTGCAGTCAGCTCTTCCCAAACCAGACTTGGCATTTAATTCTTTAACATGTAAGATTTCATTTTCATTAATTGTTGTAAGATTTAATTTTAACTTGTAAAATCGAATTCTTTCACTTGTAAGTTAACTTGTCTCTGCTGGAGATGGTTTTGTGTGGATTACTGTTCAGGTAAAATTTTGAAAAATGGCCATCACGGGACATTGCTGGAGGTCTGTGGCAAAAACTGTTTGGGAATCTCCAGTTTAAGACCCATAAATGTTCTTTAAACATATATTCCCCCTTTTTCTGGGAGTCCATTCACATCTGTTTAGTTGAAGCAATGGCAAGAAGGACAGTTCTGCTGTTACTAAAAATAAAACACAATCCATCAGTAAGCTTTGATACTCCAGTAAAAATATACTCTATAATTGCAAGTGTTTACTTGGTCTGTGTAAATTTACAAAGATGTAAATTGTTAAAATAAAGAAAATGTTTGTCCTTTTAGCATAGGATTGGTAACTGCTGTATGTAAAAGCCACCAACACAAACTGTTCTGCAATTTGCTGTATGTTCACTTCCTGTGGTTTTTCCTGTTATTTACCTACAATATAGCTGGATATTTATTAAAATATATGATAACCTTGAGAATTTAAAATGTTCAGCTATTCAAAATGGTTTTGGACATAGTGTCCTTCAGTGTGTGTGTGTAAAATCATTTGTTTATCCATCCTTAAGCCTGAGGAAGTTCTTACTTCTCTCATTAACTGTTGTGCTCAGCTGAGTGCAAGCACTTCCTGGAGCTCAGCTGAGGCAGAAGAGATAAACAAGTGGACACAGGAATATTCCCTGGCTTCTGGCAGTGTTTTGTTTAAACCATGCACTTGTTCAGGGTCAGAAATGCATCAAAGTGCTTGGCTGTCGTACCCAAATTTCCCCACATTGTGCTGGGCAGCAATAGGAGAGTACAAATTCATTAGCAGGTTTATTAAAACCTCTGTTTTTATAAACTCAGTTAAAAAAAGCCCATAATTTTTTTACTCGGGTTGTAGATGGATTAAATGATTGGTGCCAGCCTGGTGTTTGGTTTTTTGACTTGCTTTAACTCAAACTGTCCTCTTTTTCTTTTTGCCATTTTATGGGAGTGAGGACTTTCAGAAATCCACAGCTCCCACCTCTGATGTGCAATTTTTCAAGTGTTTATCAGACAAAGGCATTGCAGGTGGGAATCTCCACGAGGCAGGGAGCTGGGGTGTGAATTTACACTGAAATCATCTTCCCTGTACCACGAGCTCTGAATCTGAGCCTTCCCCTCGTTAGTGCAAAGAGAAATACACAGCTTTGAATTACTTCACATGCCAAACCCAATCACTTTAAAATACCCAGTTTGAGTGTGCACCACATCCAGAGACAGCTGGGGAATGGTTCAGCTCGTGGAAGAGCAGCTGGGGGCTTTTCCTCCTGTTAATCCCAAGCACCTGCTGTTGTTGGACATGTATGAAATGACAGAAAACAGAATTCCTTGTGTAGCTGGTGCCTTCCATAAAGAATCTGAGTGGCTTTCATTGCTGCACACAGATGGAAATGTAGCTGAATAAAGAAGGGTAAGAGAGAACTGCTGAGAAAATTTAGAGTTTTGGGCCCTTCTAATCTACCCAGACTGTCAGGGTATGGAGAAAGGGCTCATGAGGGGCTGAGTAAATATTAGAATACATGTCTGCTTGACATATGGTCACTTCCAATTGAGTCTAGACCCTGTGAAAATATGGGAAGTGTCCCAACTGTCCAGGGAATTTTTGTGGAAAGGCTGGAGGTCAGTTCTGCAATCAGGCACATGAACAGGATAAGTCCTTCAAGCAGGAATAGCATGTTTGGAGCAAGTGGTATCTGAAAAACATCCAAGATGAAGTGAATAGGAACCAATCCAACCAGAATACCAGAAACTGGTGAAAGGCTGGAGCCTGGGGGAGTGGAGTTTGCTGCCAAACACAAGTGTCTTCTGCAACAGCAGCAAACTCGGGGAGAGAGATGGGAAAACAAGAAAATCCAATGTGACTGGGATGTTCCCTCCCTCTGTGGTTCAATAGTAAATAATCAGTGCCATAAGTGAGTCTGTGCCATGCCTGGGTGGTTGATGGAGTTTTCTGACCAGCTCTGGTGTGCTGGGCACAGCTCATAAGTTGTTCTTTCCCACATGATGTCAGTTCCTTCTTTTACCTTCAAGCACGTGAACTGGGGGGTGAAATAAAACCCCTCTGGCCTAGAAACACCCCTGTCTCTTTTCAGGAAATTTTCCTAGCAATGGAGTGGAGGAGAAGAGAGGCATCCTTTCTTTATTTGGATAAAGAAGTGAGAGAAAGAGGTGCCTCTGGGGAATAGAAGAGCAGAAAATATCTATTCTCTTCTCCAGCTTTCCCACTCCAGCTTAAAAAAGGACACATCCTGTGGGACAGAGCACTCCTGATGTCTCAGTGTCATCAGACAGAGAAGGGACTTGAGGCACCAGCTGTAATTCAAATTAGATAATTAAACATAATATATTTGAGAGCCCTGACCATGGAGCTTTTGTGTGTAAGTTGTTACCATTTTAGGAAAAACCTGCAGGTGTTTTTGCATTCCCTTGGGCCTGTTATGATCAGTCAGACATTCCCTGAGCAAATCTATTGTGTTGGGAGCCTCTGGAGACCTGGAAAGACATTCAGCTTCCATTGTCTGGGGCAGGAGTAGTTTTATATGCTCTCAAAAGGAATTTGCAGACACAAGGCTGGTGAAGTTTTGTCTTCAATAATCAGTAGGTGAGGTCTGAGTATTGGTTTTGCACGTTTTCTGGGAATGTGTTTTCTCACAGGAGGATTTTTGCCTGCCCACCTTAAAGAGATTATACAGTGTTTGTCATTGTGGAAAATGTCATGACAAGCACAGATCCTGCTGGTAGTTCCCCATGTTTTGGATGGGATGCTGACTGCTGGGGAAGCACTTGAAAGAGAGCCCCAGATAAGAGTTTTCCATGCTGGGATCATTCTTGAACTGCAATAAGTGCTGTTTCTGTTTTGCTCAGAATGCTAAACTCTTTTTTTTTTTCTAAAAACCCCAATTTTTGTGATCCTTTGCAGGAGGAACCTGACCAAATTGTCCCTGATATTCAGCCACATGCTGGCAGAACTCAAAGGGATTTTCCCCAGTGGCCTCTTCCAGGGGGACACGTTCCGGATCACCAAGGCAGATGCTGCAGAGTTTTGGAGAAAGGCTTTTGGTGAAAAGTAAGTTTCTGACTGTGCCTAGAAATAGAGGTGTGGGAGCAAATTGCACACAGTGTTTTTTAAGAATTCTGTTTGTTCATAAATGATGGGAGAGACCTACTGGTCATTGGGTCCATCTCTGGGGTGAGGTAAGGAATTATTCCTACATTAAATATCCCAGGTTTTGTCCTCTCTGGTTTTAAATGTGTCAGGTGATGAATCTTTCTCCATTTTCCCCAGGAGGCTCTTGTATTGTCACAGTTTCCCTTGATTATTCAGCTTAAATTTCCCTCTCCTTGCTTTAATTCTTTAACTTGTAAATAAGCTCTACAAGCTATGCAAAATAATCCTTTCTTCTTCCAAAGGTTACCATACCCCCAACATGGGTTGTTCTTTAGCTAAGCCATAATATTATATTCTTTTCATCTTCCCTTCAATTAGTCTTTCCAATCATTTGCTCACATCCCTCCTTCTCTGAATTTCTGTTTGCAAAATGGCTTTGCTAAGAGTGAAGGGGAAAGGAAAATGCAACAATCTTTGTGTGCAGACTGCTGAATTGTCAGGTTTAATTTCTGTGTCTAATGAAGCACTGACTAAATGAACCATGGAGGTGTTCACAGCAATGTTTGGGGATTAAAGTTAATGGATTGGGTACTGCTTTCAAACTGAGGGAACTGAGGTACTTCACCTAAAGAGTTTAATTAGTAGCTGTCAGAACAAAAAGCCTTAATGTATTTACTCATGAATAGCACAGTTGTCTGAAGTGAGGCATTTTCTCTCTGTGTTTCTATGCCACTTGATATATTTAAAAAAGGAAAATATTCCTTTAAGCAGGAGCCTGTGTTTTGCCTTCTGATTATCTTCCTTCTCCAGTTAATCCTTCTTTAGAGAGTTGTTTGCAGCTTTTTTTTTTTTTTTTTAACCACTTAGAGTTCTTCTCTACCAGCTGCAACATCCTGAAATTATTACCAAGTGATGCTGTGGCAGGACTGCAGAAAGAGGGAAAAGAGAAACCAGAGGGTGACTTGTAATTCTAAAATTTTGCATGTGCAAAGAAAATTGTCTGAAGTCCATTTGGAAAGAGTTTGAAAGAGAAACCAGAGAGGGACTTCTAATTCCAAAATTTTGCATGTGCAGAGAAAATTGTCTGAAGTTCATTTGGAAAGAGTTTGAAAGAGAAACCAGAGGGGGACTTCTAATTCCAAAATTTTGCGTTTTCCAAGATTTGTGCAGAGAAAATTGTCTTAAGTTCAGCTGATTTCCTGCAGCACCAAGAAATCTGTGTCTGTGTGAGGTGAATAAATCTCTTGTGGCTGTTCTTGATTTTGTTCTTCACCACGTGGCTGCTCACAAAGGTGATGTGTAGGTGTGGATGTGGTGGGGGTGGTCCTGAGCCATTTCCTTTCCCCAGGACCATTGTTCCTTGGAAGAGCTTCCGGCAGGCCCTGCACGAGGTGCACCCCATCAGCTCAGGGCTGGAGGCCATGGCCCTGAAATCAACTATCGACCTGACCTGCAATGACTACATCTCAGTCTTTGAGTTTGACATCTTCACACGCCTCTTCCAGGTAAGAATGGAGGAGTGGGAATCACTTCAAGTGTCTCAGTGCTTCAGGTTATGCTCTTTTTTTTTTTTCTTTTTTTATCCAGGCCAATGTTTTACAGACATTATTTATAGTGTATGGGATTTGCTTGTCTTGCCCTCCATCCCTTAAGGAGTAATACTTAAGACCCCCACACTGCAGTAAAAGTGGGTGATATTTCTGGCTGTAGAATAAAAATATCCTTAAATATACACTGCAACTCCCAGGCACATTCAGCATCCTGCCATGAATCAGGTTTTCTCTTTCAAAGGTCACTTTGAGACTGAAGCTCTGCCACAGCTTCTGCAAGCCAGGAAATGTGAAGCTTAGTTTATCACTCTGTCTTCCCTCATCCCTTTCTTTATTGTCAGATTTATTTTCCATGGAGGGAGGGGGGGTTGTTCAGGATGGAGCTCAAGCATGGAAATTTGGGCTTCCTATCTTTTGAACTGGCCCAGGCAGGATGTTGTGAACGTGTCTGTGTGTGTGTGAGAAATCTCTGTATCACTGAAGGGATATTAATAGTAGGTAAAATTCTTCCCCACAGTCTCTAATAGTGCCAAATTCAAAAACACAGCTTCTGATGGTACAATTGGGTATTTACAAGAACAATCACTTACTTCTTTGGCTCTGACTTGCCTTTTCCCATGTGATGGGGTGGGTTGTAATTAAGATTAAGTCTAGATGAAAAATTCCCATGTTTGGTGTTGCAATGTAGCTGATCTCATTCAGCACTTGGGAAAAGTGTTGTGCATAAAGAACAAGTCAAGAGCTGCTGCAAATTCCAGGAGATGCAGAGTTCTGAGGGAGTGCTGATACCTTCTTGTAGATGGGTTAAAAAACTTGGAAAAATCAGGTGGGATTTACACACCCAAGCCCTTCTCAGGGTTGAGAGATTTCAAATGGTTGTTATGACTTTGGGGGCTTCGTTTTAAGCAATATTTGAGATGTGTGTGCTGATTTCTTTCTTCAGACCTGAGAGCAGCCACAGTCCTTGCCACACCCCAGTGAGGTTGGGCTGGTGAGGAAGAGTCACAAGTTGCAGACAGTGAAACTGAGACACAGAGGGGAGGTCACTGTCCCCAGGCCATGCAGGAAGTCAGTGTTGGAGAGCAGACCAGTCATGGTTCCTGGGCCTGTGCATAATCAGGAATCTCATTAAACTCCTGCCTCCATCCCTGTCTGGGGAATGAGTCATTTTCTCTGCAGAAGCAGCACAATTGATGGCTATTCTTAAGCTGTGACCTCAGTGACTTCTTTTGTATTTATTAAAGGAGTTTTGATTAAGGTCTGTCTTAGGTGATGATTTTATCCCCAACAAGCAAGAAACTCAAATGCCAAGTGCTGCATGGGAGTGAATGTTTTGCTTTCCCTACTGGATTTGTGGTGGAACAGAAACATGCTTCTCTAACTGAAGAACCCTTTGCTTCAGGAATATTGACCCTTTCCAGAAGTGTGTGGTTAATTTGTTTCTTTGGTGCTTCCCCAGCCCTGGTCGTCTTTGCTGAGGAACTGGAACAGCCTGGCAGTGACTCACCCTGGGTATATGGCATTCCTCACCTATGACGAGGTGAAGGCCAGGCTTCAGAAATTCATTCACAAACCTGGCAGGTGAGAGAGAGCTCAGCCAGCAGGGCCCTGCTGGGAGCTTCTGGCTGCCACCACTGATTGCAGCAGGGCTGGCAGATGATCTGTGGTCCTTTCTGCAGGCTCTGTGGTTACTTCTGGGCTGCTTTTAAACCTCCTGTAGCCTGCTCGTTGGCTTTTTGAAAGTTGATTTGAAACAAATGATTCTAAGGATGTTAACTTCTCTTGCTCTGGATTCTGGGTTTAATTTCACCTGGAGGCCAGTGCTTGGATTCTTTTCTCATTTTGTCTCATATTGCAAAGCTCCCCTTTGAACTGCCTGGGGGTCAATTGAGCAAAGCTGCTCCAAATCATCAAGTTATTCCTCCTAATTTTATTTGCTGTCTTGATACGGCCAGACAAAGGCTGCCTACTTGTCATTTAATCTTTCCTGTCTGACCCAAGCTGAAGCTGCTTCTCCCCTGTGTGTTTTTAGTTACATTTTCCGACTGAGCTGCACCCGCCTGGGTCAGTGGGCCATCGGCTACGTCACTGCAGATGGGAACATTCTCCAGACAATCCCCCACAATAAACCCCTTTTCCAAGCACTGATTGATGGCTTCAGGGAAGGCTTGTAAGTAACTTGATAAAAATTAGGACAAGAAAGCAGTTAAATTTTGAGCACTCGAATTTTGAATAGTCCCATTGCTGTCGGTGGAATAACTCATTGCTGAAGTATTTTGGCACTCAGGAGTTACTGACAGCTGTCTGTGCACTTGAGAGCTGTGCAGTAGCAGATGATGAATGTGCAGCAGTGTTTCCCTTCTCATAAATCCCTTTTTTTTTTTTTTTTTTTTGGTCAAACCCTTAATTTGAACCAATACTTTTAAGAACAACGTGGTTCATTTTGGTCCAATCATAAAATTCTTCCAAACCTTTAGAACTCAGAATACCTTAAATTCCCATCCCTTGCTTCTCACCTTCATTCCTTCTTCCCTTCCCACCTCCAGAAGAAACCTTAGGTATGTGTGTGTGTACAGTCACATTTTGAGATTTTTTTTTTCCCCAACTTCTCCCAGTTATTTATTTCCCGACGGCCGGAATCAGAATCCTGACTTGACTGGTTTGTGTGAGCCCACACCTCAGGACCACATCAAAGTTACACAGGTGAGTAAAACATTCCAATTCCATCAAACTCTCTGCCTTTCTCTCTGATTTCTGCCCTCCTTGGCTATTCATCCAGTTCTGTCATCCTTGGTATTCCCAAGACTTGTTTTTAGGGCTGCAGTATTTTACAGGAATCACAGAAATCTTTGCAGGGTAAGGATGGGCAGATGAGGTTGCAAAGACAGATTTTAAGGGTTTATTTCTAGAATGTTCTGCCAACATTGATGCTTTTGTGCCATTCAACATGTCTTGAACCCTGCTTTGCTTAGGATGCTTAAATGAAAATTATTGGATAATTTGAATTCCACTTTTTTCACAGCTTGATAGATGCATCTAGCACATAAAATGATAGTGAGGTCTTTGCATATTCCTGTTCTGCCTGTGATTTATGCTGTCTTTCCCTCAGGAACAATATGAGCTGTACTGTGAGATGGGCTCCACGTTCCAGCTGTGTAAAATCTGTGCTGAGAACGACAAGGACGTGAAGATTGAACCTTGTGGGCACCTGATGTGCACCTCCTGCCTCACAGCCTGGCAGGTGAGCCTTGGCCTCTTCTTTATCTCTCTGAGGGCAGCTGCTGGATCTTTGACAGATATATTCTCTTCTCAGAACTGTTCAGGTGTGGAGAGAAGGTAGCAGAAACATTGTCTCATAATGTCACTGCCTCAGAAGCTGTTTGGATGCCTGATCTCTTAATATGGAATAAGGGAAAGCTGTGAAAGCTTCCTAAAGTGGTGTTTTTCTACTTCAAGGAGAAAACATTCCGTATTTTTAGCCCAGTTTGCCTTTGTCTTCCTCACAGCTGAAAGCTCCCTGCCAAAAAAGCAGGTTAAAAGCTGGCTGCTGATGAAGCAGGTGATAATTCGTGCAGCCCAAAGGCTGCTGTGACAGATCTCTCCTGTCCCCTGCAGGAATCAGAAGGCCAAGGTTGTCCTTTCTGCCGCTGTGAGATCAAAGGCACAGAGCCCATCGTGGTGGATCCCTTTGACCCCAGAGGAGGAGGAGGATTGTCCAGGCAAGGGGCAGAAGGAACCCCCTCTCCCAATTATGACGACGACGACGATGACAAAGCTGATGATTCCCTCTTCATGATGAAAGAACTCGCTGGTACCAAAGTAAGGTCACTGGAAAGGTGCTGATAAATGTGGCAGTGCCTTTTCTCCAGCAGTTTTCTCTTGGTGGTTTGTGCCTCTGGGGGTTTTCAGGCTGTGTAACAGCAAAGATCCTGCTCCCGATGGAAAACTGGGATTTAGGTCCAGTTTTGTGAGCTTGCATCACACTGTCAGTTTGGGATCACACTTTGAAGCCTTTGATCTTTTGCTTGTTGTCTTGGAGGAATCCCCAGAGGGGTTGAAAAGCTGGCCTGACCTGTTGGAATGGAAGATCTGGGTTTGGAACACTCCTCTGTGTGTTAGATTTTGATTTCTTAGCCAGAATTCACCCAGATCAGCAGAAATTCATCCATTTTTTCCCCAGTGATGGATACAGCCAGGCAGGTACAGCCTTCCCAAGGTCCTGATGAGTAACAGGGTAGAGGGCAGGCTGTTCTGCTGAGGAACTCAATTTGGCTGTCATCTTTTTAGATGGTGGCTGATAAATCTGTCTAACAAAGGTGTGATAACTCTGCCTTTAGTGCTGCCTCCCTCCAGGAGCAGTGTCCAGGCATCCTTTGTGGATCCCTGCATGGCTTTTTCACTTCATTTCTCATTTCAAAATCTGATTGCTGCTCCTGCATTTTTTTTTAATACATAGGGAAGTGGCTTTGAATTTGGCTAATTTTTAATAGCTAAATCAACTAAAATAAGCTGCATTTCCTGGTCAGAAAGAATCTTCACCTCTGGTTTACCTGAAGTCTTATTTCCCTTTATCTTCCATCCTGTGAAATAATGTACTAATCAGTAAACACCATTCCTGGAGGGCTTTTTACACATATTTTGGGGCAGCAAAGCAATTTTCTTGGTGTGACATCCTGTCAATGTTGGTATTTTGTTGGCTTTAGTGAGCTCAAACATACGTGAAGCTTTTCAAAATTAAGCAGCACTAGCTTTGATTGTAAAAACGAGAAAATAAAGAGACTACCAGGCACTCTGCTGCTTTGTTAAGTGGAAAACCAGCTTTCCAGGGACAAAAATGGAGGGTTTGGTGCACACCAGTGCTCTGTAGTGAAAGCAGTTTGCACAGGGACAGGAGGCTTTGCAGCAGATCGTGCCCTCTGGTGTTGGAAAGCAGCTTGTCCCTGCTCAGGCAGCTTTGTGACTCCATCAGAGCAGCTCGGTTTGTGTTTCTAGGTGTGCATGGCAGTGCTGTCTCACAGCTGAGCTTGGATTGCTCATTCCTGGAGGACAATTGTTACTCACAGAGCAATTTGTCACCAGTAGAGCTGAGGGGAATTCTGCGGGTTGAGCCGTGTGCTGATGTTGCCACTCTCCCCTGTCAGGTGGAACGTCCCCCCTCGCCCTTCTCGGTGGCTCCTCAGGCCGCGCTCCCTCCCGTGCCGCCCCGCCTGGACCTGCTGCAGCAGCGAGTGGCCAACCCTCCCGGGGCCTCCAGCCCGGGCACCACCTCCAAGGTCAGACACACCTCCTTCCCCTTCAGCTGGGAACTGGCCTGGCTCTGGGATTGTCTCTGACATCCTCAAGTGCTTTATTCCTTTTCTGTCTGGCCTCTCTTAGGGTTGCTGGCATCCTGAACTACCGAATTACTCTAACTGCCATCACATTCTCTGGTTTTCAGCCTCAATCCCTGCTCCCTGCACCCTCATATTTTGTTCCTTTTCCTCATATTTTGTTCTAGCTAATGCAGAAGGTAGCATATTTCTCTCCCAACTTTTCTGCACTCATTTTTACGTCAAGCATTTTTTTTAGATAGAAAATGAGGGAAGGAATTCAGAGTGTGTGACTGGGAGAAATGAACTAGCTTTCTGATTGACCAGCAGAAGGCAGTAGGATGATCTTGGGGGCATTAAGTTAATGGTTCTTGAGATGCAGCAGCAGTTCTTCATCTGGTTCAGATGAAATAATGAAATTAGGAAAGGTCAGGCAGAAGAAAATACCTGTTTCTGTGAGTACTCATCACTGACTGATGAATGTTAACTTGTACAAATAACCCGCAATTGAATCATTTTTTTTAAATAATGGGGAGGCTCTGTTTGGAATCCAAGCTGAGGCTGCTGTGAGTTCATGTTTTCCCTCAAGGAGAGGAATCTGGGGTGTTCAGAGCCTGGCTGGAGTGCACGTAGTTCCTGTGTTATCTCCTCAAGCCCGTGCAGAAGGTGTGGAGACATCTCCGAATTCTCGGAGATAATCCCTTATATAAACAGATAAAACCACCCCAAAAACCACCCCTGCTGCCCCCACCTCCCTGCTGTTTATCTTTCCTGGCTGGGCTGCCCGTCTTCAGCGCTGTTTTGCATTCCTCCTCCCCACAGGCCGCACCTGGTGCTCTGCACAAGGACAAACCTCTGCCGATCCCACCCACGCTCCGGGACCTGCCCCCGCCGCCGCCTCCGGACCGCCCGCACTCCCTGGGCACCGAGGGCCGCCCGCAGCGACGGCCCCTGCCCTGCACGCCGGGGGATTGTCCCGGCAGGGACAAGCCACCCCCGCTGCCCTCCAACCGCCAGGGCGAGCTGTGGCCAGCCAGAGCCATCCCCAAAGCGCCGGCGGTGGCTGTGAGCGCCGCCGAGCCCTGGGCTGGCAGGGAGCTCTCCAACCGGCACTCGCTGCCCTTCTCGCTGCCCTCCCAGGTGGAATCCAGGGCTGAGAGCCTCCGGCTCGGCAGCACGCTCAGCCTGGACAACCCGGGGGTGAGTAGGTTTGGTGGGGCTGGAGGTCAGCTGGGAGATGAGGCAGACTCTTCTCACACTGAGGAGTGGGATTTTGTCCTGGGAGAGACACTGGTGAGTTCCAGGCAAGGGAAATGCTTTAATTCCTCTTGGGAGCAAGGTTGAAATCTCAGTTTCAGCAGTCATGAGCTACAAGTGCCTGATCATTGTTCACTTTCATTGTTCACCTTTCAGTGTTCACCTTTCAGTGTTAAAAAGCTGAGAATGTTTTCTCTTGTTATCTGAAAAAGTCTGGTTTACTCTGCTGGCTTTTCAGCCCTGAGAAACCTACACACATCAGCAGTGAGGAGTTTGACTGGGTACAATCTGAGCTCCATTTGGGTCTGTTCACCTGCAGGACATGGTTATCAGTGAACTGAGTAGTCCCAACATTTTGTTCTCTAAAAGAAATTGCAGGCAGTTTTGCTTTCCTTGATTCCATTTCCTTAATTTTTGCTTCTAATGCTTCCAGCTTTCTAAAATTGAAAGCAAGCACATTTTTAGCCAGGTTTTCTAAGAAAATGGCACGTGCACAGTTGTCACCCTGCCTCCAAATGTGTGTGCTTGTCTGCATCCTTTTCCTCTTGGCTCCCATTTTGGCCTGTTTCAGCTGAATTTGCCAAGGCCATTGGAATCTCAGAACATGTGAAGTTCTTCCTGCAGGAAACCCCCTGCAATGTCCTCACTGAGGGGAAGCTGTCAGAGAATTTCTAGATTTCTGAGGTGTGAGTAAATTCTGTGGAGTAAATGAGGATGCTTCATTCCCACAGAGGCTGTTGAGTGAGTGGCTTTGCAGCTACCCTGGGACATGAGTTGTTTCTGATTCCTGGCTTGGAATTTTGTCTTCCAGAGCTCCACCAGTGGTCCAGCAGCAACCTCAGAGTGTGAACACCCCAAAATCAAACCCTCCTCGTCTGCCAATGCCATCTACTCCTTAGCTGCCAGGTCTGTTGGATTTTTTGTACCTTACAGAGTGGGAATTGCAGGGTGCTGCTGCCAAGGACAGAACTGGCACAAACTCTTTCTGCCTTAGTTTTAAACTCTGACAGATTCAAAACACAATTTAGAGAAAGCAGCTGAAATCAGCATCCCAAAGAGCTGTGGAGAGTGGTGGGAGATCCTCTGGGCTGTGGCAGCAGGAATCAGACTCCAGTTGCCATCAGCTCTTCAATAAATTCACTTTTGAGTGGGGTTTGTGTGATGTCAATGTGCATGATGTTGTCACTTCCTTTTGCATCACGACCTTGTGCTGGTGTGACCTTGTGGGCTGCATCCTGAAAACCAAATTATTTCTTTAGACAGTCTTGCTGTGAGGTGACTGTGGATTTTAAAGGGCACCTTGGTATTAATTAGATTTGCTTTAAATGTTTTATATCTTCTTTTCTCCTGCCTCCAGACCACTGCCTGTACCAAAACTGCCTCCTGGGGAGCAGTCTGAGAGCGATGAGGACACTGAATACATGTCACCATCCTCTCTGCCTGTGGTGCCTCCAGTTCCTGCTGTGCAAAAACCAGAGCTCAAAATGCCTTTGGAAATGACTCAGAGTTTACGGTGAGATTCTGGCTGCTTTTGCACTTCCTCCTCCCAGCTCTGGGGCAGCACATTTGGGACAGCAGGGTGGGAATTTTGCTTGCTCAGATTGCTGAATTCCCCCAGTGATATCCACCAGATATTTGTTTGACTAAAATAGCAATAAAGGAAATGTGACCACTGCTCTTGTGCAGAGTCCTTGTACAGTATTAAAGGACTCAGATATCCCCTTCCTTTCCACTCTGCCAAGAACCTTTTGAGAGCAGAATCAAATTTTGAAATTCAAAACTCTTATTAAAATGTCATTTTTGGTGGTATAAATTTTGGTGGTATCATTTTAACTCTTTTAAGCTGAAGTGCTGTACTGCAAATAAACATTCACAGAGCATTTTCTAGAACAAATACCACACAGAGCAGTGGTGATTTCACCTTGAAGGAAGAAGCTGAGCATGAGCCCTGTCACAGAGGCAGGGTGGAGATGGTGGCCACTGTCACCTGTGTGAAGGGAATGTGTTCTCTCCCTCAGAGTTCTGGACTGTGACCAGCAGCCCGAGGGCTCCATGTATGAAGCAATGTACAACATTCACTCCCAAGCAGCATCCTCTGCTTTCGAGGCTGTCAACACTTCTGGTGAGTGGGTGTGCCAAAAAGCAGCTGAGGAACTGGGGTACAATGAATTACTCCCAGTGGAACAGCATTTTAGGCTGATATAAAGGAATTACATTTGTTTTTGTTGTTAAAATAGCTGGGATGTATGTGGAAATACGAGTCTGTGCATGCACACTGCATCTATCAAGGGTTTTTAACCTTAATTTTCCCTTCTAGAAAAGGCAGAGTCCTTGTACAGTATTAAAGGACTCAGATATCCCCTTCCTTTCCACTCTCTCAGCCAAGAGCCTTTTGAGAGCAGAATCAAATTTTGAAATTCAAAACTCTTATTAAAATGTCATTTTTGGTGGTATCAATTTTGGTGCTATCAATTTTGGTGGTATCATTTTAACTCTTTTAAGCTGAAGTGCTTAAATTTTCCCTTTTCCCTTCTGCAAAAGGGAGAATTCAGTGTGAGGTTTTAGCAGCAAAACTTCAGTTGCGTGTCCTGTCAGTGGGAGAGCAGAGTCTGCCTTGAGGGACAGCTCAATCCCAGAGCTCAGAACATGCCTTCTCTTGCAGATGAAGGGAACCTGGCAGCAGCCACTGCCAGCAATGGGCCTGAGGAGGCAGAGAATGAAGAAGATGGTTACGATGTCCCCAAGCCGCCCGTCCCCGCTGTCGTTGCCCGTCGCACACTGTCTGATATCTCCAACGCCACTCCTGCCTTCAGCAGAATGTCCTTGGAAAGCGACCCTGTCACAGGTCAGCAGCTCCTGGGGCTCTTCTTGGTGCTGCATCTTTGGAGGTTTTGGATGTAAGGTGGAAAGTCAGGTTTATGAGGCAGAATTGCACTGGTTCTCGGGTATTTTGTTTGATTTGTTTTAGTTTTTGTTTGATCTACAATCAAATGGAATGTGCTGCCTTGGTCATTTAATCCCTGAGCTTGCAAATCACACTGAAATCACAGTTAGGAAAAGCTTTTTTCAGCTTAAAGTACATTCCTTAAACCACTGCTTCCTACAGGGCACGGAATATTTTTGTACTTGGGTGTGAGACAGGATTTCCCATCCCTGGAAGTGTCCAAGGCCAGGTTGGATTTGGGGTTGGAGCACCCTGAGATAGTGGAAAGTGTCCCTGCCCATGGCAGGAGGTAGAAGGAGATGAGCTTTGAGGTCCCTCCCAACCCAAACCATTCTGGATTGTGTCCCTGTTGCGAGTGGAAGATGCAGGGCTGGCCTGGCAGCGTTTGTGGCTCTGCCAGTGCCTGCAGATGGCACAAGTGTTCTGCACGATGCTCTCAGCTCCTCTGAGCAGGCACCAGTGCCTCAGCAAGGTCAGCTTTTTGTCCCTGGGGAATGGAGGACATCGTGTCCTTCTGGCTGCAAGGCACATTCTCTGAGGGAAAAACTAAAGCCTCGTGTCTCCAAGAGCCTTTCTGAATAATGATTGACTTATTCCCTGCTCCTCTTAAGGGAGCTCTGAAACTCTTCCTGTTGGGGGTTTTCAGTCTGAATGTGCTGGTGCTTTGCCAAGGAAGAGGAATGAGTTTCTTATTCGTTCTGGAGGCAGAACCTCCTGTACCCAGAGCCCCTTCCCCCAGTGAGTCTTCTCTTTTCCTGTTTCACCATTCCACTTCCCTGACCTTCTTTAGCACAGGGAAGAGTTCCCTAGTGCAGAAAAGTTAATTATTTTTGCCCCACCTCTCTGTTTCACTTTTTAAATCTGTCCCTTTGCTTGTAGAATTTGGCTGAGAGGGATGAAAAAGGAGCAGTGCAAGTCCCAACCCCCTTCCCAGATGAAGTACTGAGCTTAATCATTGACACTTTGTTTCTACAGCCCTGAAATAACACTGCTGTTGTCCTGCTTTAGGGGTAGGAAAATGGAAAATGTGGAAAATGCTGATTGTTACTGCTGTGGGAAGCAAGGCACTGGTGCAGGCAAGCCTGACTGCTGTGGGATTCATCTTGGCAGATTTATGCTCTCAGGAGCTGGGGCCTGCAGTTTTAATTAATGATTTACCAAAATAACTGTCTCAGTAGTTGTCCTTTCAGACTGACCCATGGTCTCTGAAACTTGAGCCAGCTCAAGCTGAAACAGCTATTCCAGAAGGCAGTTTGGGGCAGAGGAGTGGGCAGGCCTTTTTCTCACATGTACAAAACACTTCTTATGTCTGAGAAACTTGAATTCTGAAGATGAGGGAGCTGTGGTCGGTGAGGAAGCTTCAGGGAATCTGATCCCTGAAGAGCCTTCTCTGTCTTAGGGCTTTTGGTGCAAGTTTTTCAGAAAGGCCCCACAATGCTGCTTCTCCGAGCTGGCTGCAGTGCCCACTCTTAAAAAGGGATTGTGTGGACATGATTTGTCTGTTGTACTCCAGTTCTGCTGCCAGAAAACTCTGTAGAGAGCCCTGAGGAATTTTTCCAGGAGACAAATAAATCTTTCTTTAAGGTGGTGTCAAATAACCATGCAGAAGAGTTTCCTGTGATGGGCAAAAAAATGCTTTCTGTGATCATACAGGAGGTTAAAACTCAGGAATGATCAGATACAGGATGAGCACATTGAACAATGTGTTTGTTCCTTGGAGGGTTTGGTGACTTGCTTGGTTTACTGGCTGTTATTTCCTCTTCCCAACAGTGCATGATGTGGCTGCAGGGCAGTGTCACATCAGAATGACTCAGGGAAAAGCAGAACAGGCTGAGCTTTATTGATCTGCCATTAAGCAGGGAGAGCTTCAGCCGAGGAAGGGGAGAACATAATTCAGTTGCTGACCCTTCAGAGAGCATAATTCAGTTGCTGAAGCAATTGTGGTGGCTGAGTTGGGACTGAGTCTGTGCACACAGGGAGGAGGGAGCAGCCTCTGGACAGTTAAACTGGGGGGTTCTGTCTGATTCTGGGAGGAAATGGGATGTCTGGTGAATTGAATATTCATTGTGTCATTTTTTCTGATTCTAAGGCTGATATCTGAGCTCTGCTTACACACATAGATCCTGTGTCATTTTTTTATATGGTTTTACCTTACTAAATGAGCCTGATGAGCCCTGCTAATTAAGAAAAACCTCCACAGCTGTTTTTGCACACGGGAGGGGAAGCTGAGCAGGTTGGGAAGGAGGATAAAAGCCTTGGAGAAAGTGACAGAGCTCAGCGACAGCTTTTTGAAGTGCCTTTTATCCTCCTGATGTCACCTCAGCTTCGTTCCAAGCAAAATTTCCACATCTTGTTGCAGTGATGCACTTGCTTCTCCTTGCAGGTTTCTCAGACAGCTCCCAGGTCCCCGAGCGGCCGCCCAAGCCGCTGCCCCGGCGCATCAATTCCGAGCGCAAAGCCGGGAGCTGCCAAGCAGGAGGAGCCAGCAGCGGGGCCAGCTCCTCCTCCCTGCACCTCTCCAGCGAGATCGAGAACCTCATGAGCCAAGGCTACTCATATCAGGACATCCAGAAAGCTCTGCTCATTGCACATAACAATATTGAGATGGCCAAGAACATCCTGCGGGAGTTCGTGTCCATCTCCTCCCCGGCGCACGTGGCCACATAGCACACGGGCACCTCCACACCTGAGCTGCTGTGGACCAACTGCCTGGGCAGCTGCTGCCCAGCTGTGCACCAAAGGGGAAGGGGGTTCCTTTAGAGACTTCGTGCTGAGGTCAGTCCTGCCTCTTTAAAGAGAATCAGTTATCAGGTTTTCGTGGTTCCAGATTTCAAAGCAGTGGGATGGAGCGGAGCGGAGCGGTGTTTTATACAGTGTGTGTCTTGGAGTCCTTTACCCCTACCTCTTGTCTGAGAGAGCAGATTTATTGCCAGGGTGTTGGTAGAGAAAGGTATCGTGACAAGGGATCCCCGAGGCCATGCCCTGGAGGCTGGGGGGAGTTGTTTTGTGCTGTGAATTTTCAGTGGATGCTCAGAGAAAACAAAGTGTTGAGGTCGGTGTGGTGTGTCCTGTGGTTCATGGTACTAGGTTTGGATCTGTTCGCTGCTGTGTGTCTGGCTCAGGCTTTGTAGAGAAGCTGGGAGGTCACTTTCTGCTGGGAATTTATAGGAGACCTTGGAAGAATCGTTTGATTGCTTCCTGCTGGCTGTGGTGTGTCCCTCTTGCCTGTAATAATAGCAGTTATTGCTTCTGATTCCAGTCCTCCCTTGCTGCCTGGAGATAGCAGGATGAGCTTCTGTCAGGGGTTTTGGTCCTGGCAGTGCTGGGAGTTGGATTTCTCTCGTGTGTCTGTGTGCTCTTGCACTGGCAGCACCAGATTCCAGCAG
Source organism: Phylloscopus whistleri (assembly GCA_017589585.1). Taxonomy (NCBI): domain Eukaryota; kingdom Metazoa; phylum Chordata; class Aves; order Passeriformes; family Phylloscopidae; genus Phylloscopus; species Phylloscopus whistleri. Next base: position 261,907 of record JADMLD010001376.1, read on the forward strand.
CCGGAGGAGCTTGGCATGGTTTTGAGGGGTTGGCCAGGGGGCAAAGAATTTGGCAGGAGCACAGAACTGGGGTTGCTGCTTCTCCTCTCTTAGCCTTGAGCATTTTGTGCTTCAGTGCTCAGATTTGATTTGTGGCCCTGCTGGGCTGGAGCAGCCGTCACTGGACGCTCCCATTGCTCTTCCCTAGGAATGTTGCACCTGGTAAATAGGATGTTTTATTTCTCTTCATTGCATGGTGGCTGTTGCAGACTAGTGGCCTTCACACACATTCCTCCAGAGAGCTTTTGCAGGAGCCATCGTCGTGCCAGGGTGTTTTGTGGAGTTGGTAGATGCAGCTGATGTGTTTGTTGGAATCTCACCTGCTTTGCAGTCACAGAAGTGCAGCAGTTCTCTGCATGGCTGTGCAAACAACATGGGGGCTCTCCTTTCCATTGCCATTTCTCTAAGGTGTCGCCAGGTCTGGTGTTCAAAACAGACCTGGGGGAAAAATTCTGTATTTGTGAAGTGATCACGTGGTTTCAAAGGTCAGAACTCAGCTGTTGGATTGGAAAAACCTGACTTGCCTACTCAGCTACTTAACTCTGTTCATATTGGAGAAGTGGATGGTTCCTTTGGAGAGGGTTTAGATCCAGGAGGCACAGGCAGATCACAGCCTGACAGCCTGAGAGGCTCTTGGCCTTTGGAGCATGTCCAGCATTATTTGCATCTCCCTGAGGTCAGCAGAGGTCACCAGGCTAAGGGCTGCAGCTTGGAATATTGCTGGAGTGCTTCTGGCAGTCGGGGGCAGTTTGGCCTTTTGAGGAATCCAGAGGCTGGGCCAGGTGGCTGCAGTTGGCAGAGAGGCCTTCCCGAGTGTTAGCAGAGCAGAAAGTGAGATTTCAATTAGAGCAAAGCTTCCTCTCTAGACCTCCAGCTTTCTGGATTGTTCTAGTGGCTCCCCTGAACTGTCTCTCTTCCCTCCCCTCCTTTCTGTGGTGGAGGAAACACTCTCAGGCAGTGTCAGGAGATCTCTGCCAGGCTCAGAGACCCCACCCTTTGCTGCCTGGGGTCAGGGCTGGCAGGGGCAGGGTGCTCTGCAGGGCACAGGGCTCAGGCACAGCCCTGGGGGAACAAGAGGGGGAAGAGGAGCTGCTCTTCCTGCTGTGCCCCCAGTGCCAGGGGTGCCAGCCCTGCTCCCTGTGGGATGTGCTGGGCACCTGGAAGCCTCTGGAGGAGCAAGGGCAGCACTGGTGCTGCTGAGGCAGGAGGGGCAGGGGACAGCTGTGGGGAACCTGAGCAGCCAAACAGTCCCTTGTCCTGGAGATGCAGGTTCAAACCCTTTGGTGAGGGGTTTCTTTCCCTCTTTTTCACACTCCCACTGGGCTGTATGTTGGTTTGGAGGCGCTGGGTGTCCAGCCTGAGTCCAGCCAGCTCCAAAGCCTTAACTCCTGTCCTGCCCAGTCTGTGTGACCAGACCAGTGATTCCCTGTCCCCTCCAAGCCCCTCAGGGCAGGCTGGCTGTAATTTCCATGAAATCCTGCTTGGCAGAGCTGTTCCAGGCCTGTCTTTGGGGTCTATGTGCCAAGAGATGTTCCTGTGGGTGTTGTTCTGGGTATTAGAGATTAGAGAGAGCAATCTTTGTGGCATGTATCACTGATTTCTCTGCATGTGTCCTTTCTGTGCACTTGTTTATGTCTCAAACTGATTTAAGAAACTTAAGTCTTGCCTTTTCTTCCTTAGACACATTAAGAATTTGCTGATGCCACTGAGGGCAGCAGAGTCCTGGCCATGTCTTGTGGCTGTGCTCTGCCAGCTCAATCCAGGCACTGCCCAGTGGGTTTTTCTTGTTCTTTCCAAGCCCAAGATTGGCTGCTCTTCTTTCCCTTCACCTCCCTCTTCTTCATTCTTAAGAAAATTAACTTTCTGATGCTACTTTAAAAAGGAAAAAAAAACAACCCAAATGTCTAGTGCCTTTCTTAAGGGGATGCTGGGTCTGAGAATCCCCTTTGGGAAAACGAGCAGAGCTGGACAAGCAGCACCAAACTGCTTTGGGAAGGGGTGAAAAGGAGGAGCAGGAGAGATGGGCAGTGGTCACTTGGAACTCTGACACTGTGTTCTTGTAGCATTTCAGCCGTGGAGCTTTGGACTGGTGCTGTGCCCAGCTCGGGGCCAGGTCAGGATCCTGGGGTGGGGCTGGTCGGGGTAAAAAACGCTGGAGTTGCCCTCCAGCTGTCCCCAAAAGGAGCAGGAAACACTCCCAAAAGGAGTGGGAAACACCCCCAAAAGGAGTGGGAAACACCCCCAAAAGGAGCAGGAAACACTCCCCAAAGGGGTGGGGAACACTCCCAAAAGGAGCAGGAGCTGTGGGTGCCCTCCTGAGCAGGATCCAGGTGATTTCCTGTGTCCAGCACCACCTGAGCCGAGCAGGAATCCCAAATCTTTCCCTTTTTTTTGTGCATGTCCTTGCCCCAGCCCTCCCCTGAGGGGCTCAGGGCCCAGCATGTGGCCTCCTGCACCAGACTGGTGACATTACTGTAGCTAATCCTGAGGCAGGCTCGTTACTGTAAATGTGGTTTGATTGGTTGGTTTGTTGGGGTTTTGTTCTTTTTTTTTTTATTTTTTTTTTTTTCATTTGAGCAAGAAAAAATGCAATTCCCAGGGCACCTTCTCAAAGGTGCCACTTTAAAGATTAGTGGGGAATAAGGACATTTATTTTTAAAGTTCCTCCTAGAAATCTTTGTTTGAAATTCCCAGTGGAGGAAGAACTGCTGTTACTGTTGTTCTTTCTCACGGATGGCAAATACCAATTTGTAAAATATCAGTGTTAAAAAATGTTGAGATTTTCACGAGATATTTTAAAAAAAGAAAATAAAAGTATAATAGTGTCATTAATATAAAATTATAATAGCAGTATTTAATCCTTTCAGATCTGTAAAGAATAAGGAAAAACAGAAGGTAAATATTCTTACAGAGAGTAGCTGAGCTTTAAGGTTCACTTGGTTTAAAGTCCTCATTTTGTTTGCAGATGCATTGTTAATGTTTAGAGGTTATACTAATGTTATTTATTAATTGTTTCCATCCTTGTATGCTGCCCACTAAGAGCTTCTTTGTTTGGGATTTCATTCACCTGTGTCAGTAAGAAAGAAAACAAAAACAAAGTTTTATTTTTAAATAAAATTTCCTTTGTTGTAGCAGATGGTGTGTGCGTGTTGTGGTGCTTCTGTGAGTGCTGGGAAAAGAATATTTTAGGATTTCAATCTCCTGGGTCCTTTGCAGACTGACTTTGGAGTTATTTTACAATTATTAGCACAATTATCTGTTAAATTCAAATTTATATTCTAGCCCCTGACAGACACTAGGGAAGATTTATATAAAGATTATAAAAATTGAAGATATTCTGAGAGACTCAATGAATGAAGGCTCTAATCCATCAGGACCAAGAAGGACATGAAGAGACTCCAAGGGAATCCCTGGGAATATTCTGCAGATTTCTAAAGTTATTGCATAGAAATTGTAGAAACAAATAAAGAAATCTCTCACACACATCTGGAATTACCTGTACCTGTATCACAGTTCTAGAACAGAATTATTAGAATATATTATGTATCATTAATAGAGATAGGAAAACAATTCTATGTCTTTGAATATATTAATTGGATATTGATTGATTTCTCTTCATAGATATCAATATATGAATATTTCACATTTCAAGTAGATATAATAAATCCAGGTTCTGCCACACTCCAACATTCCAGAGCCAGGAGGGGCCCAGGAATGGAGCAAACAGGGACACACTGAGCCCCCAGGACGTTTGGGGGGCCAGGGGACAGCACTTGGGGACAAAGGGGGACACTTCTGGGGTCAAGTGGGAACGCACAGACAGGTCAGTGGGGGTAACTGGGGACAGGGGGGGAGAACTGGAACTGGGAAAAACCTCTCCAGGAAACCACTGTGGGGTGCAATGAGGGCAACTGGGGGGAAATGAAACCATGGGGTCACTTGAGGTCATTTGAGGGTCTGCTCGGGGTTATTTCAGGTCATTGGGGTCATTTGAGGTCATTTGAGGCCCTGATCGGGGTTACTTTAGGTCATAGGGGTCGTTTGAGGTCATTTGAGGCCCTGCTCGGGGTTATTTTAGGTCATTGGGGTCATTCAGGGTCATTTGAGACTGCTCAGAGTTACTCTATAGTACTGGTATTAGCTATTAATACAGTTATCAATATATTCTAATATTAAACTCTAGTTACAGTCTTATTGTTTTTAAGCTCCAATGCTGTAATCACCTATCACAGCCTAAACCCAGGATTATTTATTAGGACAAACCGATTTATCAGTGTTTATTAGCAGCCACAGGGGCATAAAAATGGGTCCTGTTGGAACCTCTGTGGGGTTATGGAATGCCCTCCCCACCCTTCTCCCTGGAGGAACAAAACTCCACCACACTCAGCTTGGAATCCGTACTTTATTTTCACATATATATAAAATAAAACAAAACAAAACAAAACAAAAAAAAAAAAAAACAACTTTGCAAGTATCGGACAAAAAAAAAATCCGAAAACAATAAAACTGGAGCAAAACTCTTGGAAATGTACACACGATCCAACAAAAATATATATAAACCAAAGCTTTTGCTCGGACACCAGGTGTGGCAGGCAGGGACAGCTCCCCTCTGGTCAGGGCTGGGACACGCAGGGGACAAAGGCTTGTGGCCAGCAGAGCTCAGGGGATGTGGTTTCGAGGCAGGAGGGGCTGATCCCTCTGGGATGAGGCAGGGGAGAGCTGGGACAGGAGACTGTGGCAGGTTCCTGCCCCTCTCCCCTCCTCACACTGGAGCCAGAGGTGCCAGAGAAGCACAGAGAGGAGTTTGACCTGGGGCTGGCAATGGCTGAGCACAAAAAAAAAAACCCCTGAGACGTCACTGACTGGCTCTGTCTAAGATTGAATTTCAATTCATGGGTCCTGCTGTTGCACCAGCTGGGTAGCCAAATTCAGAGGGGAGTCCTGCCCCTCGGGTCAGCACAGCTCCAAACCAGACACCCTAAAGCCTTTCTGGCACCCCTTCCTTGCTCTGCCAGCTCCTCTCCTCCCGTGGGATCACGGCCCCGCTGGGATCAGCTGCCCCAGGGACGGTTCAAAGACAAAACAAAGCACTCAGAACCTCGTGGAAGCTGCAGACACCTCTCTAACACACCCCCCCTTCCACTCCTCTCTCCTCCACCTGCACCCATTCCACCTCAGGTGCCTCAGACATCCCAAAAACTAGAATTTCACCAGCCTCTCTGAGCAAGGTCAGGATAAAACGCATCAAAGCCTTCCCCCAACACGTACAGAACAGATTACCTGAAAGGGCCTCAAATCCTTCCACCAAGTAGGGATTAATGGGATAATAGTTCTTCCTAATATTGCTGTGGCTTCTCTGGAGTAGTAAAGCGAGTCCAGCTTGGCTGCTAAGGCAACACCTGCGAGGCCAGGGCTGAGGTAATGGCCAGGTGAGGCAGGGAGGTGTCCCCTGCACGGTGACACGCGGGTGGTCTCTGGCCGTGCTCCCCAGGGCCTGGAGCAGGGGTGGGAGAAGGCAATCCAAGAGCAGGAAAGGTTTGAAGGAAGAAAGCACTTAGGAGGTTTCTCCTCTCTAGTTTCTCAGATCGATGTATTTCTCGCTCTTCAGTTCCACCAAAAGAGAAGAGGGGAGAGGGAAAACACGGTTAGGGACAAACACAAACCCAATCCTCTGCTGCAGCTGTGGTGTGACACACACTGTGGGGTGGGGGACAGCTGGGGCACCCCAGGGTGGCTGAGCACCCGCCCCGAGGGGAGGGGAGTGTGAGCTGTACAGAGCCAGGCAGGAGCTCTCTCCTGGCCCGAGGCAAATCAAACCACAGTGGGCTCAGGGGCTGCATCTTGTGCCTGGCATGGACAGTGGTGGCCCAGCAGTGAGGCTGTGAAAAAGCTGCTCCATCCCAGGTGAGGGGAAAGCAAATGTCCCCAAAGACTCATCCCAAGATCTCTGGCTCAGAGGACCCATTCCTGCAGCCTCTGCTCTGCCTGCTGGCCAGAGATCTTTCTGTTTTAGTTCCTTCTCCCAAAGGCCCCTGGGGAGCCCCTGGAAGAGCTCCACGGAAGGAGCAGAGCCAAGCAGGGCAGGCAGTGGGCACTGCCACGAGCAGAGCTCTGTCCCCTCCCAGAATTGTCCCCTCCCCTCCGTCCCACAGCCCCCCCGAGCACTGCTGATGGATGATGGAGCCGGTGCAGGGTGGGCAAAGCATTACCTGGGTGCAGCCCCGTCCCTGGGCTGCGCTGGCAGCCCCGCCCCGGCCCCGGCCCGGGAAGGGCGGTGCCCGCCCGTCGCTCGGTCCTACCTGGTCAGCTGCGGCTCTCCTCTCGCCGTTGGCGCCCTGCAGGAGCCCCGCCTCTTCGGAAAGTTTATCTGACTTAACTTCAACTACAATCTTGTCTTTACGGGCCTCTGGCTTTGTGCTAGGAGGGGAGGGAGGTGACAACTTTTGAGAGACGTTGGCGACACCCGGGAGGGCACGTGGCCGGCCGAGCCCTGGGGCTCAATCTCCGGAGCAGTGGGACTGGGGGGGGCTCAGAGCGCTGGGGTCAGAGACTCCAGCTCACAGAAATGCCCAGGGAGGGGGGGCCCTTGGCTGCTCTACCACTCTGCTGTCTCCTCCCTGCACGGCAGTGCCCTGTGGGAAGCTGGAAAAGCCGCGGTGCCCCCGGGGCCGCAGGGAGCAGCTGCAGCGTTGGGATGGGCTGGGCTGGGATGGGATGGGAAGCATGAGTGATATCAAGCACCCCCAGCTCCACGGGCCCCTGGGGGACAGGTGGCAGTGCTTACATGTCCTGCTTCCCGGCACGGCCGCACGGGATCTTGCCTTTCTTGTGCAGGAAGTAGATGACGGCGCCCAGAACGGCCACCACGAGGATGGCCACGATGATGGCCACGATGATCACCCCTTGGCTCTCTGCTGTGGACTTTTGATCTAAACACAACGGGGAAGAGGAAGAAATGAATGCCTGTCCCACTGCGACCCCCTCCAGCTTCCCTTCTGTGTTAGGAGAGGGCCCCTTCTCCCCAAAAAAGCTCCAGTGCTTCCCCAGCTGCCTGCAGGAAATCTGCAGGATGCAGATCTCAGTACAGAAATGCTCTGCTGGGGCAGTTTCTGCAGGAGCACAGGAATTCTGCTCTGGGCTGCCATGCCCCATGTGCCACAGGAGGGTGGATAACAGGAATTCCTGCAAGGCAGCAGGCCATCCCTCTGCTTCCTTGCCCAGCAGGTTTGGGCTGCAAGAAGCTGCACCGAGGACAAGCAGGCAGCTTTCCCACCACTGGGGACAGAGCCTCCACCTCCCTCCTGGCTTGGCAGGGAGAGAAGCAGCCAGAGAAGCAGCACAGAGCCAGCAGCCAAGCTCCCTCCCCAGGCTGGGGGCGAGCATAACTCGTGTCCTGACGGACACCATCAGCAAACTGACCTTTCCTCATGGAACCCTCTGGAAGAGCAGGAAGGGAGGGAAAGACACCGAGCTCAGCCACCCCACGGCAGCAGGGCACAGACTGACCCTGCTGGGGGGGCTCCTGGGACAGAGAAAGCAGTGCCTGCCACTCACCCAGCAGCTGGATGTGCTTCTCACTGGCCCCCAGCTCGTTGGACACGCGGCACATGGCTCCCGCCTGCAGCAGCTGGTGGCTCACCCGCACCGTCAGGTTGCTGGCGATGTGCTGGTTGTCCACGTACTCGTGAGCCTGGGCAGGGCAGGCAGGGCAGGATTCAGCACCTGGGCAGCCCCTGGGACTCCCCAGCCTGGCCCCTTCCCAGCTCTCACCGTGCCGTTGATGCTCCACTGGACCTTGGGCCGGGGGAAGGCGATGGCCTTGCAGGTCAGGTTGATCACCTCGTCCTGGCGCACGTAGAGCGGGGAGCTGATGGCCACGATCCTGGGCTTCCCTGTGGGCAGGGGACATCAGCACCCACAGCTCCCGGGGGAATGGGTGCTGGGCTGGCAGGAGTCACTCTGCACCCACAGCTCCTGGGGGAATGGGTGCTGGGCAGGCAGGGGTCACTCTGCACCCACAGCTCCCAGGGAATGGATGCTGGGCTGGCAGGGGTCACTCTGCACACACAGCTCCTGGGGAATGGGTGCTGGGCAGGCAGGGGTCACTCTGCACCCACAGCTCCTGGGGAAATGGGTGCTGGGCAGGCAGGGGTCACTCTGCACACACAGCTCCTGGGGAATGGGTGCTGGGCAGGCAGGGGTCACTCTGCACCCACAGCTCCCAGGGAATGGATGCTGGGCAGGCAGGGGTCACTCTGCACACACAGCTCCTGGGGAATGGGTGCTGGGCAGGCAGGGGTCACTCTGCACACATAGCTCCCAGGGAATGGGTGCTGGGCAGGCAGGGGTCACTCTGCACCCACAGCTCCCAGGGAATGGATGCTGGGCAGGCAGGGGTCACTCTGCACACACAGCTCCTGGGGAATGGGTGCTGGGCAGGCAGGGGTCACTCTGCACCCACAGCTCCCAGGGAATGGGTGCTGGGCAGGCAGGGGTCACTCTGCACCCACAGCTCCCAGGGAATGGATGCTGGGCAGGCAGGGGTCACTCTGCACACACAGCTCCTGGGGAATGGGTGCTGGGCAGGCAGGGGTCACTCTGCACACACAGCTCCTGGGGAATGGGTGCTGGGCAGGCAGGGGTCACTCTGCACCCACAGCTCCCAGGGAATGGATGCTGGGCAGGCAGGGGTCACTCTGCACACACAGCTCCTGGGGAATGGGTGCTGGGCAGGCAGGGGTCACTCTGCACCCACAGCTCCCAGGGAATGGATGCTGGGCAGGCAGGGGTCACTCTGCACACACAGCTCCCAGGGAATGGGTGCTGGGCAGGCAGGGGTCACTCTGCACCCACAGCTCTCAGAGAAATGGGTGCTGGGCAGGCAGGGGTCACTCTGCACACACAGCTCCCAGGGAATGGATGCTGGGCAGGCAGGGGTCACTCTGCACACACAGCTCCTGGGGAAATGGGTGCTGGGCAGGCAGGGGTCACTCTGCACCCACACCAGGCCTTACCCTTGACAGCCACGGACACCTCCTTGCTCTGCTCCAGCCCTGGCACGCTCGGGGCCATCACCTTGCAGCTGAAGGTGTTGGAGGTTTCGAAGGTGACGTTGTTCACGATGAGCTCGTTTCCCTCCACCAGCTTCCTGCCCTGTTGGGAAGGAATGTCCCCAGCAATGAGCCCTCTGTGCCCACGTCCCAAAGGGGTTCACACCTGCCATGCACAGCGAAGGAGCTTGCAATCACAGCATCTTCCTGCAGTGCTGGCCAGGAGGTGACAACATTGGGGTGGACAGTGCAGGTCCCTGAAAAAGCCAATCCTTCCCCTGGCCTCTCAGGAGAGATGGAGCAAGATCCTGACTCTGCCTAATTTGCTGCAAAGCCCAGGCTGAGCCTGAGCACGACAGAACTGGGATGCCTGCTCACCTTCTCATCCCTCCACTGGTACGTCAGGTCCACGGGGCTGTAGGCATCACAGCTCAGCTTCACAGTGTCCCCTTCACGGAGGGCTGTGGACGGCTCCATCTTCACACTGACCCCTTCAATGTCTAGGAGAGGGACAGAGACCAGGGCAGGGTCAGCAGGAGGGACAAAGCACCCGCCCATGAGGTCCACAGGGCCCAGTCCCCTCTCTCTTACAGTTCACAACAAGATCCACATCCTCCTCTATCTGTGACATATCATCCAGGTCCAGGGACTGGCACCTGTACGTGCCAGTGCTGTTCTTGTCCACCTCGTGCAGGTTCAGGACCCCGCTGTCGGGGTCTGCCAGCGACGACAGATCGTCCCACGCATCATCCACCTGCAGACAGCGGGCACAGAGCAGAGCCCTCAGCCCCACACAGGCCCCCTCCCACCCAATCCCCCTCAGGGCAGGGGACAAGGAGCAACCAGGAGATGTTTGCCAAGGGAGAGGTGGCCTGGTCCAGCCTCACATTTTTTTTATAGAAGGAGAAGACGGGCTGTGGGTTCCCATCAGCCTCGCAGACCAGCGTCACGTTGTCCCCTTCCTTCACAGGCGCCGAGGACGACACCACCTGCAGCTTCAAGTGCTCGGCGGGGTCTGAGGGCAGGGAGGGGCAGAGTCAGCACCCACCCCACTGCAGGGCACCAGCGCTGCCCCCCCGGCCCCAGAACTCACAGAAGATGTTGAGCTTGACCCGCCGTGACTCCAGGGCGTGCGCCTGCCCCCGCAGCCAGTAGTGCACGGCGCAGTGGTAGCGGGAGAGGCGGTCCTGGCGCGTGACGGGCGCGTACAGCGTGCTGCTGACCGTGTACAGCCCGCTCGACTCGCGCGTCACCGTCGACTGGATGGTCACCTCTGCAAGGGGGCACGATGGTGCATTCCTTTAGGGGATGGTCTCTCCCTCACAAACCCCTCCCCACCTCGAGACTGTGACCTGGCCTGATCTTACCTGCCCCTTGACTCTGACCTATGGCCTTCGGCCAGGTAATCTGACCTCGACCCCAACCCCTGCTCCTCCATGATCTCTGTCTTTGCCCCTGGGATCCCTTCATGGAAATAAAGCCTTGGATTACATCCTGAGGTAAGAGCCTCTTTTGGATTTCCTTTCCCTATCCTGAAGAACTCCCCAAATCTGAGCTAGCAGCCTGTGGGGGGGGTGGAGGAGAGGAGAAAACTTCACGGCCACACGGGAGGGCTCCGTCAGGTTCCCCCTCCCGAGCTGGTTGCCCATCCCCACCCAGCTCACCACCCAGCTCACCGTCCTCCTGTGCGTGCAGCTGCTCCTCGTTCTTGTGCCACGTGATGTTGGGGGGAGATGGGAAGCTGTTTTTGCTCAGGCACCTGGCAATCTGTGGTGGCAGAGACAGCCGTGAGCATGGGTCAGGCTCAGCAGGGACAAAGGAGGGTTGCCCGTCCCCCGTGTGCAGCCTCTCCTCACCTCTGGGATTTCACTGCTGTGCACAGAGATGCCTCCTGCGTTGGGCTCGATCTCGGGGGCGCTGGGGAGCTCTGGAAAGAGAAGCCATCCCCCACGTATTAGGAGGGGTGGGTCGGGGTGGGATCCCCGCCGAGCAGCTGCCCGGCCGTGCCGCCCTCCTGTGCCACTCACTGTAGACGCTGAGCTCGGTGCTGTTCTCGCCCACGCCGTAGCTGCCGGCTCCCACCTGGCACACGAAGGTCCTGGCGTCCTGCGTGGTCACTGCGCTGAGGGACAGCGCCTTGTCCTCCCCCAGGGACAGCCGCTCCTTGTAGTCCGTGTTGTCCTTCAGCACCCCGCTGGCCGTGACGTGGTACAGCCTCACCTGCCTGTTGTTGGGGTCCACCTACAAGGAGAGGGGACAGGCTGTGTTGAATTCCTCTGGGGAAATGGTTTCTCCCCAAGAGACCCCCTGATGTCTGTACCTATTAGTTTGACCCTGTTCTCCCCTTATCTCTGACCTATTGGCTCAGTGCCAGCTATCTATCTCGAGATTGAGAATAGATAAACACCCATGTTCTTCCTCTTTCGGCCTCTTTGGCCTCGGGAACTCCTTCAAGAATAAAGCCTTGGAATAATCCCCTGAGGTAGGAGCCTCTTTTGAATCTTTTACCCTATCCCTGAAGTATTTCCCCCCAAAAGCTCCCCAGAAACTGAGCTAGCACGGGAAGCCAGGGCGGCAGGGGGGAGCACTTCAAGGCTGGGCCGGGGAGCCCAGCAGGAAGCCCTGGGCTGGTTGCCGCCCCAGGCCAGCAGGCAGAGCTGCTCTGCCAGGCCAGCACTCACGTAGAACCAGTCGATGTAGGTGTAGGAAGCGTTTTCAGGGATGTAGAAGTTGCACTCGATCCTGGCGGTGCCCCCGATCTCCACTTCCACCACGGGTGGCATGGAGATCTCCAGCTTGCTGGCTGCAGCTGTGGGACAGAATTTGCTGTTAGGGGCAGGAAGAATGGGGAATAACGGGCTGTCCAAGCACAGCCTGTTCCCATCTCCATCCCCCAAAAGCTGTGGGGCAGAGCCGTGCATTGTGCTCTACAGTGTCCCAGCCCAGCAGGAGTGACAGCCAGGACAGCCACACTGCCTCAGCATCCACAGAGGGCCCATGTGCTCAGGCCAGCGATCCTGTTCCCAAAGAGGGGACATGGCACGTGGTGCCCCCACCAGCTGTGTCCCCAGGACACCGTTGGGAGGCAGCATGTCCCCAGCCACCACGGCCCTGGCACAGCCAGGACTCCCAGGTGCCTCCACAAGCTCTGACCCTGCCGCCCCAGCAGGAACCCAGCAGTCAAACATCCATCCCTGCAGCATCCCCTCGCTGCTGCTCTGCTCCCTGCCCAGCTCTGCCCACCCGTGGCACCCCTGTGAGCAGAGCCTGCCCATCCCTGCACCCCACCTTCCCTCCCAGCCCGGGCAGCTGCAGTAGTAATGGAGCTGCTGGCCCTGCTCCAGAGAGGATGGGAAAGGTAATGGCTATTGATCCAGGACAGGGCACGGAGCAGCTTCCCCAGGGATTGGGAGCAGAGCAGCCCCAGCTGGGCGGAGCAGAGACAAGGGCGGCACCCCGGCAAGGCTGGCAGTGTCACTGTCACCATCCCTGCCAAAGCAGCGGGGGCTCTGCACGCCCTGGCTGGCACACGGCCCTGCAGAGGGGACAACAGCCTGTCCCCAAGCAACAGAGCCGGGCCAGGTATGGGAGCTGGGGACAAGAGGCTGGGAGGAAGCAGCTGTGTCAACATCTCCCCTGACAGCGCCTGCTCCCTGACAGCCACCACCGCTCCCTGACAGCCACCACCGGGGCGACTTCAAAGGGCAGCGCCGTGCCCACAAACTGCTCTTTGTTTGCAGTGGGTACGTGGTGGCACAAAGCCAGAACACAGCCAGGGGCCTCTCTGCCACAGCAAAGGCACACGCAGGGCCAGGCACCCCAGAACTCCCCAGCACGTGGGGTTTGACCCTCGCCCATCCCCTCAGGGTATTGCAGTTGGCACGGGGCAAAGAGGAAAGAGCAAATCACGGCACGGCAAAGAAGGTGCTGGAAAAACAGGTGAAAGTCCCCGAGATAAGCACGCAATGGGGACAGGAAACTGGCTGAGAACACAAAGGAAAAGATAACTTTGCACAGGAGGGAGCTGCCCACCTGTACAGCCATGACTTGGCTGCCTGCTGCAGGGCAACCTGCACAACTGGGCAAGCCTGGGGCTGGGGTGTGTCCCTGCTGATCCCACGCAGCCCGCAGCCTCCCCTGAGCCCTGGCACTCTGGGCTGCAGGCAGCCGGGCCAGACTTTGCCTCTCCATCATTTTCAGACCTTCGGCAAGGGCCCCAGGCAGAGCCAGCCCCTGGGAGAGCAGCTGGCCCTCCCCCTGACCCGCTCGGCATGAGAGCCCTCGACCAGGCAGCGGAGCAACCGAAACCATGAGCTCAGAGCTGGAGAATGGCTGGCATCCGGGGCTGGCATGAGGAACACAACCCTCCCAGCCATGCACTGCCCTTGAGGAGGTTGACATGGTCGCTGCAGCCCCCACCCTGCCTGGAAAATGGGCTCCCTGCTCCCCACCTCCTCAGGGACAGGCTGCAAGAGGGACACAAGGGGACACTCACAAGGTCCCCCACAGCCCTGGGGACACAAGGCTTGCTTCTAGGCTCCAAGACCTTTTGCTATGTGCGTGGGCAGGCTAAAGAGGCACTGGGCACAGCCAGCCTGGCACAGCAGGCTCCGGGGACCTGGCAACCCTCCCTTGTGCCCAGCGCAGCTGCAGGTTTGGTGCTGGAACCCGGGTAGATCCATCAGCCACGCGTGGAACAGCCCAGCTGCAGCACCGAGCTCCATCCACCCCGAGTGCCTGGCACGGCTCCAGGCGGAGACCTCGAGCTCTGGAGAGGGCGTCTGCAGGGAGCGAGCAGGGAAGGAAGGAGAGCCCCCGTGCCTTTTCCATCTGGCTGGCGGACAGCCGGCCGGCAGCCAGAGCTCCGCAAGAACAAAGATTTGCTTTTAGAGCTGGGGAAGGGGGTGGGGAGCGGCACAGTCCCTCGCCAGCCTCCTGCGGAGCCGAGGTGTGCGGGGAGACGCCGAGAAGCGCGGCTGCGTTGAGCCCCCGGCGCTGAGCCCCCGGCCCGCGGCGAGAGGAGGGGCACCGCAGGGGTCTGGAGCCGCACGTGGGATGCCTGAGGTTTCCCTGGGTTTGTGTTCCCCTCTCGGGGAAACCAGCTGCGGCCAGATCCCGCCTGCTCCCGGCACAGCCACACAGGCTACCCTGCTATTCCCTAGGAAAGCTGCACAGATCCCAGCTGCCCCGGCTCACAGGGAACAGCATCGCCCGCTCGCTGTCTCTTCTTCACAGAGAGAGGAAAGAGGGTGTAGAGCCCAGCCCTGCGAGAAGCAGCACCACCAGCAGCACCCAGCATCTCCACCCAACAACCACCTCCACCCAGCCCGCATCCTGCCCGGGCTGGGGACGGAGCCAGGGCTCTGCTGCAGAGGGGACCAGCACCTTGCTCCTCAAAACAACCCCATCACCCTGTCAGGACCCTGTCATGTGCACCTGGAGCGGCAAAGCTCTCAACCCCACCCCGCAGCTCGCTGACAACACGCAGACACCTCTCCAACAGCCAGACCGCGGTGCACAAAGGGATGGGGCGGCTCAGGCAGCCCCGCGGTGGGCTCAGCCCCCCGTTCCAGCAGCGCTGCCTGGCCTGGGAATGTCTTGGCCGTGGCCCCTTGTGCTTCTGGGAAGCATCAAGCCTTTCACGTGGCTGGGCTTCCAAATACACCGGCGCCGCCAACCATTGAGAGACTCCTGGCTCGGCACATGTGCGGTGGGAAGGGGATCCCGGCACGGGACGGGGGTGGGAGCAGCCTGCTCCAGACTCCGCTCTGAGCCTGACTTTGGCTCCAACACCTCGGCCCGGGCAGGTTCCCAGCGCCGGGGCCACCTCCGCAGCTCAGCGGGGCTGGGAGCAGCCGGCGCACCGGGACCGCTCCCGGGCCCCCGGCGAGGGGAGGGCGGGATGCGGGGAGCGGGGCAGGGCAGGAAGCGCAGCCACCCCCCGAGGGTGAAAATGGACTGGAAAGTGGATAAAAAAAGAAAGCGCGAAAAAAGCCAAGAGAAACACAGCGCTCAGGGGAAAACTCCTTAGAAGGAAAGGGGTGGATGCTTCCTAACAACCACCAGTTCACCCCGGTGCGCGCCGAACGCACGTGGGTCACCCCTCAACCTGCCCTGCCCCGCGGGGCCGCGGAGGGGCCCCGAGAGCGGGACGGGGTACCCAGAGCCGCCCCGGATCGCGGGGCCGTCCGGGCGGGGATACACTCCGGGAAGGGCCGATCCCACCTGGGCTGCCCCGACCCCGCGATCCGAGCATTCCCGGCGCCGCGCCAGGCACCGCCCGAGGGGCGCAGCGCTCCCGGCTGCCGCCGCCGGCCCCGCCGCGGCTCTGCGGGGACACCCCGCCGGCCGCCACCCCGGGGGGCTGCACAGGGCAAAATCCAACCCCGCAACCCCGGTGTTCCCCCGGGGGGCGAAGGATATCGCTGCCAGCGCTCCGCGGGGCCCCGGAGCGCTCCGCAGGTGCGCGCGTCCGCCCGCCCCGCAGCGTCCGGCCCCGGCCCCGCAGCGCCCGGCCCTTCCCGCAGCCACTCACCGCAGCAGAGCAGGAGGCAGCAGCCCCAGCCCAGGGCGAGCCCCGCCGGCCGCCGCCCCCCAGCCATGCCCGCCGCCGGCCGCCCGAGACTGAGCGGGGCCGCGGGCTGACGTCAGGCGGAGGAGGAGGAGAGGAGGAGAGGAGGAGGAGGAGGAGGAAGGCGCGGTGCCTGCCCACCGCCCGCAGCCGGTTATCCCCCCCCAGCAGCAGCCGGGCGGGCGCCGTCGCCGCCCAGCCCCGCAGCGCCCTAGCCGGCCCCGCACGGCCGCGGGCAGCGCTCGGGCCGGCCCCCAGCACGGCCCCCGCCGTTCCCAGCTGCGCCCGAGGGGCTCGCAGAGCTGCCAGCTCCTGCCTGTCCGGGCGTGCACGGGCTGGGCCGGGCAGACAGCCGGGCGCGGGAGGTGGAAGCGCTCGCAGACCCGGAGCAGGGGGCTGAAGCGTGTGGGATGTGGTTTTTTCAGAGTGTTTGGGGAATGCCGGCCGCGGCGACAGTCGCCGAGAGTCCAATGTGCAGGCAGCAGTGGCGATAACAGAAGGGACCTGCTGCCCTGCTCAGCCCCAGCCCCACGCTGCCCCAGAGCCCAGTCACAGCTGCTGGGCCACCTTTGAACCCACGCCAAACAAGGACCGACTCGAACCGGGGAGGCAAAACACTCCGTGTCATTGTCTGGGCTCCGGCAGGCACCTGCGGGCAGTTTGGGCTGCGGGACGGAGCAAGGCAGTGCCCCAGGGGGGTCACCATGGTCTGCGGGGTTGGCACCCCAGCCCTGGGAGTCTCTGTGAGTCTCTGAGAGCCCCGTCCTGTCCCCGAGGAGGGGCCCCAGGGCACGGCAGCGACCCGCGGCCCGAGCCCCCGCGCAGCTGTTGTTGAATGGGGCGGCTGTGGAGAAGAGAAGCTGTTCCCTGCGGTGGCCGGGGCAGCAGCCTGGCCGGGGGCCGGCCCGGGGGCGGGGGGGCTCGCGGGGCCGCACAAGGCTCCCATTATCCCGGGGTAATCACCCAGCCCAACACTGCCCGGCCCCTCGGGCAGCCCGGGGGCAGAGCCGGAGGAGCGCAACAAACCCCGCCAGGTGCTGCGAGTTGCCCAGAGCCGGCCACGCGGGACACCCGGGCCCAGTGTCCCCGCCCTGTCACAGCCTGGCTCCGTGCCTCAGTTTCCCCCGGGTCAATCAGAGCCAGAGGAGCTATTGGTTTTCTTCCCCTTCGAAATCTTTTTGCTTCCCCATGCCCAGGACACCCAAAACTCACTAATTCAGGTTCATCACAAGTGAGGACAGACCCAAACTCCTAGGAGCTGCGACAGTGCCCTCCTCCCTCTCTCAGCCCAGATGCTCTGAACTTCTGCACATCCTTTTCTCTCCTCCACTCGCTTTCTCCGCAGCACTCCTGTTCCCCGGCAGCAGGGGCTGCATCCCTCCGACCCTCGCTGAGCCACTCCAGGGCTGGGCTGCAGGATCCCCTGAGGCGCTGCATTCCTCCTGGGAATGCCCAGGCACCTCTCCCACCGCCAGCCCCCCGTGCTGGCCCCCGGCCCCAGCGCTGCTCCCCGGCCGGTGCCATGCAGCGGCCCTTCCCATGCCCTCCTCCTCCATCTCCTCCTCCTCTGCATGCCTGACCAGCAGCCCCCCCCAAGACTTTCCCAGCCAAGCACACTCAGTGATTCATCGGAAATGATTAAGTTTTTTCCCCAGGAGATCAGTTGCTTAAAATGGCAACGCTGGGCAGCGATAAGGCTCGGAGCCCTCGCGCTGCCGCTGGCCCGGGGAGGCCTTCTCCCTCTGCTGGGAAGAACAAGTGCAAGGGAGCTGAGCCATCACCCACAGGATGCTCAGGAGCTGCTCTCCGGCCTCACAGCTGCAGTTTTGGGATGCTCTCACACCTCACGGCAGGAGCTCCCTGTCTCTGGTGGGGAAATCCACCCCCTGAACGAATGCCCCGGGGCTCTGGGACTCCCTGACAATGTTCTCCCTCTGCCCCTCCCTCCAAAGGGCAGGATGCAACACCGGAGGAGCCCCGGGCTCTGCTCTCCTTGGAGCAGGGAAAGGGATGTTCCACTTGGCACAAAACACCCGGCAAATGCCACCCCGGGAGGGGAGGAGGCCCACGGGAAAGCATCCACCAAAGTCAAACAAACAAAGCTGGAGAGCTCGGCTGACACGCCCCTGGGTGCATTTTGTTCTGGGGCTAACTTTTATTCCGCGTTAAAAATAAAGCAGAACGTTGCTAAGAAAACCTCTGCAGAGAATTCCCAGCAGTTTGGAAAGGGCAAGTGCCACTCTCTGGGGAAAACAGGCTGGGGAGCCTGCCACCCTCAGCCAGCCCCTGCTCTGCCAGCAGTCGGTCAGGCTTCAGCCTGCTGAACGTTGAAGAAAACTTGTGCTTTTCCCCCTCCCCTGACAAACAAAGGGTTCTGGGGAAGAGGGGCAGGATTTGAAAGCCAGGCATGAACAGAAGGCGTGAAATCACCCCGCTGCGCTGTGTGTGGCACCCAGCGGGCTCGGGGACTCTGCGTGGGGAGCGTGGCAGGCTGGCCACCTTCATCTCCCTTCCCTGCTGCCTGATCTCACGCCTCCTTGTTTATCTGCTGCCTTAATGGATTTGGCTGCAGGCCCCACTCACAGCCATGCACACAAACTGTGTGCATCCCGTGTCGCAGTCCCACGCACACAGCTGGGGTGGCAAAGCCAGGAAGCAGAGGTCTGGCCCCACCTGAGGCACAGAGCAGCTCCCACAGCTCTCCATCCCTGGCAGTGGAGGGAATATTGGTGCCTGGCAGCTCCCATCACTCTCCTCCTCCATCCCTCCTGCCACCTCTCAGATGAGGCTGTGCCCAGGCAGGCAGTTCTGCCCCTGGCAGTGGTGGGGATTTGCCAGTCCCTGGCACAACTGCTGGAAACCTGGGATCCACAGGACCCTGCCCAGGGCAGGGCTGATTTCCCGGCGTTATCTGAGTATCACAGGTTGCAGGAATGGTCTGGAATTGTGCAATTGCATTTGCCTCCTTCCTCTGGCTCCTGCTGGACCTGGCTCTCTGCAGCTGGAGGGGAGCGATGGCCAGCAGGGAGCCAGGCCTGGGGCACCCCAGCACACCCCCTTCCACCTTCTCCTGCACTGCCAGACAGATCCCTGCTGATACAGGGACCTTGGGATGCTGCCAGAGGGAGCTGGCCCAGCGTGGGCTGTGCCTGTGCCTGTCCTGACACGTGGCTCAGCCTGTCCCAGGTGGGACGGGGGGCCCTGTGCCTTCCCCAAGCCCAGAGGGGCCCAGAGAAGCTGGGGTAGGCTCTGGGGGGGGCTTGGGGTGCTCTCTGCCAGCTGCCCCCAGTGAAACCCCAACAGTTTTGGGTGTTGATGGGCTGGGGGCTGGCACAGCTCTGGTGTCAGTGGGCTGAGGGCTGGCACAGCTCTGGAGCCGATGGGCTGGGGGCTGGCACAGTTCTGGTGACGATGGGCTGGGGGCTGGCACAGCTCTGGTGCTGATGGGCTGGCACAGCTCTGGTGCTGATGGGCTGGGGGCTGGCACAGCTCTGGTGTTGATGGGCTGGGGGCTGGCACAGCTCTGGTGTCGATGGGCTGAGGGCTGGCACAGTTCTGGTGTTGATGGGCTGAGGGCTGGCACAGCTCTGGAGCCGATGGGCTGGCCTGGCTCCCTGCAGGTCTCTGGGGTGGAGGGAGGGCAACCGTGCTGGGCAGAAGCCTCTGGCTGTGTCCAGCCAGGCCTGCACCTCTTCACACAACACCCTCAGGGCTGAGAGCAGCCCTGCTCCCCGGGGAAGGGATGGGATGAGGGCCAGCACCGAGCTTTCCCACAGCGCCCGGGATCGGCCGGCTGCTCCCCTGCTCCCCTCACCCTCGGGGCACCTTCTGCATTTTGGGGGGACTCTAGGGCTCACGCAAGGCTTTGCACTCTGTGATTTGTACAGGAACCCCCCTCCTGGGCTGTCCAGCCTTTGGCCCCCTGGGTGCCATGAGGTCACTTTGGGGTACCCCCGCCCCATCTCTGTTCACCTCTGGGAGCCCTCTTCCAGGCCCGTGTCCCTCCAGCTCAGGAAAACGCCTCCTTCCAACCCCCTTCCTCGGCTTGGCTCCCGGCGGCTCCTTTGTGTCTCCCCTCTCCTTCCTCTCCTCTTGTGCAGGGCTTTTCTGTGGGGATTATTAACCATGGCTACGGGGCCTTTGTTCAGGAGGGGCCGCCAGGAGGAGCCGGGAGGGAGGAGGAAGGAAGGACAGGGGCGGAAGGGGGGGAAGGAAAGTGGGGGGGGGGAGGAAAGGAAGGTGACATCTGGATTTCTGTCACGGAGGAGTGCGATTTGGGGAGCAGCTGTGCAGGGATGGCCGAGGCTCGGCGGATGCAGAGCAGTGGCAAAGCCCCAAAAAGGAGCTGAGCTGGCAAGGGTCACTCACCCAGCCCAAGGCAGAGAGAGCTCAGTGTACTGCCCTGGTGACGGTGCTGCTGACAGAGGACACAAGCAGCACCCCAGGGCTCCAGGGCTGGCTTTGAGGACTCGTTTGTGGTGCACGAGGGTGGCAGGGAAGGCTGTGGAGCCGTGCAGCCCCTCCCTTGCTCCCTGCCTCGGGAGCTGCGTGCGGGGCGGATGGACAAGGACAGCTGGAGCCTGCCTGGGAGAACCTTATCCAGCTGAGAGCCACTGCCAGGGCAGGGGGACAAGGAGCCCTCGGCCCAGGGCTGTCACTCGGCATCCTCGGGGGACAGGAGCCCCAGGGCCCAGAGCAGGTGCAGCTCAGGGACAGGGTGTGACAGCCATGTCCTGCCCTCGCTCACACACGCTCAGCTGGGCCCGTCACATCCCTGTCCCAGGCTCCTCTCCCAGCCTGGGCACGGAGCAAGGACCGGGATCTGGGGATGGGCGCTTCTGGGGTGGCTCGGGGAAGCCAGGAGCTATTTATAAACCCTCCTTTTCCTCGGGAGCACTTCCGAGTGCATCTCCCCCGGAAAAAGGCCCCATTGTGCCGGCGCCGGCGGGGCCAGGGATGGGCACTCACACACACTGGGGCAGGGCTGGGCACTCACACACACTGGGGCAGGGATGGGCACTCACACACACCAGGGCAGGGATGGCACTCACACACACTGGGGCAGGGATGGGCACTCACACACACTGGGGCAGGGATGGGCACTCACACACACTGGGGCAGGGATGGCACTCACACACACTGGGGCAGGGATGGCACTCACACACACTGGGGCAGGGCTGGGCACTCACACACACTGGGGCAGGGCTGGCACTCACACACACTGGGGCAGGGCTGGGCACTCACACACACTGGGGCAGGGATGGCACTCACACACACTGGGGCAGGGCTGGGCACTCACACACACTGGTGCAGGGATGGCACTCACACACACTGGGGCAGGGATGGCTCTGGCTGTGGGGCTGACCTGGGGATAGCCAGGGGTCCTGGCCACACTCACCCAGCACTTGCCAAGGCCACAGCTGCCCGGAGGAGAGGGCAGGAGGGACGGCCCTGCCCTGTGCTCCCTGGCACTCGGCTTTTCCGGCTCCCTGCTGCCAAGGAAGGGAGGGGAAGCCGGGATGGGGACACAGCATCACTCCCTGGGCTTGCCTGCGGGGATCTCTTCCTTCTGGCTTTGTCTGCAGGGCTCCCCCAGGACGGCTCATTTGGATCATCTGAGACAAAGCCTAATGAGAGCTCAGCCCCGGGCAGGCCCAGCTTTGGGGGAGCCCCTCCTGCAGGGGATCCCTTTGGAGGTCCTTGGCGAAGGTTCCCTGGGGACAGGGGTGGGGATGGCCAAGGACTGACTGGGCTAAGGCAGCAAGCAGGGCCCTCGTGTCACATCCCCACAGCACTGGGGACACAATGGAGCACCAGGGCCCAGGGGAACGGTGGGGCCGGGCTGGCCAGAGAGCAATTTCTTCTTGCAGGACTTTCCCATGGAAGAGGACTTGCCTTTCCCAGGGCTGTCTGGCCAGGCTCCAGGAGGAGATTCATATCCCAGATTATAGTGAGGAGCCCTCCAGACACACGGCGAGCAGCCCTGGTGCTCCTGCTCTTGCACTGGGCTGCAGGGAGAGCAAAGGCAGGGACAGTGGTGGCTGCTGGGGACACAGGGCTGGGCTCCCTGCAGCTGCAGATCCTCCCTGAGGGCTGTCCCCAGCAGCCTCGGGCTGTCCCTGCCCGCGGGGGACTCCATCACCTGGCCCTGCAAGGCCAGAGGAAGAGTGAGCCAGAGCATCCTGGAGCGGAGCCCGAGCGGGGCCGGGGGATGTTCCGGAGCGGATGCAGCGCAATGAGCCATTGTTCCCGCCCGGGCGGCCAGCACGGGGCTGCGGGCGCCCGGCCCCGCCTGCCCAGCGCTGCCCGGGGCTGTCCTCGGGGGAGCCCAGGTGAGGCTGCTGGCAGTGCCCGGCAGCGCCCTGCTGCCCGCCTTGGCCCGGCCCTCGGGGCTGCCACACGGCCCGGACCCGCCGGGGAGGGCAGCCTGGGGATGGTCCCGGCAGCCTGGGGGTGGTCCCGGCAGCCTGGGGATGGTCCCGGCAGCCGGGAGCGCTGCAGTGATGCCAGCAGGACCCGCACTCCAGAAATGCCCTCAGGGTGTGCCCAAGGAACAAGGGGGGCTGGGGCATGCCCCCCGAGCTCCAGAGAATCCCCCAAGCACTGGGACACGCAGCCCTGGAGCTGCTGCCTGTCTCCCTCTGCTTCCAGATGAATCCAGAAGGACTCAGCACCTGCCAGGGCTGAGGCACTCCCTGGGGCTGCTGTGTTTCTGGCATGCGGGGCGAGCTCGGCAGCGGGAAGGCAGCTCGGAGCCGTGATGCAGCAGCCCCGTGGCCGGGCTCGGTGCCAGCACAGTCGGTGCTCCTTTCTTGGGGCTCGTCCCTCGCTGCCCGGGCTGTGCTGCTTCTCTCCTTGGCCTCACGCCGGCTGGAGCCTCCTGGGCTTTGGGTCATCATCCCCTGCACTCGCCCTCTCCTTCCTTAAAAAGCCTTCAGCTGGATTTTCCTGAACCAGTAATCACCTTCAGGGCAGCAGGGCTGGAGCATCCCCTGGGGCACGGCCGAGCAAAGGCCGGAGGCTTTGACAGCCCCACGCCCCGGCTGGGATTCAGCAGGGAGGGCAGGACCTGCTCCAGGTAACCCTGATCTGGGCCACGGTCATGGATTTATTTTTGGATCTCCTGCAGGAAACTGCTTGGTGGGGTGAGAACAGCTCTGCCCTGGTCTGACTGCCCCAAACAGGCCCAGGGGATCCCACCACAAAGAGATCAGGATACACCTAAATATTCTAATATTGGTTTTCTAGGTGTATTAATTTCTTTATCATTATACTAGAACAGCATATCATTGAAATAAAAGCATAATAATTAATATACGTAACATTAATAAATAAGAGCTATATATTTATATATTTATATATTTATATATTTATATATTTATATACACAACATATTTATACAACATTAACAAATGCTCCATTTCCTGACCAAAACCCAAAGAGATCAGGATGCACCTAAATATTCTAATATTGGTTTTCTAGGTGTATTAATTTCTTTATCGTTATACTAGAACAACATATAATCTCAATAAAAGCATAATAATTAATATACGTAACATTAATAAATAAAAGGTATATATTTATATATTTAATATTTTTATATTTTTATTTTTATATTCATATATTCATATATTCATATATTCATATATTCATATATTTATATATATTTATATTTTTTTATATACAACATATTTATAGAACATTAACAAATACTCCATTTCCTGACCAAAAACCCTGCCAAAACCCAACGGCAGGCGCGCGGGAAGCGGCGCGGCCGCGGCACGGCCAGCGCCGCTGGCATTTTAAAGGAGCGACAGTCTGGGTGTGACCGCCCCGACAGCGGCCACCCCCTCCAACAGCCACGCCCCGGCCACCTCCTGCCCCCTCGGTCACCGCCAGCCCCGAGCTGGCGACGCCCATCGCGGAAGAGGCTCCGAGGCCGCGCCGCCGCGGGGACCAGCGGGGACCATGGAGGCGCAGCCGGAGCTGCGGCGGGGGCTGCGCCTGCTGCGGGATCTGCTGCGGGACCTGCTGCTGCTGCTGCTCGACCTTAGCTTCTTGCTGTGCTCCTGGCTGCTGGCCGCGCTGCTCTGCCTGCTGGCCACCGCCGCCGTGGCCTGCGGGGCTGCGCTGGCGCTGCTGCGCGGGTGCTGCGCGGGCATGGAGGGGCTGTCGGGGCTGTCGGGGCTGTCGCGGCTCTCAGGGCTGTTGCTGCTCTCGGGGCTCTCGAGGCTCTCGAGGCTCTCGGGGCTCTCGGCCCCGGCGCACCGCGGGCAGGCGCTGGGTGTCGGCAGCTGGCTGCTGCTGGGCCCGGGCAAAGTGTGTCTGGCTGGCGCACGGAGCCTCCTGACGCTGCTCAGGGATTCGCTGGCTGGGTCCATCCTCAGGGTCAGTGAACTGCTGGCCCCGTTCCTGGTGCTGGTGGCCAGTAGAGCCACTGCCGTGTCCATCCACTGCCGGGTGGCCTTCAAGCTCCCCTGTTCTGCAGCTGTGGTCTTCATCAGCCTCTACTTCCTGGCTGTTGTGTGTCACAGCGGTGTCCAGAGCCTCAGCAAACCGTTTGTCACCCTCCGGGACTCACTCACCACTCTCATTTTCGGGGTCACTGACCTGCTGGCAGCGTTCCTGGCCCATGTGTCCAGTGGTGCCATCACCGTGTCCATGCTGCTCTGGTGGCTCTGCCAGATGGCCTTTGAGCTCCTCTGCTCCATCACCAAGGTCTTCAACAGCACCTGCTGCCTGGTCAGCAGCCTGGCCAGGAGCCTGCTCAGCCTGTGCCTGATGGGCAGTCAGTACCTCTTCATGCTGCTGGCCATCCTCTGGGACTTGCTGTCCAGCCTGGTTCTTGGGGTCAGCAACGTGCTCGTGATGGTCCTGGCGTACCTCTTCAGGGCCCTGCTTCTCCTGCTGTGGGTGCCCTTGCAGCTGGCCTTCCTGCTCCTCTCCTTGGTCACACAATTCCTCACCAGCACCTTCCTTCTCGGTGTTTACATCCTGGGGCTGCTCTTGCGCATCACATTCCTCATTGTCTTCCTCGGTGTCCTTTACTGTAACCAGGAGGTGCTGGAGGTGCTGAAGGGACACGTGCTGGGCTCCCCCCGCCGCCTGCAGCCGGCCCTGCGGCAGCTCTGCCAGGCGGCCGTGGTGTCCTGGCACAGGGCCGTGAGCTCCCAGCCCTGGCGCAGGCTGGTGGGCTGGGTTCACACCAGCTGGAGCCAGAGGGGCAGGAGGATGAACCAGGGAAGGGGGCAGCTGGATGCAGGGCAGGGGCCGCAGCCACGTCCTGCTCTGAGCCGTGCCGGGGCAGGGCAGCGTCACCAGGCAGCCAGGGAGGAGCCGGGCACGTCCTGGAGGAAAGCCCCCAGGAAGCAGCAGCTGAACTCGGACGCTGAGGGAACCCCCGACAACGACCCCTGGGCACTGCTGAAAGAGCAAGAGGAGAGCAAGAAATGCGTCATCTGCCAGGACCAGACCAAGACAGTGCTGCTGCTGCCCTGCAGGCACCTGTGCCTGTGCCAGGAGTGCACAGAGGTGCTCCTGAAGCGGGACAAAAACCAACGCAACTGCCCCCTGTGCCGCCAGATGATCCTGCAGACCCTCAACGTGTACCTGTGAGCCCACGGGGGGCTTGGGCTGTTTACCCAGGAGCTCAAGGGCACCCCTGTCTGCCCTGCCCAGGGCTGCCGTGAGCAGCTTCTAAAGAACTGTGGATGGTGCTGGAAGGGCAGGACGCTGCGGGGTGTCTGCTGGTCACATTTGCTGCCTAACTAGGTTGTAGCTCTTGCTAGCAAGCACAATACTGATCTCTGCAGCTGGCTGGAAGAGTTACCTGTGGTTTTTTGTTGAACAACTTTTGCTGTTCCAAGGCCAGTTGGTTGCCTGGAGCCTGCAGCAGCCTGAGATCCACAGCAGAGCGCAAAAGGAGGTCCAGTCCCTGCTAGCCACCTTATCCAGCTGGGAGCCACCGCCAGGGCACAAGGGGACAGAGCCCCCTGTGGGCTCCCAAGATTTGGAGATGGGCGCTGCCGGGGTGGCTCGGGGAAACCAGGAGCTCTTTATAGCCCCTCCTTTTCCTCGGGAGCACTTCCGAGTGCATCTCCCCCGGAAAAAGGCCCCATTGTGCCGGCGCCAGCTGGGGCAGGGATGGGCACTCACACACACTGGGGCAGGGATGGGCACTCACACACACTGGGGCAGGGATGGCACTCACACACACTGGGGCAGGGATGGCACTCACACACACTGGGGCAGGGCTGGGCACTCACACACACTGGGGCAGGGATGGGCACTCACACACACAGGGCAGGGCTGGGCACTCACACACACTGGGGCAGGGATGGGCACTCACACACACAGGGCAGGGATGGGCACTCACACACACTGGGGCAGGGATGGCACTCACACACACTGGGGCAGGGCTGGGCACTCACACACACTGGGGCAGGGATGGCTCTGGCTGTGGGGCTGACCTGGGGACAGCCAGGGGGCCCGGCCACGCTCACCCAGCACTTGCCAAGGCCACAGCTGCCCGGAGGAGCGGGCAGGAGGGACGGCCCTGCCCTGTGCTCCCTGGCACTCGGCTTTTCCGGCTCCCTGCTGCCAAGGAAGGGAGGGGAAGCCGGGATGGGGACACAGCATCACTCCCTGGGTTGGCCTGCGGGGATCTCTTCCTTCTGGCTTTGTCTGCAGGGCTCCCCCAGGACGGCTCATTTGGATCATCTGGGAGAAAGCCTAATGAGAGCTCAGCCCCGGGCAGGCCCAGCTTTGGGGGAGCCCCTCCTGCAGGGGATCCCTTTGGAGGTCCTTGGGGAAGGTTCCCTGGGGACAGGGGTGGGGATGGCCAAGGACTGACTGGGCTAAGGCAGCAAGCAGGGCCCTCGTGTCACATCCCCACAGCACTGGGGACACAATGGAGCACCAGGGCCCAGGGGAATGGTGGGGCTGGGCTGGCCAGAGAGCAATTTCTTCTTGCAGGACTTTCCCATGGAAGAGGACTTGCCCTTCCCAGGGCTGTCTGGCCAGGCTCCAGGAGGAGATGGATATCCCAGATTATCGTGAGGAGCCCTCCAGACACACGGCGAGCAGCCCTGGTGCTCCTGCTCTTGCACTGGGCTGCAGGGAGAGCAAAGGCAGGGACAGCGGTGGCTGCTGGGGACACAGGGCTGGGCTCCCTGCAGCTCCAGATCCTCCCTGAGGGCTGTCCCCAGCAGCCTCGGGCTGTCCCTGCCCGCGGGGGACTCCATCACCTGGCCCTGCAAGGCCGGAGGAAGAGTGATCCAGAGCATCCTGGAGCGGAGCCCGAGCGGGGCCGGGGGATGTTCCGGAGCGGATGCAGCGCAATGAGCCATTGTTCCCGCCCGGGCGGCCAGCACGGGGCTGCGGGCGCCCGGCCCCGCCTGCCCAGCGCTGCCCGGGGCTGTCCTCGGGGGAGCCCAGGTGAGGCTGCTGGCAGTGCCCGGCAGCGCCCTGCTGCCCGCCTATGGCCCGGCCCTCGGGGCTGCCACACGGCCCGGACCCGCCGGGGAGGGCAGCCTGGGGATGGTCCCGGCAGCCTGGGGGTGGTCCCGGCAGCCTGGGGATGGTCCCGGCAGCCTGGGGGTGGTCCCGGCAGCCGGGAGCGCTGCAGTGATGCCAGCAGGACCCGCACTCCAGAAATGCCCTCAGGGTGTGCCCAAGGAACAAGGGGGGCTGGGGCTGGGGAATGCCCCCCGAGCTCCAGAGAATCCCCCAAGCACTGGGACACGCAGCCCTGGAGCTGCTGCCTGTCTCCCTCTGCTTCCAGATGAATCCAGAAGGACTCAGCACCTGCCAGGGCTGAGGCACTCCCTGGGGCTGCTGTGTTTCTGGCATGCGGGGCGAGCTCGGCAGCGGGAAGGCAGCTCGGAGCCGTGATGCAGCAGCCCCGTGGCCGGGCTCGGTGCCAGCACAGTCGGTGCTCCTTTCTTGGGGCTCGTCCCTCGCTGCCCGGGCTGTGCTGCTTCTCTCCTTGGCCTCACGCCGGCTGGAGCCTCCTGGGCTTTGGGTCATCATCCCCTGCACTCGCCCTCTCCTTCCTTAAAAAGCCTTCAGCTGGATTTTCCTGAACCAGTAATCACCTTCAGGGCAGCAGGGCTGGAGCATCCCCTGGGGCACGGCCGAGCAAAGGCCGGAGGCTTTGACAGCCCCACGCCCCGGCTGGGATTCAGCAGGGAGGGCAGGACCTGCTCCAGGTAACCTTGATCTGGACCACGGTCATGGATTTATTTTTGGATCTCCTGCAGGAAACTGCTTGGTGGGGTGAGAACAGCTCTGCCCTGGTCTGACTGCCCCAAACAGGCCCAGGGGATCCCACCACAAAGAGATCAGGATACACCTAAATATTCTAATATTGGTTTTCTAGGTGTATTAATTTCTTTATCATTATACTAGAACAGCATATCATTGAAATAAAAGCATAATAATTAATATACGTAACATTAACAAATAAGAGCTATATATTTATATATTTATATATTTATATATTTATATATTTATATATTTATATATTTATATATTTATATACACAACATATTTATACAACATTAACAAATGCTCCATTTCCTGACCAAAAACCAAAGAGATCAGGATGCACCTAAATATTCTAATATTGGTTTTTTAGGTGTATTAATTTCTTTATCGTTATACTAGAACAACATATAGTTTCAATAAAAGCATAATAATTAATATACGTAACATTAATAAATAAAAGGTATATATTTATATATTTAATATTTTTATATTTTTATTTTTATATTTTTATATTCATATATTCATATATGAATATATTCATATATATTTATATATTTTTATATACAACATATTTATAGAACATTAACAAATACTCCATTTCCTGACCAAAAACCCTGCCAAAACCCAACGGCAGGCGCGCGGGAAGCGGCGCGGCCACGGGACAGCGAGCGCCGCTGGCATTTTAAAGGAGCGACAGTCTGGGTGTGACCGCCCCGACAGCGGCCACCCCCTCCAACAGCCACGCCCCGGCCACCTCCTGCCCCCTCGGTCACCGCCAGCCCCGAGCTGGCGACGCCCATCGCGGAAGAGGCTCCGAGGCCGCGCCGCCGCGGGGACCAGCGGGGACCATGGAGGCGCAGCCGGAGCTGCGGCGGGGGCTGCGCCTGCTGCGGGATCTGCTGCGGGATCTGCTGCGGGACCTGCTGCTGCTGCTGCTCGACCTCAGCTTCTTGCTGTGCTCCTGGCTGCTGGCCGCGCTGCTCTGCCTGCTGGCCACCGCCGCCGTGGCCTGCGGGGCTGCGCTGGCGCTGCTGCGCGGGTGCTGCGCGGGCATGGAGGGGCTGTCGGGGCTGTCGGGGCTGTCGCGGCTCTCAGGGCTGTTGCTGCTCTCGGGGCTCTCGAGGCTCTCGAGGCTCTCGGGGCTCTCGGCCCCGGCGCACCGCGGGCAGGCGCTGGGTGTCGGCAGCTGGCTGCTGCTGGGCCCGGGCAAAGTGTGTCTGGCTGGCGCACGGAGCCTCCTGACGCTGCTGTGGAATTCGCTGGCTGGGTCCATCCTCAGGGTCAGTGAACTGCTGGCCCCGTTCCTGGCGCTGGTGGCCAGTAGAGCCACTGCCGTGTCCATCCACTGCCAGGTGGCCTTCAGGCTCCTCTGTTCTGCCACTGTGGTCTTCATCAGCATCTACTTCCTGGCTGTTGTGTGTCACAGCAGTGCCCAGAGCCTCAGCAAACCGTTTGTCACCCTCCGGGACTCACTCACCACTCTCATTTTCGGGTTCACTGACCTGCTGGCAGCGTTCCTGGCCCATGTGTTCAGTGGTGCCATTGCCGTGTCCGTGCTGCTCTGGTGGCTCTGCCAGATGGCCTTTGAGCTCCTCTGCTCCATCACCAAGGTCTTCATCAGCACCTGCTGCCTGGTCAGCAGCCTGGCCAGGAGCCTGCTCAGCCTGTGCCTGATGGGCAGTCAGTACCTCTCCATGCTGCTGGCCATCCTCTGGGACTTGCTGTCCAGTCTGATTCTTGGGGTCACCAACGTGCTCGTGATGGTCCTGGCGTACCTCTTCAGGGCCCTGAATCTCCTGCTGTGGGTGCCCTTGCAGCTGGCCTTCCTGCTCCTCTCCTTGGTCACACAATTCCTCACCAGCACCTTCCTTCTCGGTGTTTACATCCTGGGGCTGTTCTTGCGCATCACATTCCTCATTGTCTTCCTCGGTGTCCTTTACTGTAACCAGGAGGTGCTGGAGGTGCTGAAGGGACACGTGCTGGGCTCCCCCCGCCGCCTGCAGCCGGCCCTGCGGCGGCTCTGCCGGGCGGCCGTGGTGTCCTGGCACAGGGCCGTGAGCTCCCAGCCCTGGCGCAGGCTGGTGGGCTGGGTTCACACCAGCTGGAGCCAGAGGGGCAGGAGGATGAACCAGGGAAGGGAGCAGCTGGATGCAGGGCAGGGGCCGCAGCCACGTACTGCTCTGAGCCGTGCCGGGGCAGGGCAGCGTCACCAGGCAGCCAGGGAGGAGCCGGGCACGTCCTGGAGGAAAGCCCCCAGGAAGCAGCAGCTGAACTTGGACGCTGAGGGAACCCCCGACAACGACCCCTGGGCACTGCTGAAAGAGCAAGAGGAGAGCAAGAAATGCGTCATCTGCCAGGACCAGACCAAGACAGTGCTGCTGCTGCCCTGCAGGCACCTGTGCCTGTGCCAGGAGTGCACAGAGGTGCTCCTAAAGCGGGACAAAAACCAGCGCAACTGCCCCCTGTGCCGCCAGATGATCCTGCAGACCCTCAACGTGTACCTGTGAGCCCACGGGGGGCTTGGGCTGTTTTCCCAGGAGGTCAAGGGCACCCCTGTCTGCCCTGCCCAGGGCTGCTGTGAGCAGCTTCCAAAGAACTGTGGATGGTGCTGGAAGGGCAGGACGCTGCAGGGTGTCTGCTGGTCACATTTGCTGCCTGACTAGGTTGTAGCTCTTGCTAGCAAGCACAATACTGATCTCTGCAGCTGGCTGGAAGAGTTACCTGTGGTTTTTTGTTGAACAACTTTTGCTGTTCCAAGGCCAGTTGGTTGCCTGGAGCCTGCAGCAGCCTGAGATCCACAGCAGAGCGCAAAAGGAGGTCCGGTCCCTGCTAGCCACCTTATCCAGCTGGGAGCCACCACCAGGGCACAGGGGGACAGAGCCCCCTGTGGGCTCCCAAGATTTGGAGATGGGCGCTGCCGGGGTGGCTCGGGGAAACCAGGAGCTCTTTATAGCCCCTCCTTTTCCTCGGGAGCACTTCCGAGTGCATCTGCCCCGGAAAAAGGCCCCATTGTGCCGGCACCAGCTGGGGCAGGGATGGGCACTCACACACACTGGGGCAGGGATGGGCACTCACATACACTGGGGCAGGGCTGGGCACTCACACACACACTGGGGCAGGGATGGCACTCAGACTGGGGCAGGGCTGGGCACTCACACACACTGGGGCAGGGATGGCACTCACACACACTGGGGCAGGGATGGCACTCACACACACTGGGGCAGGACTGGGCACTCACACACACAGGGCAGGGATGGCACTCACACACACACTGGGCCAGGGCTGGGCACTCACACACACACTGGGCCAGGGCTGGGCACTCACACACACTGGGCCAGGGCTGGGCACTCACACACACACTGGGCCAGGGCTGGGCACTCACACACACTGGGGCAGGGATGGGCACTCACACACACTGGGGCAGGGATGGGCACTCACACACACTGGGCCAGGGCTGGGCACTCACACACACGGGGCCAGGGATGGGCACTCACACACACTGGGGCAGGGATGGCACTCACACACACTGGGGCAGGGATGGCACTCACACACACTGGGGCAGGGCTGGGCACTCACACACACTGGGGCAGGGTTGGGCACTGACACACACTGGGGCAGGGATGGGCACTCACACACACTGGGGCAGGGATGGCACTCACACACACTGGGGCAGGGCTGGGCACTCACACACACGGTGCCAGGGCTGGGCACTCACACACACTGGGGCAGGGATGGCACTCACACACACTGGGGCAGGGATGGCACTCACACACACTGGGGCAGGGATGGGCACTCACATACACTGGGGCAGGGCTGGGCACTCACACACACACTGGGGCAGGGATGGCACTCAGACTGGGGCAGGGCTGGGCACTCACACACACACTGGGCCAGGGCTGGGCACTCACACACACTGGGGCAGGACTGGGCACTCACACACACACTGGGCCAGGGCTGGGCACTCACACACACTGGGGCAGGACTGGGCACTCACACACACAGGGCAGGGATGGCACTCACACACACTGGGGCAGGGATGGCACTCACACACACTGGGGCAGGACTGGGCACTCACACACACAGGGCAGGGCTGGGCACTCACACACACACTGGGCCAGGGCTGGGCACTCACACACAATGGGGCAGGGCTGGCCACTCACACACACTGGGGCAGGGCTGGGCACTGACACACACTGGGGCAGGGATGGCACTCACACACACTCGGGCAGGGATGGGCACTCACACACACTGGGGCAGGGATGGGCACTCACACACACTGGGCCAGGGCTGGGCACTCACACACACGGGGCCAGGGATGGGCACTCACACACACTGGGGCAGGGATGGCACTCACACACACTGGGGCAGGGATGGCACTCACACACACTGGGGCAGGGCTGGGCACTCACACACACTGGGGCAGGGATGGGCACTGACACACACTGGGGCAGGGATGGCACTCACACACACTGGGGCAGGGATGGCACTCACACACACTGGGGCAGGGCTGGGCACTCACACACACGGTGCCAGGGCTGGGCACTCACACACACTGGGGCAGGGATGGCACTCACACACACTGGGGCAGGGATGGCACTCACACACTCAGGGGCAGGGATGGCACTCACACACACACTGGGCCAGGGCTGGGCACTGACACACACTGGGGCAGGGCTGGCACTCACACACACTGGGGCAGGGCTGGGCACTCACACACACAGGGCAGGGCTGGGCACTCACACACACTGGGGCAGGGCTGGGCACTCACACACACTGGGGCAGGGATGGGCACTCACACACACTGGGGCAGGGATGGCACTCACACACACTGGGGCAGGGATGGCACTCACACACACTGGGGCAGGGCTGGGCACTCACACACACTGGGACAGGGATGGGCACTCACACACACTGGGGCAGGGATGGCAATCACACACACACTGGGGCAGGGATGGCACTCACACAGACTGGGGCAGGGCTGGGCACTCACACACACTGGGGCAGGGATGGGCACTCACACACACACTGGGGCAGGGATGGCACTCACACACACTGGGGCAGGGATGGGCAGTCACACACACAGTAGGGCAGGGATGGCACTCACACACACTGGGGCAGGGATGGCTCTGGCTGTGGGGCTGACCTGGGGATAGCCAGGGGTCCTGGCCACACTCACCCAGCACTTGCCAAGGCCACAGCTGCCTGGAGGTGCGGGCAGGAGTGACGGCCCTGCCCTGTGCTCCCTGGCACCCGGCTTTTCCGGCTCCCTGCTGCCAAGGAAGGGAGGGGAAGCCGGGATGGGGACACAGCATCACTCCCTGGGCTTGCCTGCAGGGATCTGTTCCTTCCGGCTTTGTCTGCAGGGCTCCCCCAGGATGGCTCATTTGGATCATCTGAGACAAAGCCTAATGAGAGCTCAGCCCCGGGCAGGCCCAGCTTTGGGGGAGCCCCTCCTGCAGGGGATCCCTTTGGAGGTCCTTGGGGAAGGTTCCCTGGGGACAGGGGTGGGGATGGCCAAGGACTGACTGGGCTAAGGCAGCAAGCAGGGCCCTCGTGTCACATCCCCACAGCACTGGGGACACAATGGAGCACCAGGGCCCAGGGGAACGGTGGGGCCGGGCTGGCCAGAGAGCAATTTCTTCTTGCAGGACTTTCCCATGGAAGAGGACTTGCCTTTCCCAGGGCTGTCTGGCCAGGCTCCAGGAGGAGATTCATATCCCAGATTATAGTGAGGAGCCCTCCAGAAACACGGTGAGCAGCCCTGGTGCTCCTGCTCTTGCACTGGGCTGCAGGGAGAGCAGAGGCAGGGACAGTGGTGGCTGCTGGGGACACAGGGCTGGGCTCCCTGCAGCTGCAGATCCTCCCTGAGGGCTGTCCCCAGCAGCCTCGGGCTGTCCCTGCCCGCGGGGGACTCCATCACCTGGCCCTGCAAGGCCGGAGGAAGAGTGAGCCAGAGCATCCTGGAGCGGAGCCCGAGTGGGGCCGGGGGATGTTCCGGAGCGGATGCAGCGCAATGAGCCATTGTTCCCGCCCGGGCGGCCAGCACGAGGCTGCGGGCGCCCGGCCCCGCCTGCTCAGCGCTGCCCGGGGCTGTCCTCGGGGGAGCCCAGGTGAGGCTGCTGGCAGTGCCCGGCAGCGCCCTGCTGCCCGCCTTGGCCCGGCCCTCGGGGCTGCCACACGGCCCGGACCCGCCGGGGAGGGCAGCCTGGGGATGGTCCCGGCAGCCTGGGGGTGGTCCCGGCAGCCTGGGGATGGTCCCGGTAGCCTGGGGGTGGTCCCGGCAGCCTGGGGATGGTCCCGGCAGCCTGGGGGTGGTCCCGGCAGCCGGGAGCGCTGCAGTGATGCCAGCAGGACCCGCACTCCAGAAATGCCCTCAGGCTGTGCCCAAGGAACAAGGGGGGCTGGGGAATGCCCCCCGAGCTCCAGAGAATCCCTCAAGTACTGGGAGATGCAGCCCTGGAGCTGCTGCCTGTCTCCCTCTGCTTCCAGATGAATCCAGAAGGACTCGGCACCTGCCAGGGCTGAGGCACTCCCTGGAGCTGCTGTGTTTCTGGCATGCGGGATGAGCTCAGCAGCGGGAAGGCAGCTCGGAGCCGCGATGCAGCAGCCCCGTGGCCGGGCTCGGTGCCAGCACAGTCGGTGCTCCTTTCTCGGGGCTCGTCCCTCGCTGCCCGGGCTGTGCTGCTTCCCTCCTTGGCCCCACACCGGCCGGAGCCTCCTGGGCTTTGGGTCATCATCCCCTGCACTCGCCCTCTCCTTCCTTAAAAAGCCTTCAGCTGGATTTTCCTGAACTGGTAATCACCTTCAGGGCAGCAGGGCTGCACCATCCCCTGGGGCATGGCCGAGCAAAGGCCGGAGGCTTTGACAGCCCCACGCCCCGGCTGGGATTCAGCAGGGAGGGCAGGACCTGCTCCAGGTAACCCTGATCTGGATCACGGTCATGGATTTATTTTTGGATCTCCTGCAGGAAACTGCTTGGTGGGGTGAGAACAGCTCTGCCCTGGTCTGACTGCCCCAAACAGGCCCGGGGGATCCCACCACAAAGAGATCAGGATACACCTATATATTATAATATTTTTTTAAGGTATATTAATTTCTTTAGCATTATAATATAACAGCATATCATTTAAATAAAAGCATAATAATTAATATAAGTAACATTAATAAATAAAAGCTATTTATTTATATATTTATATATTTATATATTTATATACACAACATATTTATACAACATTAACAAATACTCTATTTCCTGACCAAAAACCAAAGAGATCAGGATGCACCTAAATATTCTAATATTGGTTTTCTCGGTATAATAATTTCTTTATCGTTATACTAGAACAGCATATCATTTAAATAAAAGCATAATAATTAATATACGTAACATTAATAAAGAAAAGGTATATATTTATATATTTATGTATTTAATATATTTATATTTTTGTTATTTTATATTTTTATATTTTTATATTTTTATATTAATATATTAATATATTCATATATTCATATATTTATATATTTATATATTTATATATTTATATATTTTTATATACAACATATTTATAGAACATTAACAAATACTCCATTTCCTGACCAAAAACCCTGCCAAAACCCAACGGCAGGCGCGCGGGAAGCGGCGCGGCCACGGGACAGCGAGCGCCGCTGGCACTTTAAAGGAGCGACAGTCTGGGTGTGACCGCCCCGACAGCGGCCACCCCCTCCAACAGCCACGCCCCGGCCACCTCCTGCCCCCTCGGTCACCGCCAGCCCCGAGCTGGCGACGCCCATCGCGGAAGAGGCTCCGAGGCCGCGCCGCCGCGGGGACCAGCGGGGACCATGGAGGCGCGGCCGGTGCTGCGGGACCCGCTGCTGAACCTGGGGGAGAGGCTGGGGGAGAAGGTGGCAGAGAACCTGGTGCAGATCCTGGTGCAGAAGCTGCTGCCGGACCTGCTGCAGCACCTACTGCAGGACATGCTCGACTTCATCATCTTGCTGTACCTCAGGCTGCTGGCCGCGGTGCTCTGCCTGCTGTGCACCACCGCCGCGGCCTGCAGGGCTGCGCTGGCGCTGATGCCTGGGTGCTGCGCGGGCATGGAGGGGCTGTCGGAGCTGTGGGGGCTGTTGCTGCTCTCGGGCTTCTCGGGGCTGTTGCTGCTTTTGGGGCTGTCACTGCTCTTCGAGCTCTCGCCGCTCTCGCTGCTGCTCTCGGAGCCGTCGCCGCCCTCGAGGCTGTTGCCGCTCTCGGGGCTGTCGTGGCCCTCGAGGCTGTTGCTGTTCTTGGGGCTGTTGCTGGTCTCGGGGCTATCGCTGCTCTCAGGGCTGTCGCTGCTTTCGGGGCTGTCACGGCTCTTGGGGCTCTCACTGCTCTCGGGGCTGTTACTGCACTTGGGGCTGTTCCTGCTCTTGGGGCTGCTGCTGTTCTTGGGGCTGTCGCGGCTCTCGGGGCTGTTGCTGCTCTTGGGGCTGTTGCTGCTTTCGGGGCTGTCACGACTCTCGGGGCTGTTGCTGCTCTCGGGGCTGTTACTGCACTTGGGGCTGTTGCTGCTCTCGGGGCTGCTGCTGTTCTCAGGGCTGTCGCGGCTCTCGGTGATGTTGCTGCTCTCAGGGCTGTTGCTGCTCTCAGGGCCATCGGGGCTCTCGGGGCTGCTGCTGTTCTCGGGGCTGTCGCGGCTCTCGGTGCTGTTGCTGCTCTCGGGGCTGTTGCTGCTCTCAGGGCCATCGGGGCTCTCGGGGCTGTTGCTGTTCTCGGGGCTGTTGCTGCTCTCGGGGCTGCTGCTGTTCACGGGGCTGTCGCGGCTCTCGGGGCTGTTGCTGCTCTTGGGGCTCTCACTGCTCTCGGGGCTGTCGCGGCTCTCGGGGCCCTCGCTGCTCTCGGGGCTCTCGCTGCTCTCGGGGCTGTTGCTGGTCTTGGGGCTGTTGCTGCCCTCGGGGCTGTTGCTGCTCTCGGGGCTGTCACGGATCTTGGGGCTCTCACTGCTCTCGGGGCCGTCGGGGCTCTCGCTGCTCTCGGGACCATCGGGGCTCTCGGGGCTGTTTCTGCTCTCGGGGCTGTTTCTGCTCTTGGGGCTGTTTCTGCTCTTGGGGCTGTTTCTGTTCTCGGGGCTCTCGAGGCCCTCGGGGCTGTCGAGGTCCTCGGGGCTGTCGAGGCTCTCGGGGCTCGTGGCCTCAGCGCAGCGCGGGTGGGGCGTGGGGCTGCACTGCAGGCAGGCGCTGGGCATTGGCAGCTGGCTGCTGCTGGGCCCGGGCAAAGTGTGTCTGGCTGGCGCACGGAGCCTCCTGACGCTGCTCGCCGCACTCTGGGATTCGCTGGCTGGGTCCATCCTCAGGGTCGGTGAACTGCTGGCCGCGTTCCTGGTGCTGGTGGCCAGTAGAGCTACTGCCACGTCCATCCGGCTTTGGCTGCGCTGCCGGCCGGCCTTCAGGCTCCTCTGTTCCGCCACTGTGGTCTTCATCAGCATCTACTTCCTGGCTGTTGTGTGTCACAGCGGTGTCCAGAGCCTCAGCAAACCGTTTGTCACCCTCCGGGACTCACTCACCACTCTCATTTTCGGGGTCACTGACCTGCTGGCAGCGTTCCTGGCCCATGTGTTCAGTGGTGCCATTGCCGTGTCCGTGCTGCTCTGGTGGCTCTGCCAGATGGCCTTTGAGCTCCTCTGCTCCATCACCAAGGTCTTCAACATCACCTGCTGCCTGGTCAGCAGCCTGGCCAGGAGCCTGCTCAGCCTGTGCCTGATGGGCAGTCAGTACCTCTCCATGCTGCTGACCATCCTCTGGGACTTGATGTCCAGCCTGGTTCTTGGGGTCAGCAACGTGCTCGTGATGGTCCTGGCGTACCTCTTCAGGGCCCTGAATCTCCTGCTGTGGGTGCCCTTGCAGATGGCCCTCCTGCTCCTCCCATTGGTCACACAGCTCCTCACCAGCACCTTCCTTCTCGGTGTTTACATCCTGGGGCTGTTCTTGTGCATCGCGTTCCTCATTGTCTTCCTCAGTGTCCTTTCTCTCAGTTAGGAGGTGCTGGAGGTGCTGAAGGGACACGTGCTGGGCTCCCCCCGCCGCCTGCAGCCGGCCCTGCGGCGGCTCTGCCGGGCGGCCGTGGTGTCCTGGCACAGGGCCGTGAGCTCCCAGCCCTGGCGCAGGCTGGTGGGCTGGGTTCACACCAGCTGGAGCCAGAGGGGCAGGAGGATGAACCAGGGAAGGGAGCAGCTGGATGCAGGGCAGGGGCCGCAGCCACGTACTGCTCTGAGCCGTGCCGGGGCAGGGCAGCGTCACCAGGCAGCCAGGGAGGAGCCGGGCACGTCCTGGAGGAAAGCCCCCAGGAAGCAGCAGCTGAACTCGGACGCTGAGGGAACCCCCGACAACGACCCCTGGGCGCTGCTGAAAGAGCAAGAGGAGCGGAAGAAATGCGTCATCTGCCAGGACCAGACCAAGACAGTGCTGCTGCTGCCCTGCAGGCACCTGTGCCTGTGCCAGGAGTGCACAGAGGTGCTCCTGAAGCGGGACAAAAACCAGCGCAACTGCCCCCTGTGCCGCCAGATGATCCTGCAGATCCTCAACGTGTACCTGTGAGCCCACGGGGGGCTTGGGCTGTTTTCCCAGGAGGTCAAGGGCACCCCTGTCTGCCCTGCCCAGGGCTGCCGTGAGCAGCTTCCAAAGAACTGTGGATGGTGCTGGAAGGGCAGGACGCTGCGGGGTGTCTGCTGGTCACATTTGCTGCCTGACTAGGTTGTAGCTCTTGCTAGCAAGCACAATACTGATCTCTGCTGCAGGCTGGAAGAGTTACCTGTGGTTTTTTGTTGAACAACTTTTGCTGTTCCAAGGCCAGTTGGTTGCCTGGAGCCTGCAGCAGCCTGAGATCCACAGCAGAGCGCAAAAGGAGGTCCGGTCCCTGCTAGCCACCTTATCCAGCTGGGAGCCACCACCAGGGCACAGGGGGACAGAGCCCCCTGTGGGCTCCCAAGATTTGGAGATGGGCGCTGCCGGGGTGGCTCGGGGAAACCAGGAGCTCTTTATAACCCCTCCTTTTCCTCGGGAGCACTTCCGAGTGCATCTCCCCCGGAAAAAGGCCCCATTGTGCCGGCACCAGCTGGGGCAGGGATGGGCACTCACACACACTGGGGCAGGGATGGGCACTCACATACACTGGGGCAGGGATGGCACTCACACACACACTGGGGCAGGGATGGCACTCAGACTGGGGCAGGGCTGGGCACTCACACACACACTGGGGCAGGGATGGCACTCACACAGACTGGGGCAGGGCTGGGCACTCACACACACTGGGGCAGGGATGGCACTCACACACACTGGGGCAGGGCTGGGCACTCACACACACTGGGGCAGGGATGGGCACTCACACACACTGGGGCAGGGATGGCACTCACACAGACTGGGGCAGGGATGGGCACTCACACACACTGGGGCAGGGATGGCACTCACACACACTGGGGCAGGGCTGGGCACTCACACACACTGGGGCAGGGCTGGCACTCACACACACTGGGGCAGGGATGGGCACTCACACACACACTGGGGCAGGGATGGGCACTCACACACACTGGGGCAGGGATGGCACTCACACACACAGGGCAGGGATGGGCACTCACACACACACTGGGGCAGGGATGGGCACTCACACACACTGGGGCAGGGATGGCACTCACACACACTGGGGCAGGGCTGGGCACTCACACACACTGGGGCAGGGATGGGCACTCACACACACACTGGGGCAGGGATGGCACTCACACAGACTGGGGCAGGGCTGGGCACTCACACACACTGGGGCAGGGATGGCACTCACACACACTGGGGCAGGGATGGCACTCACACACACACTGGGGCAGGGATGGGCACTCACACACACTGGGGCAGGGATGGCACTCACACACACAGGGCAGGGATGGGCACTCACACACACTGGGGCAGGGATGGGCACTCACACACACAGGGCAGGGATGGCACTCACACACACTGGGGCAGGGATGGCAATCACACACACACTGGGGCAGGGATGGCACTCACACAGACTGGGGCAGGGATGGGCACTCACACACACAGGGCAGGGCTGGGCACTCACACACACACTGGTGCAGGGATGGCACTCACACACACTGGGGCAGGGATGGCTCTGGCTGTGGGGCTGACCAGGGGACAGCCAGGGGGCCCGGCCACGCTCACCCAGCACTTGCCAAGGCCACAGCTGCCCGGAGGAGAGGGCAGGAGGGACGGCCCTGCCCTGTGCTCTCTGGCACTCGGCTTTTCCGGCTCCCTGCTGCCAAGGAAGGGAGGGGAAGCCGGGATGGGGACACAGCATCACTCCCTAGGCTTGCCTGCGGGGAGCTCTTCCTTCTGGCTTTGTCTGCAGGGCTCCCCCAGGATGGCTCATTTGGATCATCTGAGACAAAGCCTAATGAGAGCTCAGCCCCGGGCAGGCCCAGCTTTGGGGGAGCCCCTCCTGCAGGGGATCCCTTTGGAGGTCCTTGGGGAAGGTTCCCTGGGGACAGGGGTGGGGATGGCCAAGGACTGACTGGGCTAAGGCAGCAAGCAGGGCCCTCGTGTCACATCCCCACAGCACTGGGGACACAATGGAGCACCAGGGCCCAGGGGAATGGTGGGGCTGGGCTGGCCAGAGAGCAATTTCTTCTTGCAGGACTTTCCCTTGGAAGAGGACTTGCCTTTCCCAGGGCTGTCTGGCCAGGCTCCAGGAGGAGATTCATATCCCAGATTATAGTGAGGAGCCCTCCAGAAACACGGTGAGCAGCCCTGGTGCTCCTGCTCCTGCACTGGGCTGCAGGGAGAGCAAAGGCAGGGACAGTGGTGGCTGCTGGGGACACAGGGCTGGGCTCCCTGCAGCTCCAGATCCTCCCTGGGGGCTGTCCCCAGCAGCCTCGGGCTGTCCCTGCCCGCGGGGGACTCTATCACCTGGCCCTGCAAGGCCGGAGGAAGAGTGAGCCAGAGCATCCAGGAGCGGAGCCCGAGTGGGGCCGGGGGACGTTCCGGAGCGGATGCAGCGCAATGAGCCATTGTTCCCGCCCGGGCGGCCAGCACGAGGCTGCGGGCGCCCGGCCCCGCCTGCTCAGCGCTGCCCGGGGCTGTCCTCGGGGGAGCCCAGGTGAGGCTGCTGGCAGTGCCCGGCAGCGCCCTGCTGCCCGCCTTGGCCCGGCCCTCGGGGCTGCCACACGGCCCGGACCCGCCGGGGAGGGCAGCCTGGGGATGGTCCCGGCAGCCTAGGGGTGGTCCCGGCAGCCTGGGGATGGTCCCGGCAGCCTGGGGGTGGTCCCGGCAGCCTGGGGATGGTCCCGGCAGCCTGGGGGTGGTCCCGGCAGCCGGGAGCGCTGCAGTGATGCCAGCAGGACCCGCACTCCAGAAATGCCCTCAGGGTGTTCCCAAGGAACAAGGGGGGCTGGGGCTGGGGAATGCCCCCCGAGCTCCAGAGAATCCCCCAAGCACTGGGACACGCAGCCCTGGAGCTGCTGCCTGTCTCCCTCTGCTTCCAGATGAATCCAGAAGGACTCAGCACCTGCCAGGGCTGAGGCACTCCCTGGGGCTGCTGTGTTTCTGGCATGCGGGGTGAGCTCGGCAGCGGGAAGGCAGCTCGGAGCCGTGATGCAGCAGCCCCGTGGCCGGGCTCGGTGCCAGCACAGTCGGTGCTGCCCAGCCCCGGCTGTCCAGGCAGGGCAGGGAGTCACACACGTGTGATGTGTGAGGCTCTGCGCTCTCAGGGCTGGCTCTGGTGGTCGCAGAGAGCAGCAGAGCTCTGTCTGCCCCGTGCCCAGTGAGGCTGATGAGGGCAGGGGGCTCACAAGCAGGGTACACCCTCTCCTGCTGCCTCGGGCACAGCTGGGAGTGCAGTGGCATCATCCCAGACCTCCTGCAAGTGCATGAACAGCTGCGGGGGACTGTCCCTGTGAGGAGGTCTCACCCCCAGCCTGGCTGCCAGGCACCTTGGGGAGCTCTGTGTGCCCGCAGAGCCCCGGGAAGGGTTTCCATCCAAAGCCCCGGTCTCCTCCAGCCACATCACTGCCCCAACCTGAACTGCTACCAGGTGTTCCCAGCCCCCTGCACCCCTCCTCATCCCTGTGCCTCTCTCCTGCAGGTCTGCACGTCCTGGAGCTGCACATCCTACCGGAATGAGAGCGGGCAGAGCTCCCCTGCATCCCACGGAGCACGGAGAAGCCCTGCTGCGGAGCCACGACCTCTGAACGCTGCAGCCGCTGCAGCCCCGGCCCGGCGGCGGGGAGCCCACCATGGCAGGGGATGGGCAGGCACCCGGAGCGGGGAGGGTGGGGCAGGTGCACAGCCGGAGGGCAGGGAAGGAGTGGAGCACGCCCAGCCCTTGGCTCGGCTCTCTTTTCCCTTCTCCCGTTTGGGAAAGCGGCGAGAAATCCAAACATTACCATAAATGCTGAAAGCATCCTGACTCCGTCACTCCCTGGGGATCCAGGCGCCCGCTGCCTCGGAGCCACAGGGACGGGGCTGGCGGGGGCCAGACGGCACGACAGAGCCCGGGCAGGGACAGACAGACACGGATGTGCCATCCCGCCCCCTTGCCCTGCTCAGGGAGGCACCTGCACCTGCAAAGGTGACCTCGGGTCCCTCTGGGGCTCGCTGCCCGGGCTGTGCTGCTTCCCTCCTTGGCTCTACGCTGCTGGAGCCTCCTGGGCTGCACATGGCTCTGCCGGGGGTCACCATCCCCTGCGCTCGCCCTCTCCTTCCTTAAAAAGCCTTCAGCTGGCTTTTCCTGAACTTGTCATCGCCATCACGGCAGCAGGGCTGGGCCATCCCCTGGGGCACAGCCGAGCAAAGGCCGGAGGCTTTGACAGCCCCACGCCCTGGCTGGGATCCAGAAGGGAGGGCAGGACCTGCCCCAGGGCTGTAAGCTCGCTCTGAGCCACAGCCACGGCTTTATGTTCAAACCTCCTGCAGGAAACGGCTTGGCCGGGTGACCCTGAGCTGACCCTGTCCCAAACAGGCCCAGGGGATCCCGCTGGCAAGTGCACAGCTTCCCTGTGCCAGGGCTGAGCCTGGCACAAACTCATCTCATGCACTGACACTGCGGGAGGTGGGTGCCCTCTGTGCTGTCTGGAACCAGGCTGAGGGGGCTGAAATCATGCCCTGTCCATCCCGTGCACTCTGCCTGCTCCGTCCTGGCTCCTGAACCCCATCCCATCACTCCATCCCTTGTCCCAAGTCCCTCTGCAGCTCTGCTGGAGTCCCTTTAGGTGCTGGAAGGGGCTCCAAGGTCTCCTCCTCCTTCTCTTCTCCAAGCTGGACACCTGCAGCTCTCCCAGCCTGTGTCCAGAGCAGAGCTGCTGCATCCCCTGAGCATCCCTGTGCATCCTCTGGGAGTGGTGGGACAAGGGGGAACGGCTTCCCACTAACAGGGGGCAGAGTCAGATGGGATATTGGGAAGGAATTCCTCCCTGTGAGGGTTGTGAGGCCCTGGCACAGGGTGCCCAGCAAAGCTGTGGCTGCCCCATCCCTGGAAGTGTCCAAGTCCAGGCTGGACTGGGCTTGGATCAGTCTGGGATATTAGAAGGTATCCCTGTGCCATGAGCTTTTCCTCTTACCGTAGCGGTCAGGCAGATCCACTTCCACAAAGAGTTAGGGAATTACCTCGATAGTATTCACTCCGCCATTAAAAAACTGCAAAAACCGGTGTCGCGCGCGGTGAAGCGAACGGTCCGGGCCAACGGGCGCTACTGGCCCTTTAAATGAACGGCAGTGGGCGTGGCCAAGCTCGCGCCGCTGCTGGAAGCCCCGCCCCCGCCGCGCCCCCGCCGCATCCTGCGAACCCACCAATGGGAGGCGAGTCCGGGCGGCGCCCTCGCCGTTGATTGGCCGCGGGCCGCACGGCGGCGGGTGCCAAGATGGCTGCGCCCACGGCGGAGGGGCCCCGCGGCTGAGCTGCCGTACGGGCCCCGCGGGGACCATGGACGTGCTGTTCGCGCTGCTCCGCGGGCTGCGCCTGCTGCTCGACCTGCTGCTGCTGGTGCTCGACCTCAACTTCTTCCTGGTCTCCTCGCTGGTCTCCGCGCTGCTGTGGCTGCTGGCCGCGGCCTCCAGCCTGCCCGCGGCCGCGGCCGCCGCGGCGGTGGCGTGCTGGGATGCGCTGGTGCTGCTGCGCGGGTGCTGCGGGGCCATGGAGGGCGTGCGGGCGGCCGGGCACCTGGTGTCGCACCTGGCGTCGCACGCGGCGCTGCGGGCCCGGGAGCTGGCGCAGCGCGGGCTGGGCGCCGTGCTGGGCTGCGGGCAGGCGCTGGGCCGGCAGCTGTGCGAGGCGCTGGCCATCGGCACCAGCCTGCTGATGTACCTGGTCAACAGCCTGGTCAACGTCTGTCTCATCGGCGCGCAGAACCTCTTCACGCTGCTGGCCGCCCTCTGGGACTCGCTGGCCGGGCCCGTCGTTAGGGCGGCCGACCTGCTGGCCGCCTTCCTGGCGCACGTGTCCAGCGGGGCCATCGCCGTGTCCATCCTGCTGTGGTCGCCCTGCCAGATGGCCTTCGAGCTGCTCTGCTCCGCCGCCCACCTCTTCATCAGCGTCTT
The DNA here is from genome assembly GCA_017589585.1 of Phylloscopus whistleri. NCBI lineage: Eukaryota > Metazoa > Chordata > Aves > Passeriformes > Phylloscopidae > Phylloscopus > Phylloscopus whistleri. The sequence goes on from JADMLD010001376.1 coordinate 306,379, forward strand.
CTTCGTCAACGTCTACGGCCTGGCCTTGCTGCTGCTCATCGTGGCGGTCGGTGCCTTGGTGTTGAACCCCGGGCTGCTGTGGACGCTGACGGGCTACCTGCTGGGCTACCTGCACGCCCTGCCCTCCCTGCGCCGCCTGCAGCGGGACGTGTGGCGCCTCTACCAGGTGGCTGCGCTGACCCTGGGCGTGGCCATGACCTCCCAGCCCTGGCGCAGGCTGGTGGACTGGATCCTGCAGGTGACCGACTGGAGCCTGCAGGTGACCAACTGGAGCCGGGGAGGCAGGATGGTGAACCAGGGCAGCGAGCAGCGCCGGGCCGTGGCTGCCCCCAGAGCCCCGGCCGGCAGCAGGGTGACCCTGGGGCAGCTGGCGGCTGAGCAGGAGGAGCAGCTGGATGCAGGGCAGGGGCCGCAGCCACGTCCTGCTCTGAGCCGTGCCGGGGCAGGGCAGCGTCACCAGGCAGCCAGGGAGGAGCCGGGCACGTCCTGGAGGAAAGCCCCCAGGAAGCAGCAGCTGAACTTGGACGCTGAGGGAACCCCCGACAACGACCCCTGGGCGCTGCTGAAAGAGCAAGAGGAGCGGAAGAAATGCGTCATCTGCCAGGACCAGACCAAGACAGTGCTGCTGCTGCCCTGCAGGCACCTGTGCCTGTGCCAGGAGTGCACAGAGGTGCTCCTGCAGCAGGACATCTACCAGCGCAACTGCCCCCTGTGCCGCCAGATGATCCTGCAGACCCTCAACGTGTACCTGTGAGCCCACGGGGGGCTTGGGCTGTTTACCCAGGAGCTCAAGGGCACCCCTGTCTGCCCTGCCCAGGGCTGCCGTGAGCAGCTTCCAAAGAACTGTGGATGGTGCTGGAAGGGCAGGACGCTGTAGGGTGTCTGCTGGTCACATTTGCTGCCTAACTAGGTTGTAGCTCTTGCTAGCAAGCACAATACTGATCTCTGCAGCAGGCTGGAAGAGTTGCCTGGTTTTTTGTTGAACAACTTTTGCTGTTTCAGGCACTGTTGCCTCGAGCCTGAAGCCTGAGATCCAAAGCAGAGCGCATAAAAAATGCTCTGGTCTCTCCTAGCCAAAGCTGATGAGAAGGTTAAAGGCTCTGCCCTCCTGGCACTCACAGGAGCTGGTGCAAGGGAAGGGAAGTTTTTTTCCCAAGGTCTCACTGGAAAATTACCTGGCAGGCTGCATCCAGGCCTGTTTCCTCCTCCCACCATCAAAGTGGAGGAGCTGCGTGGGAAAAGGGAAGAGTGCCCAGTTTGCAAAGCCCAAGGAGGGCAAGGAGCACACTCGAGATTTTTTAGTGTTTGCTGAACCTGGCTCTCAGCTGGAGAACAGGCTTTCTGGGGCACTCCATCAGCCCAGTGGCTCTGCTGTTTGAGGGATCTCTCCTGCCAGGGCAGAGTGGGGCTGTGAGGAGATCGGGCTCCCTGCAGAGCTCAGTGTTGCTGCTGCTTCCACGCATCACCTATGCAAGACTAGCAAGCACACGTCAGGTTACCTGCACGGCGAGGCCAGGGGGGTCAGTCCTCCTGCAGGGCTGGTGCTGCTGCTTGGGGAACTCGAGGAGTGGCCCCCCAGCCAGTGCTCCCAGCCCTGGCAGCAGCAGCAGCAGCCCAGGTCTGAGCCAAGGCTGGAGAATCCTCTCCAAACCCCACACGTCTGCAGGCTGAGAGTGCCGTGGAACAGGGAGGGTCACTCCAGAGCTTGCTGGCTCCTTCCCAGACTGGGCTGGCGAGAGGGAGGGGACTCTTTGGGAGGAGAGGGAGCACCCCAAAGCTCCTGGGAGCTCACAGACATTCCAGCTCCAGGCACAGCCTCTGCACATCCCTGCTGTGGATCTGCAGGTGTGTGCTTGGAGCAGTACCAGGACCACGGGTACCTTGGGTTAGGGCAGGGCTGTACTGTTGTTTTGTCTTGTTGTCTGTCACCAGTGTAGCCACTTCCACTCAGAAATGTCCCCCAAAGCCCCACGAGGGCACCCTGTCCTGGCTGGGGGAGGCCTGAGGTGGCCCATCCCAGCTTGGGCAATCAGCACCATTCCAAGGAACTGCTGGGCTGCAAGAGGGCCTTGCACTAAAAAGCTTTTCCTTCCCCAGCTGCTTGCCTGAGGTCAGCCACACGCCACAGCCAATTTTGGCTGGAGCCAGACCAGAGAGAGTCTTGACTCTGGACTGCAAGCCAAGAGCCTGAGGGCAGCTGGCATGGTTTTTCCTTCTATTTTCCTTCTTGATTAGCAATTTAAGCCAAAACAGAGGCAGCAGAGAGGCCTGGCTGTGCTGGGAGATGCCTCTGAGCTGTAAAGCTGAGCTCTAGCAAGGAGCTATCTTCTTGCTGAGTGGCTTTGCTTGGAAAGGCACTGCCAGGGCTGATTGCTCCCACATTTCCTGGGAGCTGGAAGGATTCCCTGGGCCAAGCCAGGCTCCTGAGCACTAAGGGGTGTTAGGAGTGCTCTAAGCTGCTTCCACTCCATTTCAAAGAGATGCAAAGCTCCCCACTGCTCAGCCTCTTACCCCCGTGCCTCCCCACACACTTCCCTTGTTAGTGTTGGCTCTCTCCAGCCACCAGCACTTGGGAGCAGCCAAACCCTCACCAGAGAAGGGAGTGTGAGCCCAGGCTCTGGCTTGTCCCAGGCACTTGCAGAGGAGTCAGGGAGCTGCACCTGGAGTCACTCAGGAGTGGGGTTGTGGCCCCTGCTTCTGGCCACAGGCAGCAGCATTCCCTTGGGACCAGCTCATGGATCAGGGGGTGCAACATTCCCTGCATGAGTTACAGGGTGGGGGGGAAGGGACACCTCCCCAAGACTGCAGCTTGTTCCCTTAACCCCTTTTTTTTATTATTGTTATTGTTATTCTAGCAGTCACGCTTGTTTGTTTAGGGCCTGTTTGCTGTTTGTAAGAGAAGGCTTTGCCTTAAGATTAACTCTTTGCACTATGGACTAGGTATTGAGCAGATTAAAATCTCCTTTACCAAAAGCTGGGCTCTGCCTCGTTCTTGGGAAGGTTTTTTTTGGGGGGGGAAATGTGTGTTTGTATTTCCTTTATCCACCTTTGGACTGCAGGGAAAGCTCATCACTCCCTACAAAGGGTCAATATCACCTGCAGGCTCAGGGGTGTGTGTTCCCCTGCACAGGGAAAATCCAGCAGCCAGGAGGTGAATTTACACCCAAACCCACTCTGGGTGGGCTTTTCAGAGTTGCCAACCCCCAGCGAGAGGAGATGGTTGTGGATGTACCACACCAGGGGACAGGGAGGAGGGGCTGGGGTTTCCCAGGGTGTTCCAGGCTGGCAGGAACATGCTGGGACATGTTCATTCCTGTTCCTGCACCTCTCTGACGCCTCAGTGTCCTGTGCCAGAGTGTCCCTGGGCTGGAGGCAGCACAGAAAGGCTGTGGCAGGCTCAGGGTTACCATGAGCAGATGCATTTGCTGCACAAGGAGCTACACCCTGGCTCAGATCTGAGCTCCTGGCAGGTTGCTTTGGGCTTTTTAAGCACTCTCTGCTTCCCCAGCATCCTCATAAATTGTTTGGAAAACGGCTCAGGCCCCTGATGGGCAGAGACTCCAGGAGTCCTGGCTTGCCCTGCCCTGGCAGGGCCATGACAGCGGAGTGGCTCATTTTAATCAGGGTGGAAACAGAGAGAGGGGAGATGGGAGCAGATCTCTGCTCGGCACGGGGAGGAGGGCAGTGCTGGGTGATAAATGGGCAAACTGAGGCACTTCTCTTGCTCCCAGGGTGTGACCTGGGGAGGCTGCAGAGGGGGCAGGAGGGTGGGATCAGCAGGGGAGTGCCTGCCGTGCCCTCCACAGGCAGGATGCTCCCAGCCCAGCACCCCCGGCAGGGGATGGGAAGGGTTTCAGCCACCTCAGGCCCCCGCGGCCGAGCTTTCCCAGAGAGGACAGGATGTGCAGGACACGGCCCTCCGCCGGGAGCCGCCCTGCACACGCTTGGCTCGATCTCTGCTCAAGCAGCCAGCGATTGCGGGAGGAAAATGCAAGCACGTCCCTGCTAATGGGCCGGCTCCGTGAGCCCTGCCTGCCCCGGCACTTTGGTTTTTGGTGCACAGAGCCCGGGCAGCAGACACGCTCACAGAGCACTCCAGGACAGAAGATTTGGAGCCCTCGGGGTATTCCCCACCCCAGAACACGCTTGGGAGGCTCCCACACGAACCGAGCAGGCTGCTCCCAGCCCATCAAAGCGGCGAGACCCTTCCCCAAGGAGCCAGGAGCCTGATGCTGCCGGGTGACCGCGGCTCAGGAGCGCCGGGGCGCTCGGCTCCGGCAGCCCGCTGAAAGCAGGAGCCCCCAGGCGCTGGGAAAAATCCCTTTGTCAGCCCAGCTGCAGCTCCCCCGCCCTAATGAAGGGCTGGTCCCAGCCTGGGGACGGCAGGGGAGCGGGCGAGCCAGGCGGGAGCGCAGATGTGGCACAGCAGGAGCGGGGAGCGATACCCGGCCGGGAGGGAGGGAGCAGCTGAGCATCAGCAGCGGAACCGCGGGGGGCCTTTGGGCTGCTGCCGGCACCAGCTTGGGCTCTCATTAGTGCCCCCTCGGCACGGGGAGCCTCAGCAGCTCCCCGGACACTGCAGCCATCCCGGAGCAGCCTCAGGGACACGGAGGGGCTGAGACTGGCGGGGACACCGAGGTCACCCGGCCTAGAGCAGCTTGCACGGTTCAGAATTCCCAATATCGCAGTGGGGGGAGGCTCTCCTGCCCCTCTGAGCAGGGTTTGATCAGCACAGAGACGCTGCTGTTGTATTCCTCTGGAGAGATGGTTTCTCCCCAGAGAGCCCTGAAACCTGTAACTATTTAGTTTGACCCTACCTTCCCTTATCTCTGACCTATGGCTTGCTGCCAGCTCTCTATTCCGAGACAGAGACTAGGTAAAAACCCATATTCTCCCTCTTTCACCCTCTTTGCCTCTGGATCCCCTTCAGGAATAAAGCCTGGGAATAATACCCTGGGGTAAGAGCCTCTTTTGAATCTTTTACCCTATCCCCTGACGTTTTACCCCCAAAGCTCCCCAGAAACTGCAGCCCCGGGGGGCGGGCAGGGGGGTAGCACATCACGCTGCCACCTCTCACTCCTGAGCTTGGAAAAACTGATCCTTCATCCTCTTGGACACCTCTCCAGGACATGGGATTCTTCCAAGGACATCCCTGAAGGAGCCAGTGTCTGCTCTCCCAAAATCCAGCCTTGTGTCCTTTTCTTGCCCACCCCGCCCCCACATGAGCAAGGGTTGTCCCTTCCCGTGCCGTTCCCAGGTTAAAGGTCTCCTTACCAGCTCAGCAGTCCCGAGGATGTCTGGGCGTGTTCCCTGCACCTCGCCAGCGAGGAGGCCTCTGAACCGGGGCCATAACCAAACTTTTGGGCGGAGCAGGAGCCATCCTGCTGCTGCCAGGGGTCACCAGGCCACCCTTCAGCACTGGGGGCATCTCCAGGCTCTGACACCATAAGCACTGTGCAGCTGCAGGGTCTCAGGGATGATCCAAAAATCTTTTTAATCCCTGCTGCCTGCTGACCTCCTCAGGTGACCTTGGAGTGCCAAAGGCACGAGTGCCGCTCTGAAAAGCAGTGCTGATGTTTATTTTTGTTTCTAAAAACCCACAAAGCAACCAGGAAAACCTCAAAAGAAACAACAAAACAGCCCAGCTGCTGCCTCTGTCAGCTGTGCTGCAGCACCTGTGGGCTCAGCCTGGCTCTTATGTAGGCTCCTCTCCTGCCCTGGCCGAGGGATGCTGGCCCCTCCCTAACCTGGGCTCAGCTGGAACAGGGTCTCCAAGCTCTCCTAACTCAGGGGGAAGCTGGCAGAGCTCATCAAAAGCAGCTGGATCTTACTAGGAACTTGCCAAACTCTCCTGTGGCTCTCCTTCCCTTTTCCTTTCGCTCTCCTTGCCCTCTTCCTCATCCTCCCTAGGCAGCAGCAGACACACTCACATTCTCACAGGGGGTCCCCCTGATCCCAAAGTGTCCACACACCCAAGAGCATCCCGAGGGAAGCAGAGCCCGCAAGCTGCTGTGCCAAGCACTGTGGCTGCCTGTGCTGACCCTGCTCCCCCACATCGTGACAGGGACCGGGGAATGCTCCCAGCCCCCACCCGCCTCGTCCAGAAGATTCCCTTCTCTCCTCCCAGAATAGCCATCGATCTGCTCTGCGGCGCTGTTTGCCCCCTGAGCAGCTCTGCTTACAGAAAAAGCCATCTCCAACCCAAACAGAGGCTTCCGCTGCAACCCGAGCCCGGGGCGGGCTGAGGGGGGGTGGCTCCAGCAGAGCCCCTCGGTCCCCAAAGGGACACGAGGTGTCACCCCTGCTCCCAGCACCTCCGTAGGTCCCCACGGGCTGGGGGTGGCCCGGGCAGGCTGCAGGGATGTGCCAGAGTGGGGGTTCCCCTGGGGGTGGCACTGGCCCTGCACAGGGGCCCACGAGTGTCCCCAGCCCTGCACAGAGGCACACGGGTGTCCCCAGCTCTGCACAGAGGCACACGGGTGTCCCCAGCCCGGCACACGGGTGTCCCCAGCCCTGCACACGGGTGTCCCCACGGCCCCTGCCAGCCTGCTGAGCCGAGCAGGGACACGGGATTTGCTCATCTCTCGTCCTGGGGTCCATCCAGCACAGACGGGGGGCAGTGGGGGATCCGGGGCAGGGCAGGGGGGGCTGGCCGGCTGTGTACGGGGTTCCTGGGCTGGGGAGCACTGCAAGGTCCCGCTGGCACGGCCCGGAGAAGAGCCAGCCCCAGCTGGCACCCCACAGCCGGGCAGGGCAGCGTCCCAAGCCCATTGAGAGGTTCGGCCGCCGGCCAAGAGCCCCCTCCCCGGCTGCTCCCCTCGGGGACCTATTTTGGGCAAGGAATGAGGAAGCTCTTCATTCCCCTGCTAAAAATAGCGACCTTTCCCAGCGGCGGGTCAGCGCTTTCACAGCGGGGCGGGGGGCGGGCACGGGGGGCTCCGCAAGCCCCCTTCGGGGACTGACGGGCCACCCCCGGACCCGAGGGCAATCCGCTGCCCCCGGGGTGGCCCAACAGCATCGGGACCCTCCCATCCGGCGAGACTCGATCCTCGGGGGTCCCCAGGGATGCTCCCCGTTCCCGAGCCTCGGGGATGTGCCGGCGGCCGTGGCAGCGCTGCGCTGATGGCTCAAGGACGCCGATGCCACCATCTAGCGGCTCTGGCTGGCCCTGCGGGGACATCCCGACACGGTGTCCCCGTCCCCGCCGGGGCTGCCGGGGCAGGGGCAGGGAGCACAGGCAGGCGGCACACGCGGAGCTGAGCAGCCCTTTATTGACGGCAGGGGTGGGACAGGACCCGCAGGGTGGGCTCCTGGCCCCTCAGCCCGGCTCGCCCTGCTCCAGGGCCGCTCCCCGCCCTGGCACAGGGAAGGTTCCTCTGCCCCGAGCCGGGCAGGGTCCCGCTGCCCCCGCTCCCACCGCGCCGAGGGTGGCCGGGACCGGGAAGGGGCACCTGCCCGACCCCACCCGCACCCAGGGCGGGCTCAGGCGAACACGGCGGAGTTCTGCCAGTAGGAGTAGACGAGGAAGCCGGTGAAGGTGCTGTCCGTCTTGACGCTGGCGTAGAAGCCGATGTAGTCCCCCACGCCCACCTGCACCCACACCTCGTCCTCGGGCTCCAGGCGGACCAGGGCGCCCCCGGAGAGCGAGGTGGGCTTGGGCCAGTTGCCGTAGTACTGGAAGAAGGAGGCGATGGAGTGGCCGTTCTTCATGATGTCGAACTGCAGGCTGGTGCGGTACACCGTGGCGTGCACGGCGAAGTAGTAGAGCCCCGGCACCTCGCAGGTGAACTTGCCCGTGGCCGGGTCGTAGTGGCCCTGCTCGTTGATGAGCACCACGTCGAAGAGGATGGGCTGGTCGGCCAGCGGAGGGCTGCGGGACTCGGAGCGCTTGGCGCTGAAGGCGGAGCGAGGAGCCACGGCGCACTCGCCCTGAGCCCCCTTCTCACCGTGCCGCCCGTCCACGCCGGGGCTGCCCACCTCCCCGCGGGGACCGGGCACTCCTGGGGCAGGCAGGAGGGGACAGGGTCACCTCTGAGGCACCGACACAGCTCCTCCACCCCTCCTGCCCGGTCCCAATTGCACCAGGGATTCCCGCAGGGCACTGTGTGGGGCAGCAGCACAAGTGGGGAGGGCTGGGTGTGTAATTGGGCACAGCATCGTTGGAGAAACCCTCAAAGGCTGGGAGAAAGCCCGGCCCAGGAGCCAGGGCAGGGATGGTGCAATTCCTGGTGGTCCCTCCTAAAGCAGGGCTGGAAGAGAGGGGTGGCATCGGGGCTGGGGACAAATGCAGCTTTGCCGCTGACAGGGAGCCTTTCACAGGAACACAGGGGCACCACAGGCAGGGCCAAAGGGGTGGGGGTGCATAGGAGGGGCACTCCTGCAGGGTTCATTCTCCCTTTGGCAATTAGTGCCAGCATGCAGGACTCACCCCCTGGCAGGAGGGTGTTCCCCGCGGGCAGGGAATGGCAAATCCCCCTCCCCAGCTGGGATCTCTCCTACCGGGAGGGCCCATCCCCCTCCCCAGCTGGGATTTCTCCTTTCCTACCGGGAGGGCCCATCCCCCTCCCGATCTCTCCTTTCTTACCGGGAGGGCCCATCTCGCCCTTCTCCCCCGGCATCCCCGTGGCTCCATCCCGGCCATCCCGTCCGTCTCTGCCTGGCAAACCCTGGCCCCCGTGCAGGCCCGGGGTCCCCGGGATGCCCGGCTGCCCCGAGCACAGCCCAGGGATCTTGTTGTCGTCGATCTGCAAGGAGCTGGTGATGAGCCCAAGGAGGAAGAAGAGGAAGAGCTGCTTCATCTTGTCCCGGAGGGGCTGGAAGGGGGCGGAGAAGGATCACAGCTCTGGGGACCACAGTGAAGAGAGTTGGGAGTGCTCGGCAGGGAGTGGGGGGGGTCAGCAGGGGACATTCCCCCCTCTTCTTTTCCCTTTACTTTTTGGGCTGCTCCCCTCAGCGAGGCCCCGGTGCTGCCTGCACCTGCCACAGCATCCCCGTGGCCCGTGTGCCATCACATCACCCTGCATCCCCGGGACAGCTCAGGGTGGCTGTGGGGTGTGGGTGCAGGGCCAGGGGCTGTGGCTGTGCCTTTGTGTGTGTGGCTGGGGGCTCTCTGGGGTGGGCACTGCCCCATCATGCCCGGCTATGGGGGAACGGGCAGAGGGATTTAGTGCTGTCAGCTTGCGAGCTGTGAGCGTGCCTGGGGTGGGGTTGCTCCCTCTGGGGGGAGGTGCGTGGTGGGGCGGCAGCTCGGAGGACGCGGGGCCGTGTCTTGGCCCTGCCCTTGGCAGCAGCATCCCGGCTGCCGGCGGCTCCGCTCCACCCCCGGCCGGCTCCCCGGGGCACGGCCGCCCGCGGCTGCAGCATCCCCGGCCGTGCCGGGACCACCCCCCTGCCCGGGCTGCCCCCGGCCCTTTTCCCACAGCAGCGCAACCAGGGCTGAGCCCCAGGGCCAGCGCTGGCCCCCTCCCCCTGGCCACGGCCCAGAAAAGCTGCTCTCTTCCCCCTCCGCGACGGCAACAAAGAGGAAAAGGAGGAGAAAAGCGTCTCTCCTCCGCCCAGGCGCCGGAGCCAGGAAGGCAGGGAGTCCCAGCTCCCCCCGGCTGGGTGTCCCCACTCACTGCGATCCCGCGGTTCCTGTCCCGGGACCTCGCCGCTCGCTGCTGTGGAAGGGCTGAGGCTCTTCCTGGCCACTTGGTTCTGACGAAGGCCCTAAGAGAGGCAGCCTCTCCACCCCCCCTCCTCCCCACGTCTCTCCTCCCAAACTCCAAAGGAAATCAAGGGCCTTGGGAGCCAAAAGCTACAAGACAAGGGGAAAAAGAAAAATAATCCCATGATGTCGGAAGTGCTGTGAGCAGGGGGAAGGGAGAGGAGGCACAGGCTGTGAACCACCTCAGCTGGACACGGCTGGGCACCCGGGCAGCAGGAGGGAGGGGAGGAAAACAGGGGAAACAGAGGGAAAAAAACCAAGAAAAAGACTGAGAGGGGTTGGAATTCCAGCAAGGCACGGAGAGATGCAGTGGCAGAAGGAAGAGAGAGCTCTCGGCATGCGGGTGCCCTGACTGGCAGCAGAGCTGAGGCAAAGGGGATGGCAGAACACAGATTGCCTAGCAGTGCCAGCCCTGGGAGCATCCAGGGGAAGCCGCAGGATCCGTGTGGGTGCTCCCAGCACGTTGGGCTGAGCGTGCAGGGCAGGTGGAAGCGCCGGCTGTGCCCGTGCTGGGAGGCAGGGCTGGCCCCGGGGAGCGCGGCGGGCAGGGCTGGCCCCGGGGAGCACGGGACACCCGGCCAAGCTGTCGAGGCGCTCCCGGCTCGCCTTCAGCTTGTTCCAGCGCCGAGTGCGGCCAAGGGACGCGGTCACACGCTGGCCAGAGGGGCGGGCCCGTGGCTGGGGGTGTCCCCGTGGCCGGCAGCAGCTGGGACATGCAGGGGTGGGCTCAAACCCCCGGAGCTGGCAGTGCCCTGCTGGGTACAGGGGCAGAGCGGTGCTGGCACCAGCGGGTCCTGATCGCAGTGACCCCAGCCAGGCTGGGGATTTCCCCCCATGCTCAGGGCAGTGGGACACACGATGGCACTGCTGGCTCTCTCCTCCCCATGCCAGAGCCTGCAGTGGAGCCGGTGACATTGCCCAATGTTCCTTCCAGACTCGGATACCCTGGCTGGTGGCAGGGAGCCGCCTTGTCTCCTCTCTCCCAAGGTGTGAAGGGACTGTTGTTTTTGGCCAGCTGGACGCTGGTTTGTGGCCGTGGGTGTTGCCAGGCCTGTGGCTACCAGGGTGGCCTTCAGCCAGCACAGCCGGCTCAGCCAGCAGGGTCACTGCTCTGGGTGGGGCAGGATCCCTTCCCTGCACCATGGGGCCACCAACTGGACCCCTTTTGAGACCCATCCATCTCCCTGGGACCCTGCAGCCCCCAGCCCAGTGAGGGCACAGCCAGCTGCCCACTCTCCCCTGTTCCCCTCCATCCCTGCCTTCCCTCCCTCCCCGCATCCCTCAGTTTCCCCAGGATCTGGCAGCACCCACACACATCCCCCAAACGTGTCACCTGCTCCATTGGGTTTGTCAGCTGCTCGTGCTGTTTATTCTGCTGGCTTTGGGGCTGTGGGACAGGGGCAGCCCTGGGCTCTTTGTGCCTGCAGCCTGGCTCACCTCTGCCCAGCCTTGCTCCGTTCAGGGAGCATCAGCCCTTTCCCTCATGCCCCTCCAGCACAAGCCTTGCCCTGTGGGATATGTCACCTGGTCTCAAGGGAAATGGAGCTGTGGGCAAGCCCGTGGCACCCAGGCACCAAGCCGTGCACTGGGGAGAGGGGCTGAGCCCGGGCAGGTGAGGGGCCACCCCAGCAGCTGGGTATTTACAGCAGCAAGAGCATGGGAGGGACACTTGGGGTGGGGAGGGTGGCTTCAGCCCCGGCTCCTCTCCTCCTGCCGGCTCAGGGCTGGAAGCACTCTACGGGGTCGTTGGAGTCGGGCAGGATGTTGCAGTTGATGGGCCAGAGGATGCCGAGGAGGCCGAGGGACTGCTGGCAGCGCAGCTCCGCCGCCAGGCACACGGCCCGGCAGGGCTGCAGCACGCCCCCGTCCGGGGTGCACTTGGGCACGAAGAGGCTGCAGATGAGCAGGCGGAGGTGCTGGTAACACGCCAGCTCCATCAGCGTCTGCGGGACAGCGGGACGGCGGCGTGAGGCCGGCGGGGCGGGCTGAGGGCAGCCCCGCGGGCAGCCCCCCGGGCAGCTCACCTGGTAATCCTGCAGCACCTCGGCGGCTCCCTCCTGGTCCGGGATGGCCAGCCAGATGTTGGGGAAGGAGGTGGCGTTGTAGCCCAGCCCCAGGCACATCTCCACTTCCACGGGCTCGCAGACAGACCCTGCCGAAGGGAGAGGGGATTCGCTTTGTGCCCGCGGGCTGTGCCGGCTGGGCTCAGGGGGGCTGGGCGGGGCACCCAGGGGTGGCACTCACCGAAGGCCGGGTAGGACACCCCGGTGCAGTTCAGCTCGTCGGTGCCGTCGGGGCAGTCGTGCCAGCCGTCACACACGGACTCCAGCGCCCGGCACTCGCCGTTCCCGCAGGAAAACTCGGCGGGGCTGCAGGTCTCTGGAATGGGAGAGGGCAGGGCACGGCTGGGAGCCAGCACGTTCCCGTGCTGACCACCCCTGTCTGCTCTTCTTGCTCACTGGCTAGGGGAGCTGGCAGATCCAGCTTAGGGAGACCCAAATTCCCTGGGGTATTTATCCAGTCATGGATCATGCCTCTGTGCAGGTGAGCCCTTCCAGGTCACATCCCCACGGCTGTAAGGTTAGACCAGGTGAGAAGGGGCCCCGGGGACATCTTGCTCCAAGCAGGGTCAGCTTGGCACAAGAGCTGTTTTTCCCAGGTTTTTATGCAGCCTGGCCTTGAAGCCCCCCAAGGATGGAGGGAGCACAACCCACCCTGGGCAGCCTGTGCCCCTACTTGGCTACCTACTCTCTGTGGCATTGCGGGCTTGGTAGGTGGCAAAGAACCCGTCATCTGCAACCCCCTCGTCTGCCACGAAGAGGACGGTCATGACGTGCCGTGAGGAGGTCAGGGTGGGTGGCAGCTGGTGGCCACAGAACCTGCCGAGGTCATGGGACGAGGGACGGGGTCAGGGGGCTGACCAGCACCTCCCCAAACCCCGCCTGCTGGTGGCTCCTCCCCACCAGCCAGCCCTGTGCCTCAGTTTCCCCAGGCGAGGCACGGCCCGTGTGTCGCTGGGGTGGTGCAGCAGCCCGGGGGTGCCGGGTACCTGCCCATGAGGCTGGCGGTGCCCGTGCCCGCGCTGTCGTGCACCTCCACGAAGTCGAAGCTGCAGTCCTCGTGCGACTCCAGGCTGAAGTTGTGGAAGTGCAGGTCGATGACGTGGCCCAGGGGCACCGAGATCTGCCAGAGGCACAGCTGCGGGGCGGGGATGGGGGGGTGGGGGCAGCCGGTGACACCCGTGAAGCTGGGCAGGGGCACCCCCAGCTCTCCCCGGGGCGGCGGCTGCCTTCCTCCCTGCCCGCCCTCACCCTCACCGTGCCCCCCGCAGCACACCCCTTCTCTCACCTGCTGGTGTGGGTACGGCTGGGGGTGGTTCGGGGTGGACAAGTGCCCCTCCAAGGCGGTTAGCGGCCCCCCACATTCTGGAGGGACACACACATACACACACACAGATATTTACCCCTGCTCCTCTCCCTTCCTTCCATCTCCCCGCCCATCCCCGCGGTGCGGCGGGGCTGGGGGCTGCAGGTGGGGCTCTGTCCCCCCCACCTTTGTGTCTCAGGCTGCAGTTGGCCTCGTCGCTCTTGTCCGCGCAGTCCTGGAAGCCGTCGCACACGAAGCCCAGCTGGAGGCACAGCCCCCGGTCACACAAGTGCTCGTCCCAGGCGCAGCTCTCTGCACGCAGCCACAGACACCCGGGCTGGCGGGGGGCTCCACGGGCCCCCTCCTCTCCCCTCCCCGCGGGCTCTCCGCGCTGCCGGGCAGCAGGGAGGGACCCCGGGCACTCAACTCACTCTCGGCGGGGGCCACGGCGCGGTAGCGGGCGCTGAAGCCCTGGGCGCCCACGCTGCTGTCGGACACGAAGGTGACCCGCAGGCGGTTGGAGTCGCTGTTGAAGGTCGGGGGGGCCACGTTGCCACAAAACCTGGGGGCACGGCAAGGGCTGGCACCACTGGCTGCCCCCCCTGCCGCGCTCCGCAGGGGTGAGGAGCCCGCCCTACCTGGTTGGGCTCCCCCGAGCCGGGGCAGGGGCGGTGCCGCCGGTGCCCTGCTCTTCGTAGAGCTCCAGGCGGTCGAAGAGGCAGGAGGCCGTGCCCTCCACGCTGAAGGTCTCCATCCTCAGCTGGATGGCGAGGCCGGCGCCCACCTCGATGCGCCAGATGCAGAGGGCGTTGGGGGGGTAGGGGCCGGGGTAGTTGGGGGAGCTGAAGGCGCCCTCGGGGCCCCGCAGGGTCCCTCCGCAGGCTGAACGAGGCAACAGCGAGGGCATGAGCCGGAGCAGGGCAGCCCCAGCCCAAAACGCTGCCCCGCTCGGGACTTACCCGGTGCCGCGGTGCGGGCCGTGGGCAGCCAGCTCTCGGTTGGGGTGGCAGCAGTTTTGGGGGCCGGGGGGTCCCTTCGGATGGGCGCTGCGGTGGTGGTGGCGGTGCCGCGGGCGGGCAGGGCCGTGGCCGGGGTGCCGGCTGGGTGTGGGGATGTCAGCTCTGGGCCCAGGGAAGAGCAGGGACTGCTCAGCCCCGGCGGGGAGGGATGGCTCAGGAAGCCCACCCAGCCCTGGGCTCCCCACCTTACCCACAGGCGTGCAGCCCCCAGGGGATCCCACACGGCTTTCCCAGGGACAGTGATACTGCCATTCCCCACGGACATGGAAATCCCCGTTGCTCCTATGCATGGGGTCACCCTCTCCCCACAGCGGGCACCCCTGGGTGCCCCCCTCCCACGCTGACCCGGTTCTGTGCCCCCCACCCCAGCCACGGCCGCCCCCCAGCCCGGCACTCACGGTGGATGACGATGCCGAGCAGGAGGGCGATGAGGAAGAGCAGGATGATGCTCATCAGAGCCACGCAGAGCCAGGTGAACTTGCAGTCGGCGCGGTACTTCCAGCCCACCTGTGCCCAGAGCTGCTGGCCTGCAGGCGAGGACAGCGGGCAGAGCCGGCGTGCTAAGCCATACCCCACCTCCCCGCACGGCGGGCTCAGCCCTCGCTGGCCGCGTCCCCACCGCTTGTCCCCGCGGTGCTGAAGTGTCCCCAAGAGCCCCCCACCCCGCTCCTCAGCCCCACGGACAGCGGGCTGTGTACAAACCCCCAGGCCGGTACCGAGGCCGTCCCGGCGCGGTGCGGGGCCGGTCCCATCCTTGTCCGGCGGCTGCTCCGCGCTCGGTGCCGCCCGGGGCTCCTCGCCCTCGAAAACGGGGTTGCAGAACTCGGTCTGTGGGACAGCGAGAGCGGGTGGCACCCTGGGGCCCCGCGGGGGGACACCCAGCAGAACCCTCACCCCCGGCCTTACCTTGCTGCCGTCCAGAGCCTCGGGGCACAGCGTGATTTCGGTGAAGTCTTTCATGGCAGCAGGCTGTTCCCCCGGCTCAGCCTGGCTAAAATCCTGCCCGGTGCCCTGTGCCCCCCAGCCCCACCGCCAGCTCCTCCTCAGCTGCCCCCATGGGCCCCGGGGCGGCGTGGGGACCCCTGCTCCCCGCTGCGGGGCGGGGGCGGTGGCAGTGCCAGCTCTACAGGTGGCAGCCCAGCTCAGGAGCCCACCCGAGGGCCATGCCCGCCGTGCCGGGAGTGCGGGGAGCCCCGGCAGGCAGCAGCCCCAGTCCCCTGGGCAGGCCCCTTCCCCCTCGCCCCGTTAATCCAGCTCAGCTGAGGATGCCGAGGTCAGGCTCTGGCACGGAGAACCAGCGTCTTAAAGGGGAATGAGTGCTCGCGTCCATCCCGCTGGGAGCCCGGCCCGAAGGGACCCTGCTGGAGGGGTCCCCACACACGGGAGTGTGGTTTTCCAGCTGCCTCCGGGCTCCTCGCTGCTCGGGGCAGCGCCGGAGGGGCTGTGCTGGGCACCCCGGGGTGAGCGTGTCCCTCCTGCCCTCGCTGGCTGCCGGGGCCCGGCCACCTGCATTCCCGCTGCCCCTTAATGCCCGTCTCCGTCCCTAAGCAGGGGAGAAAGGGGCCATTGTTCAGGGGTTTGGGGGGAAGAGTGTGGGCACCGGGGAGCTCCGTGGGGCTGGAAAGGCTCCTTCTGCCACCTGCAGCCGCATCTCCCTTCCTCCCGGTGCTCCCGGTCCGTGGGTGCTCCTGGCTCCCCACCCTCCGCCAGACCACCCAGAGACAAAACACTCGCACCCAAACGCCCTGTTCAAGCTCGGATTTATTCCTGCACGAGTCTCCCTTGTATGAGACGCTTCCCACCCGTCTTGCTTACACAGTAAACAAGCCACCTGCCAAGCAGCATCGCTGCCCCAGCCCAGCCCCTGCCGCGGGCAGCCCCCCTTTCCCATCCCGCCCCCCTGAGCCCCGCCGGGATGCCCCAGGCTGGGCAGGATGCTGCTGCCAGCGCTCAGCCCGTGCCCGCAGGGCAGCGAGGGCCAAACCGGCCGGGTGCGGGTCGGATGGAGCTGCCTCGAGGGCTGGGATGGTGCCCGTGTCTCCTCCCGCTGCACCTCAGGCAAGGCAGGACGGGGAGGAGAATAAATTAAAGGCTAAAAAGGCCACTGGCATTTGCTAGCTGGAGGACAGAGCAGCAGGGCGGGTCCCCGGGCACCCAGGGCGGGGGCTCCTGATCACAGGGAGAGAAAAAAAAAGCCCCGATTGCAGATGGTCCCGGAAAGCCACTGTCCTCCCCTCCCTCTCCCGCACAGGTTCCTGTGCGACCCCCACGGCCCCCCGCCCCCCTAAATGGTTTAAGGCACCGTCGTATGAGGAGGCAGGTAAAAACCTACCCGGAGCAGCCCCCGGCACGAGTCCCTGGAGAGGCAGGAGGCGGCGGGGGGGGAGGCTCCAGGCTGAAGCAAAGTCCACTATAAATACATAGAAATTCCACAAAACGTTTTCCTCCCTCCTGTCCGTGAGTCTGGGCCTGGGCTCAGGCTGCTTTGAGGAGTGTGTGTGGGGCAGCTGCAGGGGATGTGCTGCCTGAGACGGGATGGAGGCCACCAGAGGGCTGGAGTCCTTTGCCAGGAGCTTTGGAAGTGCCAGGAGGAGGTCGGGAGCAGTTCACGAATCCTCTGGGATGGCCAAGCAGATACAGGAGTGGCAAGAGGCCAGGAGGGATGTGTCAGGCTCTCCTGGGTCCCCAGCTCTGGGTGCTGTCCCAGGGGAGCAGAGGTCCTGGTTGAGTCAATGGGACAGGTGGCCCCATTCCTGTAGAGTCCCTTGTTCAGGATTTTTATTACACACCAGAAAAAAAAAAAAAAGGAAAAAAAAATAAAAGAAAAGAAAAAAAAAAGAAAAAAAAAGAAAGAAAATAAAAAGAAACTAAAACCCCGAGGTAAAAATCAAATGCCAGCAATCAGAAGGCGCCTGAGCTGCCTGAGCCCTGTCCTGTCACGAGCTGCCCTCCTAAGTTCGGAGCTGGGATGTCCTTGCCCGGGCTCTGATCCTGGCCGTGCCCTGCTCCCTCTGCAGCCACCTCGGGGGTGTCTCCTCTTCTCCTCCCCGTTGCTCTGCGGGGTCCAAACGCCCGAACGCTGGCGGAGCCGGCTCTGCGGGGTTCCCCAGGGAGGCAGGGCCGGCTACATGCGGGAGGACGGGCTGGCCAGCTCGTAGAAGAGCAGGTAGGCATCGCTGCTGCGCACGTGGCTCGAGGACATGGGGGTGACGCTGCAGAGAGGGCGAGAGGAGAGCCGTGAGCAGCGGGGACGGATGCCCTGAGCAGGGGGGCGGGTCCCTGCTGGCTGGTCCCACCCCAGGCTCACCGGGAGTCGTTGAAGGTGTGCCACTCGCTGGACACGGGGCTCTTGCAGTAGGCTGTGTAGTGTCCCCCCATGGTGGTGCCCGAGTGGTTGGAGACGGCGTAGAGGTTGTAAACGGCGTGGTCTGTGGGGAGCAGGGGTGCTGCTCAGCCCTGCTGCCCCACAGAGGGCTGGCACAGAGCCCCCCACCCTGCCAGCGCTCCAGCAGCCTGGATTCCCTGCCTCCCACCCCTCACGCCTCTGCCCCCCACCAGCTGGGGACAAGAGGAGCCCAGGAGCCACCAGGAGCTCAGGGCTGGGGTCAGAGGTCAGACTCACTGCAGCTCTGCGAGGCGAATTCCCGGAGGTCCAGGTCCTTCAGCGGGAAGTTGACGAAGGTGGTGAGTTTGCTGCTTCGTATCCTGGCCTCGGAGAAGCGCTTCAGGTCTGCAGGGTCACGTCAAGGAGCCAAAGGGGAGCCTGCAATCACCCATCTGTCCCCCCCACAACAGCCCCTGTCCCCAGCCCTCTGCCCGAAGGATACGAAGCACCAGGATCTTGGGGAACTTCTGGATGCTGAATTTTTTTGTGCACCTTGTCCTGGCTTTGCAGCGACAACACGTCTGTGGGAGGCAAAGGGCACAAGCAGGAGGGTGAGGGCACTGCCCACAGTCCTGGCAACATGAGCTCAGAGGGGAAGGGGCCCAGGCTGCCCCAGGGAGCCCCCCCTGCCCTGTACCGGTTTCTCATCGCCATCCAGCACATCCTCTTTGGTGAAGAGCCGGAGGCAATCCATGAGCGTCACCTCCCCGTAGCCTTTCTGTGGGAGCACAGTGATGGTGTGGGACAGGGAGTGTGGGACAGGGAGGGTGGGACAGGGAGGGTGGGACAGGGAGGGTGGGACAGGGATCCTTGGGGCTCCCTCACCTTGGGGATGGGCAGGGACAGGTCCCAGAAGGGGTCGAAGGCTGTGGAGCAGTAGCCGCACTCGCTGCAGGTCAGAGAGCTCTTCAGCTGCCCAACGAAGAGGTCTGGTGGGGTGGGACAGAGCAGGGTGAGACCCCTGGTTCCCCCCAGCCCAGCCCTCCCTCCCTTCCCCCAGCCCTGCTCACCGCTGATGCGGCTGTCCTCCCTCTCCTGGTACCTCCTCCACATCTGCCGGCTCTTCTCATCGTCACTGCAAGGGTGGGGACACAGCAGGGCACTGAGCACGGCCTGGGGGACACCAGCACTGCCACCCAGCCCAAAACCCGTGTGGTCACTGCCCCTGGGCTGGCCTTGGGGGCAGTGAACTCCTCTGGGGCTTGTACTCACGGGAGGTGATCCAGGGTGTCGGTGCTGGCCCGCGGCCGCACCAGCACGCGGTTCACCTCGCTGTGCAGCCCGTCCAGCAGGAACCGCAGGAACTCCTGTGCATCCTGCTGGCTGCAAGACACGGGGCACGGCCAGTGAGAGGCTGCAGGGGGCTCAGCTCCCCCCCGCCACCCTGCACCCACCCCAGCCTTACTTGTAGCCGACGAAGCGTGGGGCGTATCTCTGGATCTGCGTCTTGAACTCGGAGGGGCTCACGCTCTCGTTGGGGGAGGAGGTCCAGAGCAGCTGGATCAGCTTTGCAAACTCTGCAGGGAGAGAGGCAGGTCAGCAGCAGAGCTGGCACAGCCAAACCCCCAAAGGGGACAGCTCAGGGCCACACTCTGGGGTCTCAGGGCCTGATCCTCCACTGGCCGGGCAGCCCAACGAGGAGCATGGAGCTCTGGGTGGGGGTCCCGCAGGATGTGGGGTGTCCCGGGGATGTGCTGCAGGAATTGCTGCAGGGAAGCCCCCGCAGCCGCCAGGGGCCGGGCACGGGCAGTTACCTGACATGAGCGCCGTGCGCATGCGGCTGTTGTTGTTGAGGTCCCGCAGGTACTGGTTCTGCAGGCAGTAATCCCGCAGCTCCTTGGTGTTGCTCAGGCACTGCAGGATGGAGTTCATGAAGCACTGGGGGAGGCAGAAGAGAAAACCATGGCAACGGGAAGCAGAGGGAGGCAGGCCGTGGCAGGGGGACACCTGGGGCGGGCGGGCACAGGAAGGGGATGAAGCCCCGAGGAGCAGGGGAAGCTCCTCCTCAGGCAGCACCGCGGGGAGAGGGTGCAGGGAGCTGCCAGGGTGAGGGTGAGGGTGTTGGGGGCGAGGTGAAGGGACAGGGCTCCCCCCAACCCCACAGATGTGCCCGGTGTGAGCCACAGGGGATGCACTCACCGTGTTGCCCAGGTTCCGCAGGCCGGTCAGCCCCTGCACGGCCTTGGAGCTCTGCAGAGAGAGGGAACAGGGCTGGGAGGGTGGCGGGCTGGCCATGCCTGTGGGCAGCCCCGCGAGGCCATGGTGCCACAGACCTCTCTGTGGAGCAGACCCTCAGCTGTGAGCAGAGGCCCCATCCCGCTGTGACATCATGGGCAGAGCCAGCAGCTCTCTGGGCCTGGTGACAAACCATGGCTGGCCCAGGGCAACCCACAGGGCTCAAAGTTCTCCCTGCCTGGCAACACTTCTGCCCCATGCCCAGCAGTGCAGGTCAGGCCTGGGGACACGAGCATGGCAGTGCCCTGTGCCTGCCCCACGCTGCAGGAGGAGCACAGCGCCCTGGCACTGCCTGTCTGGTTCACGCCAGGCGTCCATCCCCTCCAGGACAGCCTGCACAAGCGCAGCCCAGACTTTGGCACAGCTCTTTTGCAGGATAAAGTCCACCCGGGAAAGTGCAAGCCCAGCCCTTGTGACAGCCAGCCTGGGGAACAGGGCTGTGTGCCCAGCAGTGCCTTCCCAGCCCCTCGCTGCCCTGGCTGCTGCACCTGTGCCATGGGGTGGCAATGCCAGGTGCTCCAGGTGCTCCCTGAGCCAGGAAAAGCAAAGATGGGCATGGGCAGTTGGATGCTGGGGCCGGGAAGCTTCATCACTCTTTGCACAGAGGGATTTAGGGGTGCCACCACCCCTCTCCCAGGATGCTGGTGGGGGGCACTGGTGGGAGCCCAGGGGTCCTGCTCCCAGCCCTGCACAGGGAGCAGCAGAATGAACCTCCTTGGAGCAGGTTTGGGGTGTGACAGGGCCTGCAGGGTCAGACTGCTGACGGTGCTCCCCCAGGTGCCCAGGATTTCAGGATCCTTAGGCAAACACCCCAGCTGCCCACCTCAGGCTTGAAGGAGGAGGAGAGGAGGCGAGAGGAGGGGAGGGGGCCCAGCAGCTTCGAAATAGCAGCAGCTGGTGTGTGTGTGTGGGAGGTGCTGAGCACCCAGCCCTGACAGCAGCCCAAAATAACCCAGATCCAGTTACACGTGCTCCTTAGCGACGGCGCAGGCATCACCCACCGCGGCAGGGCCCGGCACCAGCGGGGACCCGGCTGCCCTGTGTGGGCACACGTGGCTCTGCCAGACTGACCAGCTGCCCTCTGTGCCATGGGGTGCCCCCACAGTGCCCAGAGTGTGGGGCTGTCCCCAGATGTGGCTGCCCATGGCAGTCAGTGCCAGGGGGTTGCTGTCCAAAAGTGCCAGGCAACTCCCTGGTGCCTTCTTGGGCTGGGGGCAGGCTCAGGTGGGCACAGGGTGCCAGCAGGATGTGGCTGGTCAGTGCCACGCCACGGCTGGGGGAGCTGGCCTGGCTCAGGTCCCTGAGCAGATGGCAGCAGGAGAGGTGGGCCTGTGCCCCAACAAGCTACATACATCCCTTAGAGGATCTGAACCCCAAGGCCCTGCTGGTGTCCCCACACCTAGCCCATGGAAGGTCACGGTGCCAGGGGTGAGCAGCAAGCCCCGGGAGCTGCCCCAGCCATCCCCACCAGGACGTGCTTGTCCAGTTGCCCTGGTCGGGCAGCTCCCGCCATGCGCCAGGAGGGACCGGCCAGTCCTGCCCATGTGGGTGCAAACCTCCCCACAGAGCCTGCATTCCCCCACAGCCAGGTCCCAGGCTGCCCTCCCGGAGCCTGGAACAGCCCCGGGGGAGGGCTGGAGCTGAGAAGGGGGTGTCAGGTGCTCCCCTAGCATGGCACAAGCCCTGCCTGCTCCGAGGTGTTATTTCCCCCCCTGGATTTCCCCTCCCCTGGGTGACTCAACTCCAGCTAATCCCCCTCTCCCGTACAGGGCTTTATCTAGGACACGACATGCTCAGAGGCAGGGAAGGAGAGCTGGCTCACGCGGCACGGCTGGGGACTCCCCGAGGCTGCACCGCAGGACGGGGACAAGGGACAGGCGATGGGGACAAGGGACAAGATCCTGAGCGTCCTGCCCCATCCAGGTCTGCATGCCAGGAGCCTGTCGGGGCAGCAGGAGAACCAGAGCAGCCAGACTTACATAAGTGCCCAGACCCTGCCCTCCTTGCCCCTTGCTCTGCCATGGCTGCAGGAGAGATCCGTCCCGGCACCGTGGCGCTGGGGACAGCCAAGCTCACTGCCATGACACTGCCAAGGGGCTCGCTGTGGCCAGCAGACCCTTCCTTGTGGTGGGACACGGGGACCCGGCCAAGGTCACCGCAAGGGCAGGGCTGGGAGAGGAGCCCAGGTGTCCTGCCACGTGCGGTTCACCTGCTCCCTGCCACCCTGTGGGACACCGGGACACGCCGTCCCCGCGGGCAGCTGGGAGGGCACCCAGCCCCAGGCACCCCATGCTCGGGCACGGGGGATGGCCCAGCGCACCCCACGCTCCCCAGGGAGGGCAGGGGGTGCCCCCTTCTCTGCCCCCAGGCCGGGGGATGGCCGCTGCGGGCATCTCGTACCTTGGTCTTGTTGAGGACGAGCCCGACGAAGGTGGAGACCAGCAGGGACCCCGGCATGGAGGCGCGGGGCCGCAGGTCCTTGTGAAGGTCGGGGAGCGCGGGGGGCTCCTCGGGCAGCGTCACCGTGTAGGAATCCCTCATGGTGGCCCCGGCGGGCACCGCAGGACGGCGGGGAGCAGCCGCGGGCAGCGAGGGACAGGGGAACACCGGCCGGGCTGCCCTCGCCCGGGGCCGGCTGCAGCCGGGGGCGCGGGGTCAGGCACGGAGCCCCCCGTGCTGGGCGTGCGGGGCCGGAGCCGCTGCCGGCTGCGGGGCTGACGGCACCTGAGCGCCTCTGACATCAAATGGGTGGAGAGGCGGCAGCCGGGCTCGGTGACGGCTCGGTGACGGCTCGGTGACGGCCAGCCCCCGCGCACCGCGTGGTACAGCGCGCCGGGAGCCAGGGGGGCCCGCGAGGGGCGGCTCTGCCCCGGGGACACGCTCCGGAACGGGGCGGCGACACCGCCCCGGCTCCGGGGGGCTGCGGGGGGGGGGCCCGCCGTGCCCCCTCGGCATCTCTGTCAGCGGGGCTCCCCGCGCTCCTGTACCCCGCCACCGGCACCGTGCGCGCACCGCGGGGGTGATGGGGAACTGGGGAAAGGCGGCAGCCGGAGGAGCGCCTGCCCCCCCCCAGTGCTCCCCCCGTGCTCCCAGCTCGGCGTGCCCGGGGCTGGTGGCACCGGCTGCCCGGCCCCCGGCACGTTGTGCTCCGCGCAGGCACTGGGCAGGGAGCGGGGCTCCCCAGCTGGGGGTTACTGGCCAAAATTACCTCGGTAAAAGTGGGACAGTCCCGCAGCATGTGGGTGCAGGGGGTGCCTGTACCCAGAGAGGGGCTGCGGGCTGCCAGGCAGGGTCGTGGGGCTCCCGGGCTTGTGCCTTTCCTGCAGTGGCAATGCCAGGTTCCCGGGCAATGACATTTTGGGGGAACCCCCCTCTTTGGGGGATGCATTAGCGCTGAGCTCAGGGGATATTTCAGTGCCTCTCGCTGGGAAAAATCTCCCCGCAATTCCTACATGGAGCAAAGGCCCCACCTGGTGTCTCCCCTCGGTAAACTGAGGCACGGCACGGGCAGGGCTCCAGCTCTTCTCCTGCAGCAAGGGCAGATGCGGAGACTGGCAGCGAGCCCGGGTGTCCTGCGTCCTCGTCCTGCGTCTCCCGCTGCTTCACCCCTCTGACCGCGGCAGGACGAGCGCCGGAGCCCTGCGCCTGCTGTGCGTGCCCAGGTGTTTCTCTGCCTGCTCAGGGAAATTTCCATGGGCAGCTAGGGCAGGGAGTGCGGTTTGGGCTGCTCTGACAGAGCCACACCTCCAACCTCACCGAGAGGGCTCTAAGCAGAGCCTCTCTTCCTCCTCTGGAGCCCCCCAAACCCCCCATCCAGAGGCAGGGGCTGCTGGCTGCAGATGCAGCCTGCCTGTCGAGCAGAGCTCGGCACAGCCAGCGGAGGGGCTGGCTGGGGACGGGGGGGCGGGGAGGAAAGGAAGGGAGGGAGACTATTTTTGGCACCAGCAAAAAATATCTGAGGAGGCATCTTGCAGCGTTATTCATCTGCAGGGCCGGGGCTCTTTTTGCATCATGACGGGAGGCCTGTCATCAGCGGGGCCTGCGCCTGCTCACACGTGTGTACATGTACACACCCGGCGCTGTGTACGGTGTACACACGCGGGGACACGGTGTGCACGCCAGGCAACACACCCCAGCGCCCTCCTGCAGCCTGCGTGGGCGCCCTGCAGTGCCCAGGGGCACGGCCTGGCTGTGCCACAGCTCCCCAGAAACCCCGGGCTGCTGCCACCCTGCCCGGCAGCGTGGGTGGGTCCCACGGGGGCAGGATGGGCACAGCCAGAGCTGAGAGCCGTGCGGGGAGCTGGGGCAGCTCTCCCCGTGGGGATGCACAGCGCTGGCCGAGCCGGTTCCATGGCAAGAGGGCAGCTCAGCCACATCCCGTGCTGAACCTCGTGCCCCGGTGACACAGAGCGCCCCGGGCCAAGGACTGAATTCCCTCCAGCCAGAGAATTCTCTGAGGAGAGAGAAGGGGACACCCGGTGGGACGGCATCACCCAGAGCCAGGTCCCTGCCCTCAGCTGGCCCCTCTGCCGCCGTGACCTTCTGCCACGGGCAGAGGTTGCCACAGGCCCGGTTGGCACCGCGGCTGCAGGCAGGGCCAGCCAGTGCTGGCTGCGGGCCAGGGACGTCAGCTGCTCAGGATGGGACTGCGGAGAGCTGCCGGCGGTTTTGTGGGTGGCCCTGGCCTTCTGACCCTATGTACACCCGGGGTGGTTAATGGGGCGGCACAGCTCCAGTCCTGCCCCGCGCTGGACCGCCCTTCCCGGGAGCCAGCACGGCCCCGCAGCTCCGCAGGCACAGCCCCTCGCTGAAACCGCACCTTCACACCCCCCCATTTGCCCACGGGGTGGTAAACTGAGGCACGAAATGACGGCGAGGACAGGGACGCACGGAGACACCCTCACTCCCGGCTGCAAACCCCTCTGGGGGGCGGTTTCTGAGGCGCAGAGGCAGGAGGCGGCGGTGGAAAAAGGGATGGGAGGAGGCGCGGGGCCAGCCCCGCTGCCGCCTGGCTTGCGTCAGGAGCGGGTGCTGCTGACACTGCCCTCGGGGCTGGGCAATGGGGCAGAACCGATGGCAGCTCGGGGGCTGCAGCCTGTGCTTGTTTCCGGCACCTGGCACGGCCGCAGGCACCCAAGTCTGGTTTACGATCGGGACATTTGCTTCCCCGGCTTGGGAAAAGGCAGGGAATAAAGCACAGCAGTGGAAAATAGCAGGTGTGCCCATCAAAGCACCAAGGAAACCTAAGGCAGTGTCACTGACCCTGCCTGCCCTGGCATGGGTGTCTGTCCCAGTGCCCCGTGCCACCCATCAGCCCAGGCTGTGTTCACGTGCAGAGCACAGGGCTGTGCTTGGGGACCTGCACAGCCCCTGCTGCCCCACAGGCATCCCATGGGAGCGGGTTGGCACCCACCACAGCAGTGTGTGGGCACGTGGGGTGGGAACCCTGCAGTGGTGGCTTTTGTGAGAGCCAGAGGCTGCAGCAGCCGCTGGATCCCCCCTTGGTCCCCCCCACCAGGGCCTGGTGTGGGAGGGGGAGGCAGGAATTCCCTTCCACAGCACTGATCTTCCACTGCCCTGACTCCCCAGCCCGCTCCCTCACCCCAGGACTGGGGGCCAGGCATGAGGCAGGTGGGCACAGGGGGTCCCACAGCACAGCAGGGCACTGCTGAAGGTGGCTCTGTGGGGGAAGGGGCACAGGGAGGGATGAGGGGCACTGGCTTCAAAGGGAAAGATTGCTGAGGGATCCTTTCCTGCTTCCCTGTGAGCAGGGCAGGGCTTCTCACAGCGCGGTGGATGGTGGTGGGACAGAGGCACAGAGAAGCAAAGGGCAGGTCAGCCCATGGGTGAATGGAAGGTGACTGGAAAGACAGCGGGAGACAATGCATGCAGAGCCTGGTCAGATCTTGGAAGGAAACCTGAGTGGAAAATTACCAGGCTGCTCCCCTGCACGGGCTGCGTGTGCGGTGCCTGCTCCCGGCCCGGGCTGGGGCTCTGGGGACGCTGCAGCACCGACGGGGACGGGGGTGCACCGAGTACCCACCAACACCTGTGGTGCTGCCCGGAGCAGCACTGCCACGGGGAACCCCTGCTGCCACACAGGCTGGGCCACAGGGCCCCAAACTGGCAGCAGAGGATGGTGCCAGGGAACTGGCATCGCCGGGCAGCGAGTCACTGTGGTACAGCCAGCACCAGACAAACCAGCTGTGCCAGCAGGATGAGTGCCCAGCCTGCTCATGTCACCTTCCCTATCTGGGATGAGGCAGCAGGAAATCCTCGTCAGCCCCACATGGGGCCGCAGCCATCACCTGCTGTCACATGCACGCAGAAAGTGCAGCGGGCACAATCCCGGGCACAGACTGGCCCTGCCTCCTCGGGGAGCATCCCCTGCCAGCACAGCCCCTCAGAGGACACCCGCCCGCCCGCACACGGCTGCCTCAGCAGCTCAGCCGGGACTGCTGCGCCAGCAAGGGCATCTCAGAGGGTCACTGAGGCACGGAGCAGCATACTCAGGTTCCCAGGCAGAGCTCTGGCTCCTCAGCTCGCCGCAAGCACGGCCCACACCCCCCCCCCCAGCACAGCTCTGTCCCCCACCCGCAGCCAGCCCCGCGTACCGTGGGGTCCTGGGCGGACACATCGCAGTGCTCCTCGCTCCTCTCGCAGGGCTGGCTGCCACAGCGGGTGCCCGAGGGCGGCAGGGTGGCCTGAGAGGGGCTGAGGTGGCCGGCGGAGAGGCTGCCGTGCTGGCTTTTCCTCCCGTAGCTCTCCAGGTAGCCCCGGACGTAGTCGGAGTGAGTGGCAGCCTGGTAGAGCCCCTGCAGGTTGCCCAGCTCGGGCCGGCTGCGGGTGCTGAGCGCGCCGGCCGCGGGCAGGTAGGCGCTGTCTGAGGTGTGCAGCCCCGAGAACTCCCGCGCCAGGTCCGAGTGGCTGATGGATTTGTGGCGGCTGAGGGGCGCCGAGGAGGGCAGGTAGCCCGTGGGGCTGCCGCTGAAGGTGTAGCAGGCGCCCCCGCTGAGCCCGGGCTGCCGCGGCGGGGCGCGGAGGTACGAGGGGCTCAGGCGGATGCTGGGGTCGGGGTACAGGCGGCTGCTGTCATAGCCGCCAGTGGGGGACAGCCCCCCGGCGTGGTGGTAGCGGGGGGAGGGCAGGTAGCTGGCTTTGAAGCCGATTTTGTCGCTGTCGGCGTAGGCGGTGGACAGGGCGGATCCATAGGAGCTGTAGGAGCTGTAGCCGCTGGGCACTTTGCTGTAGGTGGTCTCGGCGTAGCGGGAGGAGTCCACGTACCGCTTCAGGGTGGAGGAGAGCTGGGACATGCTGGAGGCTGGGGCTCAGCAGGTTGTCCTGGAGGCATCGGCTGCAAGGGAAGAGCCCAGGGATGAGCTTCCTTCCACGGGCCCTGGTCAGCACAACAGGGCACCCACCAGCTCCCACCCAGGAGCTCCTGCCTCCCCCGGAGATCCTGGGAGACAGAGGGGATCCAGGGGCTGTTGGTCACAGTGTGGCCATGGCTCCTGCCACCTGCCAGCCTCCCTGGAGAGTCTGGGACAGCAGGACCTGGCTGGCACTGCCACCCCCTGCCCCCAGGTACCTCATACCTCAGAAGGGAGCCCCAGGGCACAGCCAGAGGAAGCCAACATCCCCACAGACACCAAGGAACTGCAGCTGTCACCTCTGCCCCAGCCCTGGCAGCCCTGCCACACCATCTGTCCCACTCTTGGGGCTGGAGAGATACCCCCAGTGCCTCCTCCAAGTGGGAGGCAGTGGCCTGGTCACAGGATGATGCTCAGGCCCAGCTCTGGCTCAGACAGGCAGCTGGGATGGAGCAATCCAGCCAGGCCAGCACCTTCCCCTGGTTACTCACAAGGAGCACTGGGGCTTGGCGAGGGGCTGGCATTTCAGTGAGAAAGAAACTGAGGCAAGGTCAGCATCTGAGCAGCTTTCCTGTGTCTCTGCCATGGCTGTGCCCCGTGAGCCCCCAACAGTAATTCAAGCTGAGAGTCCTCCCGGTGAGGTGGCAGCCGGGCAGAGCCAGCACTCATCCCCACAGAGAGCTGGTGGCTCCCACACAGGGCAGGAGAGGAGCACACAGAGACAGGGACAGAGGCCCCCAGAGCACACACAGAGCCAACCCAGAGCAGGGACAGGGCAGGGTGGCAGTCCCCAGCCAAGGGGCTGGCACTCGAGCCAGCAGTCCCCAAACACGGGCTGTCAGGAGCTGGAGGAGAGCTTGCCCTCAGCACCCCCGCTGGCGGGCTGATGGCTGGATCCCTACCTGTGCTGGGGCTGTGGGTGGCACCGAGGCAGGCAGGAGCCCAGCCGAGCTCCTCTGCCCTGGCGCTGCTGGTGCTCGGCTCCCGGGGTGACTGCTGTCCCTTCCCTGGCAGGACAGTGGCTCATGTGGCTCCCAGAGTCTCCAGTCACCCGGGAGATGACCCTGATTCAAAGGCTTTTCCCAGCCCAGCCGGGGCGGGCTCTGGCCCGGCTCCAAGCCAGGAGGTGCCGGAGCCTGTGCCCGGCCCGTCCCTTGCACGGCCCCGGCAGCGCCGAGGGTGCACCCGGGCTCGGGGACGGGCGCTGGATCCCGGCGAGAAGAGCGGGTCACTCCCTGCCTGGCCCTGGGGGCAGACAGCTCCGGAGGCTGGCTGTGCAAACACCCCGGGAATGCTTTTAGGAGAGGCTGGTGAGAGCCGGCAGGCAGCCCCCGTGGGCTCCCGGCTCTGCAGCCAGCCGGCCGCATCCCGGGCGCTGCTGTGATCGCCCAGGGAACAGCATCCCACAGCGGGGAGGGAAATATTTACAAGCAGCAGCGAGGCGGAGCGCACGGACCTGTTTGGGGACGGAGGCTGAAGGGTGAATAATCTGCTCCCAGGCAAGGGCTCCGCGAAACACCCGGCTCTTCCCAGCCTGGCTGTGGCCGCCCTCAGCGGGAGTGTGGCTCTGCCCGTCAGGATTTGACACAGACAATGGGGAATTTCGCTCAGAGGGAGTGGGACCCCAGCCAAGGGCCTGGCACTGAGTGCCAGGATGAGAGTGACGGAGCCCCTGGGCTCCCAGGGAGCACATGCCTGGCTGCCTGCCCTGCCGGGGCACGGAGCAGCCTGGCACAGGGACTGCCCCTGCTCCCCACCTCTTCGCCAGCAGAGATGAGCTTGGCTTGGGACAGTGCCAGGACAGCCCCATGCCATCGTCCCCTGCCAGGTGCCCACGCTCTCTCCTGGCACCAGCAGCACCAGGAGAGCACCAGTTTGGGAAGAGGAGGGCAGCAGGTGCTCCTGGCAGCAGGACAGGTCTCCACAGGGCAGCACCTGCCCTGGGGATGCGGAGGAGCCGATGGAGGGATGCAGGGTCCGCATGGGCACCGGCCCCAGACACGGGAGCCACCCCATTCCTTGGGAAGAGAGGCCTTACCATGGAGGAATGTCACATCTGCCAGGCTTGCCTGTGCTTCCAAGTCCCCATGTCACTTCCCAGCGGACCCCAGGCGGCGGGAGAGCGGAGCGTGCCAGGAGCCAGAGGAGCTGAGGGGGTGTGAGAAAACCCCGGTTCCTCCCAGCGCTTCCTGGGCTGCCTGGCCCCTCCCTACCCGTCATTGTGCTGAGCTTTCCTGCTGCCTGGCAAAGCCCTGCGGCCGCCACGGCTGAGTCAGGCCTCCTGCACCCTCATCATCCTCCCGGGGTGTCAGGGGAAGCTGAGGCACAGGAATGTCCGGTCTGCGCTCACGTTGCCAGACAGGAGCAGTGTCCCACGACATGGGAGCGGGACACTGTAGGGCTGCTCAGGGTGCTGGGGAGTCCTGCCCTGGCCTCCAGCTCCAGCAGCCTTCCCAGTGGGAAGCTCAGCTCCAAGTGAGGAAGCAAAAGCTTCACTCTGGAGGCAGAGAAGCAGAGCCCCTGCTCTGTCCCCAGCTGCTGTCCTGCCCGTGCCCGGTGGCAGCTGTCCCCTCTGTGCTGCCCGTGCCCGGTGGCAGCTGTCCCCCTCGGTGGCCACGGAGCCCCAGGGCGGGCTCAGCTCAGCTTACACAGCACTGGCTCCATCCAAGGTGTCACAGCACAGCTGCTTCTCGCTTACGCAGGCTCGGAGCTGTGTCCCCTGTCCCGAGACACAATGTCCCAGCCTGGAGGTTATGTGGGAGCTCCCGGGACTCTGCGGTGGTGGAGGCAGAGAGGGGATCCCGTGTGAGGCACTCTGCAGAGTATGGGTGGTTTGGGGCTGAGGGGCTCTGTGTGCAGCTGAGCGTGCCAGCGGGGTGGGACAGCCCCCTGCCCATTCCCCAAGGGAAACAAGGCACAGAACGCTCCAGGTATCCATTTCCCTCCAGGAAGGGTGACCCGAGCAGCCCTGGGGGGAATTTGCCATAAAATATTTGCTCCCTGGAAGGGGCTGGAGTCACCCTTGCCGACAGATGGGGGCTGCAGTGCCTCTGTCACAGCCCGGCTCCTGCACTGCCCCCCACCACTCCCACCCCCCGAAGGGACAGGCCCTGCCCAAGGTGACTGATCCGGCCAGGATCAGCCTGGCCAGGGCCCTTCCCCTGCCAGCCCCGGGCCCGAGAACGCTCCAAGCTGACAGCACACGGCCGGGAGTGACCGCCCCGGCCCCGCTCCGTGCTGCCGACACATCCCCACCCTGCTGCAGAACCTCCCGGGCCATCCCCAAACCCACGGGAGACCCTGACCTAAGACCCAGGGCATGAATTACTGCTTTGACGTCTGTGGGTGGCAAAAATACAGAAGGGATCCTCGGGCTGGCAGCTCTGCCCACGCCGGGGGCCGAGGAGGGTGCTGGGGAGGGCGGCTCCAAGCCAGGATTTTGTGTGTGAACTCTGAACCTGCTCCCCCCGTGGTTTTATCCAGCGGAAGGAAGAGGGGGGCAGTTTTGTCCGTGTCCGTGTCCGTGTCCGTGTTCCCCTCCCCGGGGCGGTGTCCCCGCGCCACCCCTGCACTCACTCACTCACCTGCATGTGGTGCGGGTGGCCGACGGCTGCTCAGGGCACGGCGAGGAGCCCCCAGCCGGGCATCGGATGATGCCCTCGGGGCTGATCCTGCCTCCGTGGGGAGCTTCCCCTGGCACCGCAGATGGGCGATGTGGAGATGGGCAGCAGCCGAGCCCTTTGCCGGGGACAGGACACCCCCGGCTCAGCCCCTCCGCCCTGGGAGGTAGCGCGGTGGCCGGAGGGGGCCGAGCCCGAGGGCTGTGGGGCCGCGTAAAAACACCACGGCAGAAATTCAGGGCTCAAGTTACCAGCCAGATAAATATAGTGTCTCTATCTGACCTCACAGGGCGCTGAAATGCTCCTCTCGCATTCCAGCCCGGGGAGGCTTAAAGGGGACGTGAACCGGGGGGGGGGCTGGTGGCCCACGGCAAGGGGGTGCGGGGAGGGGAGGCTGCGGGGGCAGCGGAGGCTGTGAGGATGGAGAAGGAGGACTGAGGGGAAGCGCGAGGAAAGGAGAGATTTGGGGAGGGAGGTCGAGGTCCAGGAGGGAAAGGATAGAGGGAGGGTTAAGGGAGGGAGTGGGAGGGGGACACAACTTGGTGTGTGTGGGGTAGGGGGGCATAAAAAGGGGTGGTCGTGGCTTCCAGCAAGGTCTGGAGTAGAGCATCAGGGTGAGGGCAGGAGATGGACTGGGTTTTGCCCGCCTTGGGATGAACTGTAAGGAGAAGAGCCCCCTAAACCTTCAGCAAAGGTGGGCGTGGGGCAGCTGGTGTGGCGTGGCCACCCCTCGTGGATCCACGGGGACACCGGGGCACCGCTCCGGGACGCCTGACTCGCCCAGGGTACGGCACCTGCGTGGCCGTGACTCAGCGAGCACCTGCCGAGGATAATGGGGAGGGATGTAATTAGGATGGCATCTTTCTTCCTCCCTCCCTCCCTCCCTCCCTCCCTCCCTCCCTCCGCTCTGGCTCCAGCCCTTAAACTGGGAGGGACGCGTCGGGGCGTCACTCTGGGAGGTGGCGCAGGGTCACCAATGGTGTGAGGGGGTGGTGGCAGGGCCCTGCTGGTGGCTCCTGGTGCCGGGGTGGCAATCTTGACCCTGGGCAGGGCGGTGTATGGCTGCTCCAGAGGACACCGGAGCCCTTGGCAGCCCCCCAGGCAGCGTGTGGGCACCGGGGCTGCAGCAGGACCCTGGTGTGCCCGGCACGGGAGCTTTGGGACACGTGCACACCCAGCCCCGCTCCCATGGCCGCTTCCATCCCCGGCAATTCCCTCCCCAGAGCATGGATGGGCCAGGACCAGACCTGGTCCCCTGCTTTGCCTCCCTGCCACCACCGTGGGCAGTAGGTGGCCTCTGGGATGGTTTAGGGACAGGGATGGGGACAAAGGGTCTGGGTGCAGGGGGTCACGCTCCAGGTGGGCAGGAGGGGGTTGCCCTGCCCCAGGAAAGTCGAGTCTTGCCCCTCTGCCTGCTTCTCTCCCACAGGCATTGGGGTGCTGGAGGCACAGGGGGGCTGCCGGGGGGGCTGTACCCCTCAGCAGCGTCCTGGAGCCCCTGTCCCCACACAGCCCCTGTCCCCCCCACCACACACAGGCGCCCACGGCTCCAACACACAACCTAGGTAGGGCTTTATTGTGCAGACAGAGGAACACTCCTGGATGATAAGGTGTTGTTTTTCTTCTGTTGTTGTTGTTGCTTTTCATAGGGTTCTTTTTTTTTTTTCCTTTTTTTTTTTTTTTTTTTTCTTCCTTTTTCCCTTAACAGAATTTCTTTTGACGACAAGCTGTGGAAACAACTACAAATGTTCACCAAAAAAATGAGACTCGAGCCGCGTCCGCGCTCTGCCGCTGGGCTCTGCCTGCCCCGGCGCTCACCAGCACGCCCAGGGAGCTGGGCACAGCCAGGCCTCAGCTGGGCACGGCCTCAGCAGCACTAGACAGCAAGCAAGCAGGCAGGGGTGGGCAGGGGACGGGCACGGGGGGTAGGAAGCAGCTCTGGAGAAGAGCAAAGGAGTGGGGAGCAGCTGCTGTGTATTGCTCTCAGCCGTGGTGGCACAGCACGGGTAGCACAGCTGGGGTTCACCCCATGCACCTGGATGCTCCTGCCTGCCTCTTCCTTTCCCTGTGCTCTCCCCTGGCTGAGGCTGCTCGGGGTCCCATGGGCATCCGGGCAGCCCTGGGCTGGCGGATCTGAGTTGTGCTGGCCATCTCTGTCCCTGCTCTCACCAGCCTCTGGCATCATCCTGGCCTTGCTGAGGTTGTGGGCTGCCCTTAGATCCTTTGCTGCTCTTAAAGGGAGACAGGGAAATGCTGCAAGGGAGGAGGGAGAAGGGAGGGGGCACGGGCTCCTCCCAGGGGCATGGTGGGATTTGAGGAAGACTGCTCTGCCTCTCCATGAGGAAGAACTGGGGTCCCCAGATGTTCCCTTAGGGAAGACAAGGTGCCGGTGCAGAGGAGTCCCTGCGGAGACCCTGGGGTCACACTCCCAGAGGGGAACCCCCTCCCCACCAGCCAGCCTGGGTGCAGCTCTGCGGGCCCTGGGGAGGGCGGTGGGGCTGTGGCTAGCTCAGAGAGGCTCTGCTTGCCTCCACTGGTGCTGGCAGCAATTCTCTCGTCACAGCTAAGGGCTGGTCCCTGGGGAGAGCGAGTGCTGTCTCTGGCTCGGGCAGCCCAAAGGTACCAGATGGTGTCTGGAGGAGGCCTCACTTCCAGCTCAGCTGTAAGAAACAGATTAGGAAAGACTTGTTGCCGAGGCATGTTTGCACTGAGCCCGTTCCCAGGGCCCCAGAGGAGCCCTAAGGAGGCAGGGGGGGGTTCATGGTGTCTCCTAGACCTGCTCCCCTCTCTCCTCCCAGCCTGCCAGGCCCAGCAGCATCCCATGGCTCCCCCGTTCACTGAGACAGGAGTCATTTTGTGCCCTCTCCCAGTCGTGGCAGCTCAGGGTGACAGGAGCAGGGTGAGGAAGCAGGGTGGCAGGTGGGGACACCAAGAGCCCTGTCACCTCCAGGGGCCACGGGCACAGCACCCACCACGGGCACCCTCCACACGCTCTCACGTCGCCCCTCTCTCTTACCTGCCAGTCCAGCTGTCTTTCCCCAGTTGAGAGCAGGCAAACCCCAGGAGTTAAAGGGACGGGACAAGCGAGGCTGAGGCCTCCAGTGCTCCCAGCACAAGCAAACCAGCCAGCCTACGGCGCGGGGAGGCGCGACGGGAGAAGCAACGCTGCCTAGCAGAGCCACCATGCTTCGGAGCGGGGCGCGTGAGCGTGGGATGGCGGGGCTTGGCACGGGCCGGTGCCTAGCGATAGATACACGGCTAAATAGAGATAACACAGAGAGGGTTCACGGCTTCCAGACGCTTCAGCTTCTCTTCCCGGGGGCTGCGAGGAAGGCGGGGGTGGCTGGGGTGCTCGGTGTGTGCGTGCGTGTGTGTGCGAGCGCTCTGTGTGTGCATGGGGGTGTGTGTGTGTGTGTTTGGCCTTTCACAGGGACACGAAGTCCACGGCTTGCAGGAGAGGCAGGGAGAGGAGCAGCAGCAGGAGCCACGAGGTGTTCTGGATCAAGAGGCTGAAGCCGGCGCATTTCTCCAGCTTGTCTGTGAGGAGAAGGAATGGGGAGGGAGAGAAGAGAGGCAATGAAATCCCTCGGGCTGGGTGTTCCAATGGTACTGGAACACAGCTTCTTGCCTTTGCTCTGTCACAGACATGCAGCACGTCCCATCCTGGCCTGTCTCCCTCCCAACATGTAGTAGCAAAGATTTTTTTGTTGCCCTGAGAAACATAACCCTGCCTGTGGCTGGCTGAGGGGACAAGGGGATGGGTACCAGGTGAGAAAAAGGTCTTTGCATCTGGAGGACTGCTCTTGTGGGACGTAGGTGTGGAGGATCCCCACTCTGTGAGAGGGTGTCTAGGCAATGTGCTTGAGGTGGGACCCAAGAGAGGCAGGAAAAGCAGTGTGAGATGGGGTAGAGTGAGCCCATCTGCGGGATGAAGCCCACCTCAAGGGCACAGAAGGGTCGGGACACATTTGTGGGGCTCAGGGAGGATCTGGGGACACCACCCACACCACAGGGAATTGTGATGTTCTCAATTGGCCCTGCCAAGCCAAGGAGCAGGTGGGAAGGGCTGAGGCCAGGTGCCACTGCCTGTCTCACCTTTGATGACGGTGATGTTCTTTATCTGGTTGCCGGTGTAGTCGTTGGTGGCCTTCAGCTCGCACATGTAGATGCCCTCATCGCTGGTGGTGAAGCTCTGCAGGTGCAGGCACACCAGGTTCTTGTGCATGGTGACGTTGGCCCGGCTCCGGTAGATGTTCTCGGAGACGCTGATGGTGCTGTGGATGACGTGCTTCCTGTTGTCCTTGGTGATGCTGAACTCGTAGGTCAGGGGGTTGTCGGTTTTGTTCTCGTAGCGACAGTCCACGCGCAGGTTCTGGCCCAGCAGGCAGGCACTCAGGTCCTTGATCATCTGGCAGTGGGCAGCCTGGAGGACTGGGAGAGGCAGGAGGGGGTTGGACAGGGAACAGCGAGCTCTGGGGGTGCCCATGCAGCCTCCAGGCTGCTCTGGGCCGAGCAGGGAGCAGGGAGCAGGGAGGGGTGTACCTGTCAGGATGACAGCGATGCCCACGGTGGGGTTCATCTCGCTGCTGAGGTGCCCGGTGGGGGCTGTCTCTGAGAGAGGAACCTGGGCAGGGGGAGAGAGAGGCAGTCAGCCAGGCCACTGCCCCGTGAGTGTGGGCACTCGGTGGTGCAGGCTGCCCTTCTCGCACAAACGATGCTCTAGAGTCTGCTGCTCCTCACCAGTGTCTGATTGACTGCACAGAGCCTGGCTGGCACGGCACCCAGCTGGGGAACCAGGCACCGTGCGTCTGCCCAGCATCACCTTTGCACATCCCCAGAAAATGGCTCATCCTCACTTTGTTTTCCCTGTCCAGATCCCCCCAGCAGACATTAAATGAGTGTGGCACTGCACCCAGTTGGGGAACCAGGCACCGTGTGTCTGCCCAGCATCACCTTTGCACATCCCCAGACAATGGCCCATCCTCACTTTGTTTTTCCTGTCCAGATCCCTCCAGCAGACATTAAATGAGTGTGGCCAGATCTGCAGCAAGGCCTGCATGTCCCGCCTCCTCCCCCTTTTGCCCCATGGCCAGGTGAAACCACAGCCAGGTGAAACCAGGCTGCACCCCAGTGCCTGCACACCTTGACCAGGGGTCTGTGGCTCACGGTGAGGGGGCTGCCAGGTGAGGACCCTCTCTCGGGGCTGGTGGGCGCCCCCCCCCCCGCCAGTCCTCCCGCAGCTCCAGCGGGTGAGCTCAGCAAGGATGAGTCATTGCGATGCAGTGAGGGAATGGGGCCAAGAGCAGCGAGGAAGAGGGACACAGCAGCTGGACAGGGAGCCAAGCCTACTGAAGGATGGCACGAAGCCTCCAGGAGCTGAGCTCAGCCTGCCTGGCCACGGGGAGGAAAGGGTTTGGGTGGCAGCGTCCACTTTCTGGGTCCCTGCCCGCTGCCTGTCTCTCTCCAGGCTGTGTGTGTGGGTAAGGGCCGTGATGTGCCATCCAAACACCAGGGCTGCTGATTGCAGCTGGCCCGATGCAGCCACAAGGAATCAATTAAAGGTTTGCAGCCTGGCCAAGCAGCCTCGTGGGGAATCCAGCCGCAGACATGCGGAATGGAGGGACGGGGTGGGGGAGCAGCGAGGCAGCTGCCGGGCTGAAGGACACACCGAGCACCCTGCAGTCAGCCCTCCAGGCTGGCCGTGTGGGGCCAGCTCCAAGAGGGGGAGCTGATAAACCAACCAGCCCTTGGTGACTCCAGGCTGGCAGAGGGGACAACAGACCCTCAGTTTGCTCCCTCGGAGCCCGGCAAAGCATCCAGGGAAGAGCTAGGAATTGCCTGCACCACAGCCAGCTGCATTTTTCTATTTAGCAGTTTTTGGGTTTTTCATGTAACGTTCCAGGAGGAAATACCAAACCCGTTTGCTCACCCTGAAGCTCTGAAAAATCTCTTTATCCAGAACCCTAAACCTTGGCCAGGAAGAAAAATTCCCTTCTGTTTGATCTTGACAACCAAGAGGTTGCCAATGGGGTAAACGCTTGAACCTCTGGATTCCAGGAAACGGTGCCCCCATCCCTTCCCTTGTCATTTCCCAGCACCAAATGGCTCCTTTTTGAATGTCCTGGGACACTATCTAGGTCATAGCCTGGCCTTCCTCCAGAAAATCTGTGCAAAGAAGCTCCCAGAGAGGGGGTCTTCCTCCCATCTATGTGCCCAAACACTCGGATTTTCCAGGCTCTTGGTTGACAGCCCTTGGACCCCTCTTCTCCTGACAGCAGTGCCGGGAGCAGAGCAAGGCAGGTAACTGCGTGATCCCGGGGGTTTGGCGTAGGGACAGGGCTCAGGAGGACGGCGGCATCCGAGGGGCTCCGGCTCTTACCGGGCAAAGTTCCTGGCGCAGTCCCCACCTGCTCGGGGTCACACCATGGCCATACCTCCCACCCCTGTGCCCACCAGCGTGAGAGGCTCAGGGTGACAAACGAGCTGCGGGGACGGGGACGAGGGCGCGCAGAGCCAGGCTGGTGGGCTGGGGGAAACGCAAAGCCGCAGGAGTCTGGCCGTGCCGGGGGGCGGCCGCCGGCAAAGGGGGTGCGCGGGGACGCGGTGCGCAGGGAAGAGCGATCGGGCGACCCTGGAGAGGGGCAGGAGGGCTCGGGGTGGGCGAGCTCCCCCCCTGCAGCAGCGCGGAGCGGGAGCGCGGCTGCGGTGCGGGCGTGCGCGCGGGCGCGCCCACCGGGAATGCCGCAGTCCCGAGCCGAAGGTGCGGGGCAGCGGCACCGGGGCGACAAGCGGAGCCCGTCCCTTCCTCCGGCGCGCTCCGTCCGGCCGAGCATCCCCCGCGGCGAGGGGCGAGATGCTCCCGGTGCCACCGCCGCGCCCGGCGGCTGCGGACCCTCCCCGCGCCCGCAGCCCCGCGTTGTGCCCCGAGCCCAGCGGCCGCTCCCGGCCCGACAGCGTGCGGGGCGCTGCGGGCCGGTCGGTGCCTACCTGCGGGCGCTGTCCGGTGCTGCCCGCTGCCTGCGGGGCTGCCGGCGCTGTCCGGGGCTGCCCGGCGGGCTGTGGGCGCGGCGCTCCCGCAGTCTGGGCAGGGCTGGGCGGGCGGACCCAGCGAATGGGGACCGGGAGGCGTCACTGAGGCTCGGCCCCCGGCCCTGCGGCGGGGGGCGGTGCGGGGGGGCCCTGCCTCTGCGGGACTCGGACGCCCCCGCCCCCGACCAGGGGCGCGCACTGATGCGGAAGGTGCGCTTCGCCCCCGTTATGTTCCCCAGGAAGGGCGACACATCCCCATTGCCATGGGAACATCATTTTGCGGAAGAGCTGCCAACCCTCATCCTCCCCGGCAGCGTGGGAGGTGTTTTGCTGGGAAAGGAGGATGGTCGGGAGGGGGAAAAGGAGCTTGGCGTGGGCTTTGCTGAGGAGGGAGCAGGTATCATCCTCTGCCACCAAATGAGTTCAGCTCAGGTGCTCGAAGAGGCCACTCTGCACCAAGTCACCAAAGGCCTGTGTGACACAGGTCTCCTCCGTGTGGGAAATCATTGTGGGAATGGCAGGACACCCAGCTGAATCACAGAATCACAATCATTTAATTTGGGAAAGACCTTTAAGACCGTGGAGTCCAACTGCTAACCCAGCACTGCCAAACCCACCCATGGCCCCGAGTGTCACAGCTACAGGCTCTGTCTGTGGTGTCACTGGACACAGACCTCCAGTTTTAGGCCCAGGTCTGGTGACAATGAGGACACACCAAGGTTTTGCCCCCCACAGGCTCCTATGAGCACGTTTGGGAAGGGGATAAGCAGAGCTGCTTCTGCACAGGCAAAATGGCTTTGGATCCAGAAAGCAGCCTGGGACAAGACCTCTTCCCTGCTCTTTGGCAAGGTCATGACAGGAGAGGAGAACAGCATCAGGGAGCTGTTTTCCCTGGGAGTTTGGGTCCAGAGGTATCCCAGTAAGGCACAGAGGCACACAGGATGGCCTGCCCTGCCCTCACCTCCTCCCACACCCCTGGCTGGGCTCTGCTAAAAGGGCTGACACTGGGAAAGCTGATATAAAAGTCATGTTCTCCTCCAGCAGAACCTGATCCCAGGTGACACTCGAGTGCTGAGGTTTTGCAAGCTGGCTTTGCAGGGGGTGTTGATAATTCTACAGAAACTTGGCTCTGGCTGCTTGCTCACTGCATGGGCTGCAGGTGTGCTGGCCCAAACAGGGACAGCCCCCCAAGCTGCCCAGGGGGCCTGTGGTGCCCTGGGAGTGTTCAGCAGAGCCCCAGTGTGCTGCCATGAGGAGGGCAAAGGCCTGACCCTTGTGGCAGCAGGGCACTGAAGGCACTGTGGCAACACCACACTGCTGGCTCAGGCTGGCAGGGCTGGCTATGGATGGGAGGAGAGGCATAGCAAAACAACAGGGAAAGATACCAAGAGTGGGAGCAGATGGATGCAAGGCAAAGAGACAGACACGAGGCATGCTGCAATGTTGTCGGGGGGAGAAATTGCAAGCACAAGGTGTATATCCAAACACAGCTGTGATGTGGGGCAGCACATGTAACCACACACACACACACACACACACACACACACACACACACACACACGGTCCTTTTCACATTTAGCCTCACGTCTCCACAAGCTGTGTCTCCTCCCCATCCCCACCTTCATCCCCAGCTATCACACAGGGAACCACGGAATTCAAGCTCCAATGCCTGGCTTTTAGAGGCATGCAGTGGCCCAAGTGCCACTGTGAGAGATTTGGGCTTCCTTTCAGTCTGGCTGTGGTGCTGTGGAGGCAGGTGTGAGTGTGCAGTTTCTGGGCAGTGCTGGCAGCCACTGTCCTGCCTAGGCATTTGCAGGAGGCTCCTTGCAGAGCTTTCCCCTCTGGATAGTCATTTTGCTGCAGATTGCAGCCTGGCTGCTGTCCATAAACCAGAGCAAAGCACCCAAGTCACACCTAATGCAGAGGCCTCCGGATAGCAGCCAGAAAGGAGTGGGGAGGAGAAAACCTAACAGTGATAGACCAGTGGAGAGGGGAGCAGGCAGTGTTTGCAGTGGCAGGTGTCAGTCAGGGAGACAGACAGCAAGAGGGAGAAGGAAGCAGCCAAACAGGAACAGTGCAGCACAGCAGTGCAGGCACCAGCAGGAGCAAGTAGCTGCGGCAGGACAGACAGACCAGCAGGCAGAGGCAGGGCACAGACAGCTCCCCTGGGAGCTCAGAGCAGCCAAACTGCCCCTGCATCCTCTCTGGAGAGAAAGCCAGGGCATGTGGGGGTCCCTGGGGGGAAATTCACAGCTCCCAACAGCTCAGTGGCTGCAGGAGGCAGGCTGGGAGCAGAGGCTCTGAGGGGCACCATGACTCGGGTGTCTGGTGATGCTGCAGCAATTAAAACCTGGCCTTGCCCAAGGACATCCTGCTGCAGGAGACAGCCTTCTAGGAGAAAGGTGGATGCACATCCTTCCCAAGAGGAACATCTCTGCCCTGCCCTCAGCCTATCCCAAACACAGGAATGGGAGAGGCTCTCCCCTTCCCTGCTGCTCATGAATCACAGCACAGCAGCACAGTCTGGGTCCTGCTCAAAACAATGCCCACGCAGCAACCATCTGCTCCCACATTGCCAGTTGCTGGGGAGAGGTGATATAAGGGCATGGACAACAGGACATGGGGGCAGCTGTGCTGTGCAGAGACCCCTGATACCCTCCCCAAGGCCATTAGAGCTGGGGAGTTGCACATGGAGTAAGGGACGGCACCTGGGAATCAGTGGAGCTGCAGAGATCACAGCCCAAGGAGTGATGCTCACCTGCCTCACAGCTCAGCCCCTGCCTCAGAGGCAGGAGGGCTGCAAAGGGTTTACTCCTCACTGCACTAAGCCAAACCCAAACCCTTCCCACCCCATCTTTGAGGGACAAGGAAGGGAGGCTGCAAAAGAGCTGTGCCCTTGATTGGAGGGACAGAATGGCCCTCGGGAGCCCAGCGAGGCCCCACAGATGCTAAATGTAGCACGGCCCAGATATGAAGCCCCTGGG
This sequence comes from Phylloscopus whistleri, assembly GCA_017589585.1. Lineage (NCBI taxonomy): Eukaryota > Metazoa > Chordata > Aves > Passeriformes > Phylloscopidae > Phylloscopus > Phylloscopus whistleri. The sequence goes on from JADMLD010001376.1 coordinate 347,093, forward strand.
CTTTGTGGCAGTGCTGCACAGAGCAGGGGTGGAGGAGACTGTGCTCCCCTGCTTCCTGCAGGCAGCACAGAGCCAGGGAAAACAGGGGCAGGCAGGACTCCTGCTGCAGCACTGGCCTGGGGTCATATCAGCCTGCCAAAGGAGATGGCTGGCACAGAGCCCCAGTCTCGGTAGCCTGTACCTGCTTCTAAAGAGAAGCCCCAGAGGGTGAAGATCTCTAAGTGATCAGGGAGTGCTAGGGAGTGCCTGTGAGCCATCAGCTCCAGCCCTGCACTGACACACTTGCCAACAGGAACATCCCTCCCTTCCCTCCGTCCCTCCCTGTTTGCTGCACACTGTCCTGGAGCTGCCTTGCAGCTCCTGGCTCTGTGCTCACAGTCACATGAATGCCCCAAAGTGGGAATGTTGTCGAGGGGGCTTCTCTGAGAGGCTGCCAGCACTGAGCATTCACTACAGTGTAGGATCCTTGTCAGTAAATCCCTGCTTCACCTGCACTGCTGCTTTCCCAGCCTACTGGGATTCACCAGACAAGAGCCCAGCAGTGCAGCTGTCCTGCCCAAGCAGGCAGAGCATTGTCCCTGCAGCCTGATATCCATCTGGAGGAGTGGGTGACTATCTCTGCCTCCAGCCCAAGACCACTAAAAGCTCTTTGCTAGTTGTGGGAATCCTTGTGGGAGCCAGCCAGGACATGAAGAGCCAGCTCAGCCTGGAAGAGGAGGTTGACTGAGGTAGAGAGCTCTGAGTTTGCTCCATCTGCTCTCCAGACTGAGTGGGAAGGGTGCTTGGCTGCCTGCTCCAGCCTCCTCCTCACTGCCTCCCATCACATCCTGCTAGTTCTTGGCAGAGTCTAGTTTTTTTTGAGAGTTGCTTTCTGCACTGTGCCCTGCAAACCTGATCTCTGCTGAGCTGCGAGGGAGACTCATCCCTGGCGGCAGGAGAGGCATCTGCCAGCTGAGCCCAGCAGGTTTGGCAGCTAAGTCCTGGCTCAGTTTGCAGACCTGTTTCTTACCTGCAGGGTCAGTGGCCACAGGGCCTGTATTCCAAGCTCTTTGCAAGGTGCCACATCTCTTTGCAGGGGAGCAAACATGGACAGAGTTGGAATTGGGAAGAGCTGCCACTTCAGATGGTGAAACTCCCCTCCACCACCTGTGCCACCTCCACCCTCAGTCCCTTTAAAATGGGAAGTGCCTGTGGGGGCTGAGACAGGATGTGCAGCATTGGAAGCCCAGAGAGGGAGCAGATTCCCAGATAAACCCCTTTGTTTTAGGGAAACTTACTCATGTCAGAAAGGAGAAGCTGCTGAGGGCCTCCCGGGAGATGCTGGACAGAAAAGGAGGTGTAGAGCACAGCACCATTTCTGCTGCCCATCCGCAGCCAAACTTTCCCCTCTGTCTCAGGAGAGATGACTAATGCAAGTTACAGAAAGTGGAAATAGCTTCCTTGATTATTCTCTTCCTATCTGCTGGGCCTTAAGGAATAGAAAGTTTATTAGCATTCCTTATTTATGAAGGAACCATTAGGCCAGGGTGGTTAACTCTCACCACACAGGTTCCTAGGGATAGCACCAGAGAGGAACCACAGGAAGCAGCTGCCTGCAGGCTCTCCCTGTGCTCTGAGCCAGCTGGGAAACCCCAAACTCTGGAGAGATGCAGGTTAAATACAGCCTACAGTTAAATACAGTCTACAACTTCCTCCTGAGGGGCAGCACTGATCTCTGCTCTTCCCTGACCAGGGACAGGAAGTAATAGCTGGAGCTGTGCCAGGGGAGATTTAGGTTGGATATTAGGAAAAGAGGGTGCTGGGACAGTGACCAGGCTCCCAGGGAATGGGCACAGTCCCAAGGCTGCCAGAGCTCCAGGAGTGTTGAGACAAGGCTCTCAGGGACGCCCAGTGTGGGATTCTTGGGGCTGTGCTGTGGGGACTCAATGATCCCTCCCAACTCAGGCTAGTCCATGATTCCATGATCAATAAAGGCAGTTTTGCCCCTTTCTAGCACTGCACAGGGTTCAGTCCTACCCTGAGGCTGTCAGGAGCCCTGGCTGGGACCCGGGCAGTGCCGGCAGGGCAGTGGCTGTGCCTGCACACACAGAGCTTCCCTTGAGGAGCCACCAGCTGCTCCTGCCCTGGGGTTTGTGTCATCAGCTCCAGCGCTCCCTCCTCTCCCCATTGTTAGCAGGGACAATGACAGGGCTGAGGGAGAAAGGGCTTCCCCTGCTCTGAGGAGCCCACCCTGCCTGCCCACACCCGGGGCTGTGGCTCCTCCAGGCACTCAGCCAGCCCCGCTGCTTCCCTTCTCAGCATCACACCCGCAACACCTGCAGCAATGTCAACCTCATCTGCTGTACATGGTCACTCAGGGTTTGCTCCCAGCCCTTAATGACAAACTGGAGCAGAAGGGGATTTTCTAGTGCTTCCCAGGTAGCTCAATACCATTTTGTTGTCTACTCCTGCTTAGGCTGGAGAACCCACGGGTGTCTGGACTCTCACAGCAGAGCTGGGAGCCCAAGTGCCCCATCCCTTCTACTGCTGCCTTCAGGGACAGCAAGTGGGTCACTTCACATCCCTGGGGAGCAGTTTTGCCACAGAAAAACATATCCTTAAGAAATTCCTTCCTTTTTAGTCCAGGCCAACCCTCTGCTTTGAAATTAGTGTAGGAGGGATTGTGTATATAGACAGCAATGTCATAAAGAAGCACTGAGCTTTAGAAAGGAGAATCCCAAAGTTAGAAAAAAGTTAGAAATGAAAGGGGGAAAAAATTCAGGATTGTAGCAGGGAGAACTTACCCAGGCACAAAAAGAACTGTGCTAGTGAGTGCTCATCTCTCTGAGCTATTACTTATTATCCATTATCATTAATTATTTATTATCTATTATCACTATAAATCACTTACCTTTTGATTAGTTATTAATACCTACAGTACCTAAAACTCAGCAAGTAGAGGCCCTGCCACTCAGAGAATTCTCTAAGTTTGGCCAAGAAGCACAACAGACATGAGTAAAACCAGGTTTTGCTGAGGTTGCTCTCCTATTGCTGAGGAATTCACAGCTGGGAACCCCAGGAATAAACAAGAAAAGCCAACACATATGCTTAATACATCTTCCTTAAATGTTGAAGTCTTCATTGCAAATAGCAAAAACCTCCTGTCTGTATTTAATGGAAGAAATGTCTCCCCGTGGCTGAGGGAACTCGAGCATGTTCCAAAGCAGAAGCTACACAGCATCTGGTGTAACATTTATGCCTAAGGGGTTTGAGATCCTGCCAGTCAGCATTTGATTACAACTCACTCTCATATTCTTTTCAGATAATTCACAGAAATCTGCCCATAAGGTGTCAGCTACAGCAGTGATGGCACCTACCTGGACAAACAACATGGTAACAAACCTGCATTTAGGAACAGTAGGGATGGATAAACACCTCATGACATCACAATCTGCAGCGGCAGGGGAAAATGTTAAAGAAATACAGCAGAAGTGTAAAAGCATGAGAGAAGGTGTATGAGAAACTGAAAACCAGACACTGAAAAAGTATTTTATTGACAGAAAACAAGCTGGAGGAACTGAAACACCAGAAGTCACAGCTGCTGTTCCTGGAGAGAAAACAAAAAGATTTTGTTAGTAATAAAGAAAGGTTTTTACCCCAGTAAATTTGCTCTAAAAAAACAAAAAAGAGGTTAAGAGACAAGATCACCCTCTAAAGATAGGCAAAAATGCTAAAAGAGAAAGGCAAAAAGAGAGAAAAACAATTAATCAGCCCATGAAAACCGATGCCCTGCATCAGCAATTCTGGGTCAGAAAAGTTCTGAGGGAAGTTCCACACAGAAACTTCTCTGTCCCACACACCCCCCAGCAGCACAGAACTGCCCAAGCACAGGCTGGCTCACCTCAGCGTCGTCCCCGCTGCAGCCCCTTCCGCTGGCGGCAGCGAGGCCCTCTGGGCAAATGAGGCTGGGCATGTAAAGGGTGGCCAAAGAGGTTGCAGCCCTGCTTACAGGGGGCTGGAGCTGCTGCCTGGTCTGAGGGCAGGCCAGGCACACAGGCAGGGCAGCAGCAGGACAGGCAGCCCCGCAGCACAGGCACACACACCCAGGCCCTGGCTACAGGCGGGTCCCGGTGCCAGCGCTGCCACTAAGCGGCTCGGCTCTGTCCTCAGGAGCAAGGAAGGGGCCAGGCCGGGCCCCGTCTCTGCCTGCGGCTGGACAGGGCACCCCTGGCTGTCTCACAGAGCTCCTCTCCTCCTCCTGGGAAGTCTAAGCTACTCTACTCTATTCCTAAGGGGGACACACACACTGCCTCACTCACACGGACAGGGAGAGGGGAAGACACGAGGGCAAGGGGGCCAGGAGAGGGAGTGAGCTCTGTGCACACAGCCACAACGTGTGGGGGCCCTGCCGGCCTCTGAGCAGGAGACCAGGGCTCCAGGCCTGCCCCGAGGGGCTCTGAAGGGAAGCCACAAGGGCCTGAACATGCTGAGGGGCTGAAGGGCTGGCCAAGGGACAAAGGGCTGTGACACACCCTGAGTACAGGGGGTCGCGCTGGCATGGGGCACAAAGGCATTGGCCATGGGAAAAGGCCCTGCCCTGCTTACAGGGGGCCTGGGGGGAGACTCAATTTCCCTACTCGTGTTTGGAGACAGGGGCTGTCACCCTCCTTACAGGGTCGCCCCTCTCTGAAGACTGAAACCGCCTGGGGTTGGGGAAAAGGCCCTGCCCTGCTTACAGGGAGGCTTGGGGGTGCTCCATTTTCCCCCTTGGCTGCAGAGACCGGGCCTCTCACCCTCCTTACAGGGTGCCCCTCTCTCCGGGCAGCCAAATCAGAACAATGACAAAAGGCCAAAGGCACCAAAGCAATGACCCAGCCCTGGTTACAGGGAGGTCGCCCAGCACAAAAGGACTCAGGGCATCCTGAAGGTGCCCACCAGACTCCAAGGAATCTGTGCCCTGGAAATGCCAGGGATGCCATTTGACCAGGGGGTCTCACGTGCCACCTCTTGACCTCGAAGCCGCTGATCCTCTTGCTCTCTCTTGCCTCGCCGTTCCACTCTTGACCTCGAAGCTGCTGATCCTCCTGTTCTCTCTTGCCTCGCCGTTCCACTCTTGACCTCGAAGCCGCTGATCCTCCTGTTCTCTCTTGCCTCACCGGCTCTCACGATGTCTCTTCTTTCTTCCCCGATGGTTTCTGCCAAGGAACAAGGACACAGGTGTTACAATCTCCAGCTCCAACAACCAAAGGTGAACGGCAGCCATCAGCTCCAGAGGGAGCTCTGCAAAGCACCACTGGACCTCCCACACACCCCCCAGCAGCACAGAACTGCCCAAGCACAGGCTGGCTCACCTCAGCGTCGTCCCCACTGCAGCCCCTTCCGCTGGCGGCAGCGAGGCCCTCTGGGCAAATGAGGCTGGGCATGCACAGAGCGGCCAAAGAGGCTGCAGCCCTGCTTACAGGAGGCTGCAGCCATGCCTGCACTGAAAGGGCCTGGGACTCCAGGCCGCTGACCCCGACTTACAGGGTGGCCCTGGCCCCAAAGGCCCATGGAGCCTCCTTGCCTCTCATTCAGGGTACCCTGACCTGCTCCCTGCTGACAGAGGGGTCACCCCGTACAGGCTGCCAGCTGAGGGAGCAAAAGGCTCCCAGACCCAGACCCTGCTTACAGGCCGGGCAACACCCAGGCAGCCGCTCCACTCGGCCTTTTCCCCTGCGGGAACACGAAAGAGACTCAACAGCCAGGCAGCTGAGCTCAAGGCCTAATGCCAGGGACAGGGGGCCAGCCCTGAAGACTGGAAGATGTTGGGGACAGGGAAAAGGCCCTGCCCTGCTTACAGGGGGGCTTGGGGAAGGCTCAAATTCCCTCCTCTTCTTTGGAGACAGGGGCTCTCTCCCTCCTTACAGGGTCACTCCTCTCTGCAGGCAGACAAAGTAACACAATGACAAAAGGCCAAAGGCACCAAAGCAATGACCCAGCCCTGGTTACAGGGAGGTCGCCCAGCACAAAAGGACTCAGGGCACCCTGAAGGTGCCCACCAGACTCCAAGGAATCTGTGCCCTGGAAATGCCAGGGATGCCATTTGCCCAGGGGGTCTCACATGCCACCTCTTGACCTCGAAGCCGCTGATCCTCCTGTTCTCTCTTGCCTCGCCGGCTCTCACGATGTCTCTTCTTTCTTCCCCGATGGTTTCTGCCAAGGAACAAGGACACAGGTGTTACAGTCTCCAGCTCCAACAACCAAAGGTGAACGGCAGCCATCAGCTCCAGAGGGAGCTCTGCAAAGCACCACTGGACCTCCCACACACCCCCCAGCAGCACAGAACTGCCCAAGCACAGGCTGGCTCACCTCAGCTTCGTCCCCGCTGCAGCCCCTTCCGCTGGCGGCAGCGAGGCCCTCTGGGCAAATGAGGCTGGGCATGTAAAGGGTGGCCAAAGAGGTTGCAGCCCTGCTTACAGGGGGCTGGAGCTGCTGCCTGCTCTGAGAGCAGGCCAGGCACACTGGCAGGGCAGCAGCAGGACAGGCAGCCCCGCAGCACAGGCACACACACCCAGGCCCTGGCTACAGGCGGGTCCCGGTGCCAGCGCTGCCACTAAGCGGCTCAGCTCTGTCCTCAGGAGCAAGGAAGGGGCCAGGCCGGGCCCCGTCTCTGCCTGCGGCTGGGTAGGGCACCCCTGGCTGACTCACAGAGCTCCTCTCCTCCTCCTGGGAAGTCTAAGCTACTCTACTCTGTTCCTAAGGGGGACACACACACTGCCTCACTCACACGGACATGGAGAGGGGAAGACACGAGGGCAAGGGGGCCAGGAGAGGGAGTGAGCTCTGTGCACACAGCCACAACGTGTGGGGGCCCTGCCGGCCTCTGAGCAGGAGACCAGGGCTCCAGGCCTGCCCCGAGGGGCTCTGAAGGGAGGCCACAAGGGCCTGAACATGCTGAAGGGCTGAAGGGCTGGCCAAGGGACAAAGGGCTGTGACACACCCTGAGTACAGGGGGTCACGCTGGCATGGGGCACAAAGGCATTGGCCATGGGAAAAGGCCCTGCCCTGCTTACAGGGGGCCTGGGGGGAGACTCAATTTCCCTACTCGTGTTTGGAGACAGGGGCTGTCACCCTCCTTACAGGGTCGCCCCTCTCTGAAGACTGAAACCGCCTGGGGTTGGGGAAAAGGCCCTGCCCTGCTTACAGGGAGGCCTGGGGGTGCTCCATTTTCCCCCTTGGCTGCAGAGACCGGGCCTCTCACCCTCCTTACAGGGTGCCCCTCTCTCCGGGCAGCCAAATCAGAACAATGACAAAAGGCCAAAGGCACCAAAGCAATGACCCAGCCCTGGTTACAGGGAGGTCGCCCAGCACAAAAGGACTCAGGGCATCCTGAAGGTGCCCACCAGACTCCAAGGAATCTGTGCCCTGGAAATGCCAGGGATGCCATTTGCCCAGGGGGTCTCACGTGCCACCTCTTGACCTCGAAGCCGCTGATCCTCTTGCTCTCTCTTGCCTCGCCGTTCCACTCTTGACCTCAAAGCTGCTGATCCTCTTGCTCTCTCTTGCCTCGCCGTTCCACTCTTGACCTCGAAGCCGCTGATCCTCCTGTTCCCTCTTGCCTCGCCGGCTCTCACGATGTCTCTTCTTTCTTCCTCGATGGTTTCTGCCAAGGAACAAGGACACAGGTGTTACAATCTCAAGCTCCAACAATCAAAGGTGAACGGCAGCCATCAGCTCCAGAGGGAGCTCTGCAAAGCACCACTGGACCTCCCACACACCCCCCAGCAGCACAGAACTGCCCAAGCACAGGCTGGCTCACCTCAGCGTCGTCCCCGCTGCAGCCCCTTCCGCTGGCGGCAGCGAGGCCCTCTGGGCAAATGAGGCTGGGCATGCACAGAGCGGCCAAAGAGGCTGCAGCCCTGCTTACAGGAGGCTGCAGCCATGCCTGCACTGAAAGGGCCTGGGACTCCAGGCCGCTGACCCCGACTTACAGGGTGGCCCTGGCCCCAAAGGCCCATGGAGGCTCCTTGCCTCTCATTCAGGGTACCCTGACCTGCTCCCTGCTTACAGAGGGGTCACCCCGTACAGGCTGCCAGCTGAGGGAGCAAAAGGCTCCCAGACCCAGACCCTGCTTACAGGCCGGGCAACACCCAGGCAGCCGCTCCACTCGGCCTTTTCCCCTGCGGGAACACGAAAGAGACTCAACAGCCAGGCAGCTGAGCTCAAGGCCTAATGCCAGGGACAGGGGGCCAGCCCTGAAGACTGGAAGATGTTGGGGACAGGGAAAAGGCCCTGCCCTGCTTACAGGGGGGCTTGGGGAAGGCTCAAATTCCCTCCTCTTCTTTGGAGACAGGGGCTCTCTCCCTCCTTACAGGGTCACTCCTCTCTCCAGGCAGCCAAAGTAACACAATGACAAAAGGCCAAAGGCACCAAAGCAATGACCCAGCCCTGGTTACAGGGAGGTCGCCCAGCACAAAAGGACTCAGGGCATCCTGAAGGTGCCCACCAGACTCCAAGGAATCTGTGCCCTGGAAATGCCAGGGATGCCATTTGACCAGGGGGTCTCACGTGCCACCTCTTGACCTCGAAGCCGCTGATCCTCTTGCTCTCTCTTGCCTCGCCGTTCCACTCTTGACCTCGAAGCTGCTGATCCTCCTGTTCTCTCTTGCCTCGCCGTTCCACTCTTGACCTCGAAGCCGCTGATCCTCCTGTTCTCTCTTGCCTCACCGGCTCTCACGATGTCTCTTCTTTCTTCCCCGATGGTTTCTGCCAAGGAACAAGGACACAGGTGTTACAATCTCCAGCTCCAACAACCAAAGGTGAACGGCAGCCATCAGCTCCAGAGGGAGCTCTGCAAAGCACCACTGGACCTCCCACACACCCCCCAGCAGCACAGAACTGCCCAAGCACAGGCTGGCTCACCTCAGCGTCGTCCCCACTGCAGCCCCTTCCGCTGGCGGCAGCGAGGCCCTCTGGGCAAATGAGGCTGGGCATGCACAGAGCGGCCAAAGAGGCTGCAGCCCTGCTTACAGGAGGCTGCAGCCATGCCTGCACTGAAAGGGCCTGGGACTCCAGGCCGCTGACCCCGACTTACAGGGTGGCCCTGGCCCCAAAGGCCCATGGAGCCTCCTTGCCTCTCATTCAGGGTACCCTGACCTGCTCCCTGCTGACAGAGGGGTCACCCCGTACAGGCTGCCAGCTGAGGGAGCAAAAGGCTCCCAGACCCAGACCCTGCTTACAGGCCGGGCAACACCCAGGCAGCCGCTCCACTCGGCCTTTTCCCCTGCGGGAACACGAAAGAGACTCAACAGCCAGGCAGCTGAGCTCAAGGCCTAATGCCAGGGACAGGGGGCCAGCCCTGAAGACTGGAAGATGTTGGGGACAGGGAAAAGGCCCTGCCCTGCTTACAGGGGGGCTTGGGGAAGGCTCAAATTCCCTCCTCTTCTTTGGAGACAGGGGCTCTCTCCCTCCTTACAGGGTCACTCCTCTCTGCAGGCAGACAAAGTAACACAATGACAAAAGGCCAAAGGCACCAAAGCAATGACCCAGCCCTGGTTACAGGGAGGTCGCCCAGCACAAAAGGACTCAGGGCACCCTGAAGGTGCCCACCAGACTCCAAGGAATCTGTGCCCTGGAAATGCCAGGGATGCCATTTGCCCAGGGGGTCTCACATGCCACCTCTTGACCTCGAAGCCGCTGATCCTCCTGTTCTCTCTTGCCTCGCCGGCTCTCACGATGTCTCTTCTTTCTTCCCCGATGGTTTCTGCCAAGGAACAAGGACACAGGTGTTACAGTCTCCAGCTCCAACAACCAAAGGTGAACGGCAGCCATCAGCTCCAGAGGGAGCTCTGCAAAGCACCACTGGACCTCCCACACACCCCCCAGCAGCACAGAACTGCCCAAGCACAGGCTGGCTCACCTCAGCTTCGTCCCCGCTGCAGCCCCTTCCGCTGGCGGCAGCGAGGCCCTCTGGGCAAATGAGGCTGGGCATGTAAAGGGTGGCCAAAGAGGTTGCAGCCCTGCTTACAGGGGGCTGGAGCTGCTGCCTGCTCTGAGAGCAGGCCAGGCACACTGGCAGGGCAGCAGCAGGACAGGCAGCCCCGCAGCACAGGCACACACACCCAGGCCCTGGCTACAGGCGGGTCCCGGTGCCAGCGCTGCCACTAAGCGGCTCAGCTCTGTCCTCAGGAGCAAGGAAGGGGCCAGGCCGGGCCCCGTCTCTGCCTGCGGCTGGATAGGGCACCCCTGGCTGACTCACAGAGCTCCTCTCCTCCTCCTGGGAAGTCTAAGCTACTCTACTCTGTTCCTAAGGGGGACACACACACTGCCTCACTCACACGGACATGGAGAGGGGAAGACACGAGGGCAAGGGGGCCAGGAGAGGGAGTGAGCTCTGTGCACACAGCCACAACGTGTGGGGGCCCTGCCGGCCTCTGAGCAGGAGACCAGGGCTCCAGGCCTGCCCCGAGGGGCTCTGAAGGGAGGCCACAAGGGCCTGAACATGCTGAAGGGCTGAAGGGCTGGCCAAGGGACAAAGGGCTGTGACACACCCTGAGTACAGGGGGTCACGCTGGCATGGGGCACAAAGGCATTGGCCATGGGAAAAGGCCCTGCCCTGCTTACAGGGGGCCTGGGGGGAGACTCAATTTCCCTACTCGTGTTTGGAGACAGGGGCTGTCACCCTCCTTACAGGGTCGCCCCTCTCTGAAGACTGAAACCGCCTGGGGTTGGGGAAAAGGCCCTGCCCTGCTTACAGGGAGGCCTGGGGGTGCTCCATTTTCCCCCTTGGCTGCAGAGACCGGGCCTCTCACCCTCCTTACAGGGTGCCCCTCTCTCCGGGCAGCCAAATCAGAACAATGACAAAAGGCCAAAGGCACCAAAGCAATGACCCAGCCCTGGTTACAGGGAGGTCGCCCAGCACAAAAGGACTCAGGGCATCCTGAAGGTGCCCACCAGACTCCAAGGAATCTGTGCCCTGGAAATGCCAGGGATGCCATTTGCCCAGGGGGTCTCACGTGCCACCTCTTGACCTCGAAGCCGCTGATCCTCTTGCTCTCTCTTGCCTCGCCGTTCCACTCTTGACCTCAAAGCTGCTGATCCTCTTGCTCTCTCTTGCCTCGCCGTTCCACTCTTGACCTCGAAGCCGCTGATCCTCCTGTTCCCTCTTGCCTCGCCGGCTCTCACGATGTCTCTTCTTTCTTCCTCGATGGTTTCTGCCAAGGAACAAGGACACAGGTGTTACAATCTCAAGCTCCAACAATCAAAGGTGAACGGCAGCCATCAGCTCCAGAGGGAGCTCTGCAAAGCACCACTGGACCTCCCACACACCCCCCAGCAGCACAGAACTGCCCAAGCACAGGCTGGCTCACCTCAGCGTCGTCCCCGCTGCAGCCCCTTCCGCTGGCGGCAGCGAGGCCCTCTGGGCAAATGAGGCTGGGCATGCACAGAGCGGCCAAAGAGGCTGCAGCCCTGCTTACAGGAGGCTGCAGCCATGCCTGCACTGAAAGGGCCTGGGACTCCAGGCCGCTGACCCCGACTTACAGGGTGGCCCTGGCCCCAAAGGCCCATGGAGGCTCCTTGCCTCTCATTCAGGGTACCCTGACCTGCTCCCTGCTTACAGAGGGGTCACCCCGTACAGGCTGCCAGCTGAGGGAGCAAAAGGCTCCCAGACCCAGACCCTGCTTACAGGCCGGGCAACACCCAGGCAGCCGCTCCACTCGGCCTTTTCCCCTGCGGGAACACGAAAGAGACTCAACAGCCAGGCAGCTGAGCTCAAGGCCTAATGCCAGGGACAGGGGGCCAGCCCTGAAGACTGGAAGATGTTGGGGACAGGGAAAAGGCCCTGCCCTGCTTACAGGGGGGCTTGGGGAAGGCTCAAATTCCCTCCTCTTCTTTGGAGACAGGGGCTCTCTCCCTCCTTACAGGGTCACTCCTCTCTCCAGGCAGCCAAAGTAACACAATGACAAAAGGCCAAAGGCACCAAAGCAATGACCCAGCCCTGGTTACAGGGAGGTCGCCCAGCACAAAAGGACTCAGGGCACCCTGAAGGTGCCCACCAGACTCCAAGGAATCTGTGCCCTGGAAATGCCAGGGATGCCATTTGCCCAGGGGGTCTCACATGCCACCTCTTGACCTCGAAGCCGCTGATCCTCCTGTTCTCTCTTGCCTCGCCGGCTCTCACGATGTCTCTTCTTTCTTCCCCGATGGTTTCTGCCAAGGAACAAGGACACAGGTGTTACAATCTCCAGCTCCAACAACCAAAGGTGAACGGCAGCCATCAGCTCCAGAGGGAGCTCTGCAAAGCACCACTGGACCTCCCACACACCCCCCAGCAGCACAGAACTGCCCAAGCACAGGCTGGCTCACCTCAGCTTCGTCCCCGCTGCAGCCCCTTCCGCTGGCGGCAGCGAGGCCCTCTGGGCAAATGAGGCTGGGCATGTAAAGGGTGGCCAAAGAGGTTGCAGCCCTGCTTACAGGGGGCTGGAGCTGCTGCCTGCTCTGAGAGCAGGCCAGGCACACTGGCAGGGCAGCAGCAGGACAGGCAGCCCCGCAGCACAGGCACACACACCCAGGCCCTGGCTACAGGCGGGTCCCGGTGCCAGCGCTGCCACTAAGCGGCTCAGCTCTGTCCTCAGGAGCAAGGAAGGGGCCAGGCCGGGCCCCGTCTCTGCCTGCGGCTGGATAGGGCACCCCTGGCTGACTCACAGAGCTCCTCTCCTCCTCCTGGGAAGTCTAAGCTACTCTACTCTGTTCCTAAGGGGGACACACACACTGCCTCACTCACACGGACATGGAGAGGGGAAGACACGAGGGCAAGGGGGCCAGGAGAGGGAGTGAGCTCTGTGCACACAGCCACAACGTGTGGGGGCCCTGCCGGCCTCTGAGCAGGAGACCAGGGCTCCAGGCCTGCCCCGAGGGGCTCTGAAGGGAGGCCACAAGGGCCTGAACATGCTGAAGGGCTGAAGGGCTGGCCAAGGGACAAAGGGCTGTGACACACCCTGAGTACAGGGGGTCACGCTGGCATGGGGCACAAAGGCATTGGCCATGGGAAAAGGCCCTGCCCTGCTTACAGGGGGCCTGGGGGGAGACTCAATTTCCCTACTCGTGTTTGGAGACAGGGGCTGTCACCCTCCTTACAGGGTCGCCCCTCTCTGAAGACTGAAACCGCCTGGGGTTGGGGAAAAGGCCCTGCCCTGCTTACAGGGAGGCCTGGGGGTGCTCCATTTTCCCCCTTGGCTGCAGAGACCGGGCCTCTCACCCTCCTTACAGGGTGCCCCTCTCTCCGGGCAGCCAAATCAGAACAATGACAAAAGGCCAAAGGCACCAAAGCAATGACCCAGCCCTGGTTACAGGGAGGTCGCCCAGCACAAAAGGACTCAGGGCATCCTGAAGGTGCCCACCAGACTCCAAGGAATCTGTGCCCTGGAAATGCCAGGGATGCCATTTGCCCAGGGGGTCTCACGTGCCACCTCTTGACCTCGAAGCCGCTGATCCTCTTGCTCTCTCTTGCCTCGCCGTTCCACTCTTGACCTCAAAGCTGCTGATCCTCTTGCTCTCTCTTGCCTCGCCGTTCCACTCTTGACCTCGAAGCCGCTGATCCTCCTGTTCCCTCTTGCCTCGCCGGCTCTCACGATGTCTCTTCTTTCTTCCTCGATGGTTTCTGCCAAGGAACAAGGACACAGGTGTTACAATCTCAAGCTCCAACAATCAAAGGTGAACGGCAGCCATCAGCTCCAGAGGGAGCTCTGCAAAGCACCACTGGACCTCCCACACACCCCCCAGCAGCACAGAACTGCCCAAGCACAGGCTGGCTCACCTCAGCGTCGTCCCCGCTGCAGCCCCTTCCGCTGGCGGCAGCGAGGCCCTCTGGGCAAATGAGGCTGGGCATGCACAGAGCGGCCAAAGAGGCTGCAGCCCTGCTTACAGGAGGCTGCAGCCATGCCTGCACTGAAAGGGCCTGGGACTCCAGGCCGCTGACCCCGACTTACAGGGTGGCCCTGGCCCCAAAGGCCCATGGAGGCCTCCTTGCCTCTCATTCAGGGTACCCTGACCTGCTCCCTGCTTACAGAGGGGTCACCCCGTACAGGCTGCCAGCTGAGGGAGCAAAAGGCTCCCAGACCCAGACCCTGCTTACAGGCCGGGCAACACCCAGGCAGCCGCTCCACTCGGCCTTTTCCCCTGCGGGAACACGAAAGAGACTCAACAGCCAGGCAGCTGAGCTCAAGGCCTAATGCCAGGGACAGGGGGCCAGCCCTGAAGACTGGAAGATGTTGGGGACAGGGAAAAGGCCCTGCCCTGCTTACAGGGGGGCTTGGGGAAGGCTCAAATTCCCTCCTCTTCTTTGGAGACAGGGGCTCTCTCCCTCCTTACAGGGTCACTCCTCTCTCCAGGCAGCCAAAGTAACACAATGACAAAAGGCCAAAGGCACCAAAGCAATGACCCAGCCCTGGTTACAGGGAGGTCGCCCAGCACAAAAGGACTCAGGGCACCCTGAAGGTGCCCACCAGACTCCAAGGAATCTGTGCCCTGGAAATGCCAGGGATGCCATTTGCCCAGGGGGTCTCACATGCCACCTCTTGACCTCGAAGCCGCTGATCCTCCTGTTCTCTCTTGCCTCGCCGGCTCTCACGATGTCTCTTCTTTCTTCCCCGATGGTTTCTGCCAAGGAACAAGGACACAGGTGTTACAATCTCCAGCTCCAACAACCAAAGGTGAACGGCAGCCATCAGCTCCAGAGGGAGCTCTGCAAAGCACCACTGGACCTCCCACACACCCCCCAGCAGCACAGAACTGCCCAAGCACAGGCTGGCTCACCTCAGCGTCGTCCCTGCTGCAGCCCCTTCCGCTGGCGGCAGCGAGGCCCTCTGGGCAAATGAGGCTGGGCATGCACAGAGCGGCCAAAGAGGCTGCAGCCCTGCTTACAGGAGGCTGCAGCCATGCCTGCACTGAAAGGGCCTGGGACTCCAGGCCGCTGACCCCGACTTACAGGGTGGCCCTGGCCCCAAAGGCCCGTGGAGCCTCCTTGCCTCTCATTCAGGGTACCCTGACCTGCTCCCTGCTTACAGAGGGGTCACCCCGTACAGGCTGCCAGCTGAGGGAGCAAAAGGCTCCCAGACCCAGACCCTGCTTACAGGCCGGGCAACACCCAGGCAGCCGCTCCACTCGGCCTTTTCCCCTGCGGGAACACGAAAGAGACTCAACAGCCAGGCAGCTGAGCTCAAGGCCTAATGCCAGGGACAGGGGGCCAGCCCTGAAGACTGGAAGATGTTGGGGACAGGGAAAAGGCCCTGCCCTGCTTACAGGGGGGCTTGGGGAAGGCTCAAATTGCCTCCTCTTCTTTGGAGACAGGGGCTCTCTCCCTCCTTACAGGGTCACTCCTCTCTCCAGGCAGCCAAAGTAACACAATGACAAAAGGCCAAAGGCACCAAAGCAATGACCCAGCCCTGGTTACAGGGAGGTCGCCCAGCACAAAAGGACTCAGGGCACCCTGAAGGTGCCCACCAGACTCCAAGGAATCTGTGCCCTGGAAATGCCAGGGATGCCATTTGCCCAGGGGGTCTCACATGCCACCTCTTGACCTCGAAGCCGCTGATCCTCCTGTTCTCTCTTGCCTCGCCGGCTCTCACGATGTCTCTTCTTTCTTCCCCGATGGTTTCTGCCAAGGAACAAGGACACAGGTGTTACAGTCTCCAGCTCCAACAACCAAAGGTGAACGGCAGCCATCAGCTCCAGAGGGAGCTCTGCAAAGCACCACTGGACCTCCCACACACCCCCCAGCAGCACAGAACTGCCCAAGCACAGGCTGGCTCACCTCAGCTTCGTCCCCGCTGCAGCCCCTTCCGCTGGCGGCAGCGAGGCCCTCTGGGCAAATGAGGCTGGGCATGTAAAGGGTGGCCAAAGAGGTTGCAGCCCTGCTTACAGGGGGCTGGAGCTGCTGCCTGCTCTGAGAGCAGGCCAGGCACACTGGCAGGGCAGCAGCAGGACAGGCAGCCCCGCAGCACAGGCACACACACCCAGGCCCTGGCTACAGGCGGGTCCCGGTGCCAGCGCTGCCACTAAGCGGCTCAGCTCTGTCCTCAGGAGCAAGGAAGGGGCCAGGCCGGGCCCCGTCTCTGCCTGCGGCTGGATAGGGCACCCCTGGCTGACTCACAGAGCTCCTCTCCTCCTCCTGGGAAGTCTAAGCTACTCTACTCTGTTCCTAAGGGGGACACACACACTGCCTCACTCACACAGACAGGGAGAGGGGAAGACACGAGGGCAAGGGGGCCAGGAGAGGGAGTGAGCTCTGTGCACACAGCCACAACGTGTGGGGGCCCTGCCGGCCTCTGAGCAGGAGACCAGGGCTCCAGGCCTGCCCCGAGGGGCTCTGAAGGGAGGCCACAAGGGCCTGAACATGCTGAAGGGCTGAAGGGCTGGCCAAGGGACAAAGGGCTGTGACACACCCTGAGTACAGGGGGTCACGCTGGCATGGGGCACAAAGGCATTGGCCATGGGAAAAGGCCCTGCCCTGCTTACAGGGGGCCTGGGGGGAGACTCAATTTCCCTACTCGTGTTTGGAGACAGGGGCTGTCACCCTCCTTACAGGGTCGCCCCTCTCTGAAGACTGAAACCGCCTGGGGTTGGGGAAAAGGCCCTGCCCTGCTTACAGGGAGGCCTGGGGGTGCTCCATTTTCCCCCTTGGCTGCAGAGACCGGGCCTCTCACCCTCCTTACAGGGTGCCCCTCTCTCCGGGCAGCCAAATCAGAACAATGACAAAAGGCCAAAGGCACCAAAGCAATGACCCAGCCCTGGTTACAGGGAGGTCGCCCAGCACAAAAGGACTCAGGGCATCCTGAAGGTGCCCACCAGACTCCAAGGAATCTGTGCCCTGGAAATGCCAGGGATGCCATTTGCCCAGGGGGTCTCACGTGCCACCTCTTGACCTCGAAGCCGCTGATCCTCTTGCTCTCTCTTGCCTCGCCGTTCCACTCTTGACCTCAAAGCTGCTGATCCTCTTGCTCTCTCTTGCCTCGCCGTTCCACTCTTGACCTCGAAGCCGCTGATCCTCCTGTTCTCTCTTGCCTCGCCGGCTCTCACGATGTCTCTTCTTTCTTCCTCGATGGTTTCTGCCAAGGAACAAGGACACAGGTGTTACAATCTCAAGCTCCAACAATCAAAGGTGAACGGCAGCCATCAGCTCCAGAGGGAGCTCTGCAAAGCACCACTGGACCTCCCACACACCCCCCAGCAGCACAGAACTGCCCAAGCACAGGCTGGCTCACCTCAGCGTCGTCCCCGCTGCAGCCCCTTCCGCTGGCGGCAGCGAGGCCCTCTGGGCAAATGAGGCTGGGCATGCACAGAGCGGCCAAAGAGGCTGCAGCCCTGCTTACAGGAGGCTGCAGCCATGCCTGCACTGAAAGGGCCTGGGACTCCAGGCCGCTGACCCCGACTTACAGGGTGGCCCTGGCCCCAAAGGCCCATGGAGGCTCCTTGCCTCTCATTCAGGGTACCCTGACCTGCTCCCTGCTTACAGAGGGGTCACCCCGTACAGGCTGCCAGCTGAGGGAGCAAAAGGCTCCCAGACCCAGACCCTGCTTACAGGCCGGGCAACACCCAGGCAGCCGCTCCACTCGGCCTTTTCCCCTGCGGGAACACGAAAGAGACTCAACAGCCAGGCAGCTGAGCTCAAGGCCTAATGCCAGGGACAGGGGGCCAGCCCTGAAGACTGGAAGATGTTGGGGACAGGGAAAAGGCCCTGCCCTGCTTACAGGGGGGCTTGGGGAAGGCTCAAATTCCCTCCTCTTCTTTGGAGACAGGGGCTCTCTCCCTCCTTACAGGGTCACTCCTCTCTCCAGGCAGCCAAAGTAACACAATGACAAAAGGCCAAAGGCACCAAAGCAATGACCCAGCCCTGGTTACAGGGAGGTCGCCCAGCACAAAAGGACTCAGGGCACCCTGAAGGTGCCCACCAGACTCCAAGGAATCTGTGCCCTGGAAATGCCAGGGATGCCATTTGCCCAGGGGGTCTCACATGCCACCTCTTGACCTCGAAGCCGCTGATCCTCCTGTTCTCTCTTGCCTCGCCGGCTCTCACGATGTCTCTTCTTTCTTCCCCGATGGTTTCTGCCAAGGAACAAGGACACAGGTGTTACAATCTCCAGCTCCAACAACCAAAGGTGAACGGCAGCCATCAGCTCCAGAGGGAGCTCTGCAAAGCACCACTGGACCTCCCACACACCCCCCAGCAGCACAGAACTGCCCAAGCACAGGCTGGCTCACCTCAGCGTCGTCCCCGCTGCAGCCCCTTCCGCTGGTGGCAGCGAGGCCCTCTGGGCAAATGAGGCTGGGCATGCACAGAGCGGCCAAAGAGGCTGCAGCCCTGCTTACAGGAGGCTGCAGCCATGCCTGCACTGAAAGGGCCTGGGACTCCAGGCCGCTGACCCCGACTTACAGGGTGGCCCTGGCCCCAAAGGCCCGTGGAGCCTCCTTGCCTCTCATTCAGGGTACCCTGACCTGCTCCCTGCTTACAGAGGGGTCACCCCGTACAGGCTGCCAGCTGAGGGAGCAAAAGGCTCCCAGACCCAGACCCTGCTTACAGGCCGGGCAACACCCAGGCAGCCGCTCCACTCGGCCTTTTCCCCTGCGGGAACACGAAAGAGACTCAACAGCCAGGCAGCTGAGCTCAAGGCCTAATGCCAGGGACAGGGGGCCAGCCCTGAAGACTGGAAGATGTTGGGGACAGGGAAAAGGCCCTGCCCTGCTTACAGGGGGGCTTGGGGAAGGCTCAAATTGCCTCCTCTTCTTTGGAGACAGGGGCTCTCTCCCTCCTTACAGGGTCACTCCTCTCTCCAGGCAGCCAAAGTAACACAATGACAAAAGGCCAAAGGCACCAAAGCAATGACCCAGCCCTGGTTACAGGGAGGTCGCCCAGCACAAAAGGACTCAGGGCACCCTGAAGGTGCCCACCAGACTCCAAGGAATCTGTGCCCTGGAAATGCCAGGGATGCCATTTGCCCAGGGGGTCTCACATGCCACCTCTTGACCTCGAAGCCGCTGATCCTCCTGTTCTCTCTTGCCTCGCCGGCTCTCACGATGTCTCTTCTTTCTTCCCGATGGTTTCTGCCAAGGAACAAGGACACAGGTGTTACAGTCTCCAGCTCCAACAACCAAAGGTGAACGGCAGCCATCAGCTCCAGAGGGAGCTCTGCAAAGCACCACTGGACCTCCCACACACCCCCCAGCAGCACAGAACTGCCCAAGCACAGGCTGGCTCACCTCAGCTTCGTCCCCGCTGCAGCCCCTTCCGCTGGCGGCAGCGAGGCCCTCTGGGCAAATGAGGCTGGGCATGTAAAGGGTGGCCAAAGAGGTTGCAGCCCTGCTTACAGGGGGCTGGAGCTGCTGCCTGCTCTGAGAGCAGGCCAGGCACACTGGCAGGGCAGCAGCAGGACAGGCAGCCCCGCAGCACAGGCACACACACCCAGGCCCTGGCTACAGGCGGGTCCCGGTGCCAGCGCTGCCACTAAGCGGCTCAGCTCTGTCCTCAGGAGCAAGGAAGGGGCCAGGCCGGGCCCCGTCTCTGCCTGCGGCTGGATAGGGCACCCCTGGCTGACTCACAGAGCTCCTCTCCTCCTCCTGGGAAGTCTAAGCTACTCTACTCTGTTCCTAAGGGGGACACACACACTGCCTCACTCACACGGACATGGAGAGGGGAAGACACGAGGGCAAGGGGGCCAGGAGAGGGAGTGAGCTCTGTGCACACAGCCACAACGTGTGGGGGCCCTGCCGGCCTCTGAGCAGGAGACCAGGGCTCCAGGCCTGCCCCGAGGGGCTCTGAAGGGAGGCCACAAGGGCCTGAACATGCTGAGGGCTGAAGGGCTGGCCAAGGGACAAAGGGCTGTGACACACCCTGAGTACAGGGGGTCACGCTGGCATGGGGCACAAAGGCATTGGCCATGGGAAAAGGCCCTGCCCTGCTTACAGGGGGCCTGGGGGGAGACTCAATTTCCCTACTCGTGTTTGGAGACAGGGGCTGTCACCCTCCTTACAGGGTCGCCCCTCTCTGAAGACTGAAACCGCCTGGGGTTGGGGAAAAGGCCCTGCCCTGCTTACAGGGAGGCCTGGGGGTGCTCCATTTTCCCCCTTGGCTGCAGAGACCGGGCCTCTCACCCTCCTTACAGGGTGCCCCTCTCTCCGGGCAGCCAAATCAGAACAATGACAAAAGGCCAAAGGCACCAAAGCAATGACCCAGCCCTGGTTACAGGGAGGTCGCCCAGCACAAAAGGACTCAGGGCATCCTGAAGGTGCCCACCAGACTCCAAGGAATCTGTGCCCTGGAAATGCCAGGGATGCCATTTGCCCAGGGGGTCTCACGTGCCACCTCTTGACCTCGAAGCCGCTGATCCTCTTGCTCTCTCTTGCCTCGCCGTTCCACTCTTGACCTCAAAGCTGCTGATCCTCTTGCTCTCTCTTGCCTCGCCGTTCCACTCTTGACCTCGAAGCCGCTGATCCTCCTGTTCCCTCTTGCCTCGCCGGCTCTCACGATGTCTCTTCTTTCTTCCTCGATGGTTTCTGCCAAGGAACAAGGACACAGGTGTTACAATCTCAAGCTCCAACAATCAAAGGTGAACGGCAGCCATCAGCTCCAGAGGGAGCTCTGCAAAGCACCACTGGACCTCCCACACACCCCCCAGCAGCACAGAACTGCCCAAGCACAGGCTGGCTCACCTCAGCGTCGTCCCCGCTGCAGCCCCTTCCGCTGGCGGCAGCGAGGCCCTCTGGGCAAATGAGGCTGGGCATGCACAGAGCGGCCAAAGAGGCTGCAGCCCTGCTTACAGGAGGCTGCAGCCATGCCTGCACTGAAAGGGCCTGGGACTCCAGGCCGCTGACCCCGACTTACAGGGTGGCCCTGGCCCCAAAGGCCCGTGGAGCCTCCTTGCCTCTCATTCAGGGTACCCTGACCTGCTCCCTGCTTACAGAGGGGTCACCCCGTACAGGCTGCCAGCTGAGGGAGCAAAAGGCTCCCAGACCCAGACCCTGCTTACAGGCCGGGCAACACCCAGGCAGCCGCTCCACTCGGCCTTTTCCCCTGCGGGAACACGAAAGAGACTCAACAGCCAGGCAGCTGAGCTCAAGGCCTAATGCCAGGGACAGGGGGCCAGCCCTGAAGACTGGAAGATGTTGGGGACAGGGAAAAGGCCCTGCCCTGCTTACAGGGGGGCTTGGGGAAGGCTCAAATTCCCTCCTCTTCTTTGGAGACAGGGGCTCTCTCCCTCCTTACAGGGTCACTCCTCTCTCCAGGCAGCCAAAGTAACACAATGACAAAAGGCCAAAGGCACCAAAGCAATGACCCAGCCCTGGTTACAGGGAGGTCGCCCAGCACAAAAGGACTCAGGGCACCCTGAAGGTGCCCACCAGACTCCAAGGAATCTGTGCCCTGGAAATGCCAGGGATGCCATTTGCCCAGGGGGTCTCACATGCCACCTCTTGACCTCGAAGCCGCTGATCCTCCTGTTCTCTCTTGCCTCGCCGGCTCTCACGATGTCTCTTCTTTCTTCCCCGATGGTTTCTGCCAAGGAACAAGGACACAGGTGTTACAATCTCCAGCTCCAACAGCCAAAGGTGAACGGCAGCCATCAGCTCCAGAGGGAGCTCTGCAAAGCACCACTGGACCTCCCACACACCCCCCAGCAGCACAGAACTGCCCAAGCACAGGCTGGCTCACCTCAGCGTCGTCCCCGCTGCAGCCCCTTCCGCTGGCGGCAGCGAGGCCCTCTGGGCAAATGAGGCTGGGCATGCACAGAGCGGCCAAAGAGGCTGCAGCCCTGCTTACAGGAGGCTGCAGCCATGCCTGCACTGAAAGGGCCTGGGACTCCAGGCCGCTGACCCCGACTTACAGGGTGGCCCTGGCCCCAAAGGCCCGTGGAGCCTCCTTGCCTCTCATTCAGGGTACCCTGACCTGCTCCCTGCTTACAGAGGGGTCACCCCGTACAGGCTGCCAGCTGAGGGAGCAAAAGGCTCCCAGACCCAGACCCTGCTTACAGGCCGGGCAACACCCAGGCAGCCGCTCCACTCGGCCTTTTCCCCTGCGGGAACACGAAAGAGACTCAACAGCCAGGCAGCTGAGCTCAAGGCCTAATGCCAGGGACAGGGGGCCAGCCCTGAAGACTGGAAGATGTTGGGGACAGGGAAAAGGCCCTGCCCTGCTTACAGGGGGGCTTGGGGAAGGCTCAAATTGCCTCCTCTTCTTTGGAGACAGGGGCTCTCTCCCTCCTTACAGGGTCACTCCTCTCTCCAGGCAGCCAAAGTAACACAATGACAAAAGGCCAAAGGCACCAAAGCAATGACCCAGCCCTGGTTACAGGGAGGTCGCCCAGCACAAAAGGACTCAGGGCACCCTGAAGGTGCCCACCAGACTCCAAGGAATCTGTGCCCTGGAAATGCCAGGGATGCCATTTGCCCAGGGGGTCTCACATGCCACCTCTTGACCTCGAAGCCGCTGATCCTCCTGTTCTCTCTTGCCTCGCCGGCTCTCACGATGTCTCTTCTTTCTTCCCCGATGGTTTCTGCCAAGGAACAAGGACACAGGTGTTACAGTCTCCAGCTCCAACAACCAAAGGTGAACGGCAGCCATCAGCTCCAGAGGGAGCTCTGCAAAGCACCACTGGACCTCCCACACACCCCCCAGCAGCACAGAACTGCCCAAGCACAGGCTGGCTCACCTCAGCTTCGTCCCCGCTGCAGCCCCTTCCGCTGGCGGCAGCGAGGCCCTCTGGGCAAATGAGGCTGGGCATGTAAAGGGTGGCCAAAGAGGTTGCAGCCCTGCTTACAGGGGGCTGGAGCTGCTGCCTGCTCTGAGAGCAGGCCAGGCACACTGGCAGGGCAGCAGCAGGACAGGCAGCCCCGCAGCACAGGCACACACACCCAGGCCCTGGCTACAGGCGGGTCCCGGTGCCAGCGCTGCCACTAAGCGGCTCAGCTCTGTCCTCAGGAGCAAGGAAGGGGCCAGGCCGGGCCCCGTCTCTGCCTGCGGCTGGATAGGGCACCCCTGGCTGACTCACAGAGCTCCTCTCCTCCTCCTGGGAAGTCTAAGCTACTCTACTCTGTTCCTAAGGGGGACACACACACTGCCTCACTCACACGGACATGGAGAGGGGAAGACACGAGGGCAAGGGGGCCAGGAGAGGGAGTGAGCTCTGTGCACACAGCCACAACGTGTGGGGGCCCTGCCGGCCTCTGAGCAGGAGACCAGGGCTCCAGGCCTGCCCCGAGGGGCTCTGAAGGGAGGCCACAAGGGCCTGAACATGCTGAAGGGCTGAAGGGCTGGCCAAGGGACAAAGGGCTGTGACACACCCTGAGTACAGGGGGTCACGCTGGCATGGGGCACAAAGGCATTGGCCATGGGAAAAGGCCCTGCCCTGCTTACAGGGGGCCTGGGGGGAGACTCAATTTCCCTACTCGTGTTTGGAGACAGGGGCTGTCACCCTCCTTACAGGGTCGCCCCTCTCTGAAGACTGAAACCGCCTGGGGTTGGGGAAAAGGCCCTGCCCTGCTTACAGGGAGGCCTGGGGGTGCTCCATTTTCCCCCTTGGCTGCAGAGACCGGGCCTCTCACCCTCCTTACAGGGTGCCCCTCTCTCCGGGCAGCCAAATCAGAACAATGACAAAAGGCCAAAGGCACCAAAGCAATGACCCAGCCCTGGTTACAGGGAGGTCGCCCAGCACAAAAGGACTCAGGGCATCCTGAAGGTGCCCACCAGACTCCAAGGAATCTGTGCCCTGGAAATGCCAGGGATGCCATTTGCCCAGGGGGTCTCACGTGCCACCTCTTGACCTCGAAGCCGCTGATCCTCTTGCTCTCTCTTGCCTCGCCGTTCCACTCTTGACCTCAAAGCTGCTGATCCTCTTGCTCTCTCTTGCCTCGCCGTTCCACTCTTGACCTCGAAGCCGCTGATCCTCCTGTTCCCTCTTGCCTCGCCGGCTCTCACGATGTCTCTTCTTTCTTCCTCGATGGTTTCTGCCAAGGAACAAGGACACAGGTGTTACAATCTCAAGCTCCAACAATCAAAGGTGAACGGCAGCCATCAGCTCCAGAGGGAGCTCTGCAAAGCACCACTGGACCTCCCACACACCCCCCAGCAGCACAGAACTGCCCAAGCACAGGCTGGCTCACCTCAGCGTCGTCCCCGCTGCAGCCCCTTCCGCTGGCGGCAGCGAGGCCCTCTGGGCAAATGAGGCTGGGCATGCACAGAGCGGCCAAAGAGGCTGCAGCCCTGCTTACAGGAGGCTGCAGCCATGCCTGCACTGAAAGGGCCTGGGACTCCAGGCCGCTGACCCCGACTTACAGGGTGGCCCTGGCCCCAAAGGCCCGTGGAGCCTCCTTGCCTCTCATTCAGGGTACCCTGACCTGCTCCCTGCTTACAGAGGGGTCACCCCGTACAGGCTGCCAGCTGAGGGAGCAAAAGGCTCCCAGACCCAGACCCTGCTTACAGGCCGGGCAACACCCAGGCAGCCGCTCCACTCGGCCTTTTCCCCTGCGGGAACACGAAAGAGACTCAACAGCCAGGCAGCTGAGCTCAAGGCCTAATGCCAGGGACAGGGGGCCAGCCCTGAAGACTGGAAGATGTTGGGGACAGGGAAAAGGCCCTGCCCTGCTTACAGGGGGGCTTGGGGAAGGCTCAAATTGCCTCCTCTTCTTTGGAGACAGGGGCTCTCTCCCTCCTTACAGGGTCACTCCTCTCTCCAGGCAGCCAAAGTAACACAATGACAAAAGGCCAAAGGCACCAAAGCAATGACCCAGCCCTGGTTACAGGGAGGTCGCCCAGCACAAAAGGACTCAGGGCACCCTGAAGGTGCCCACCAGACTCCAAGGAATCTGTGCCCTGGAAATGCCAGGGATGCCATTTGCCCAGGGGGTCTCACATGCCACCTCTTGACCTCGAAGCCGCTGATCCTCCTGTTCTCTCTTGCCTCGCCGGCTCTCACGATGTCTCTTCTTTCTTCCCCGATGGTTTCTGCCAAGGAACAAGGACACAGGTGTTACAATCTCCAGCTCCAACAACCAAAGGTGAACGGCAGCCATCAGCTCCAGAGGGAGCTCTGCAAAGCACCACTGGACCTCCCACACACCCCCCAGCAGCACAGAACTGCCCAAGCACAGGCTGGCTCACCTCAGCTTCGTCCCCGCTGCAGCCCCTTCCGCTGGCGGCAGCGAGGCCCTCTGGGCAAATGAGGCTGGGCATGTAAAGGGTGGCCAAAGAGGTTGCAGCCCTGCTTACAGGGGGCTGGAGCTGCTGCCTGCTCTGAGAGCAGGCCAGGCACACTGGCAGGGCAGCAGCAGGACAGGCAGCCCCGCAGCACAGGCACACACACCCAGGCCCTGGCTACAGGCGGGTCCCGGTGCCAGCGCTGCCACTAAGCGGCTCAGCTCTGTCCTCAGGAGCAAGGAAGGGGCCAGGCCGGGCCCCGTCTCTGCCTGCGGCTGGATAGGGCACCCCTGGCTGACTCACAGAGCTCCTCTCCTCCTCCTGGGAAGTCTAAGCTACTCTACTCTGTTCCTAAGGGGGACACACACACTGCCTCACTCACACGGACATGGAGAGGGGAAGACACGAGGGCAAGGGGGCCAGGAGAGGGAGTGAGCTCTGTGCACAGAGCCACAACGTGTGGGGGCCCTGCCGGCCTCTGAGCAGGAGACCAGGGCTCCAGGCCTGCCCCGAGGGACTCTGAAGGGAGGCCACAAGGGCCTGAACATGCTGAGGGGCTGAAGGGCTGGCCAAGGGACAAAGGGCTGTGACACACCCTGAGTACAGGGGGTCACGCTGGCATGGGGCACAAAGGCATTGGCCATGGGAAAAGGCCCTGCCCTGCTTACAGGGGGCCTGGGGGGAGACTCAATTTCCCTACTCGTGTTTGGAGACAGGGGCTGTCACCCTCCTTACAGGGTCGCCCCTCTCTGAAGACTGAAACCGCCTGGGGTTGGGGAAAAGGCCCTGCCCTGCTTACAGGGAGGCCTGGGGGTGCTCCATTTTCCCCCTTGGCTGCAGAGACCGGGCCTCTCACCCTCCTTACAGGGTGCCCCTCTCTCCGGGCAGCCAAATCAGAACAATGACAAAAGGCCAAAGGCACCAAAGCAATGACCCAGCCCTGGTTACAGGGAGGTCGCCCAGCACAAAAGGACTCAGGGCATCCTGAAGGTGCCCACCAGACTCCAAGGAATCTGTGCCCTGGAAATGCCAGGGATGCCATTTGCCCAGGGGGTCTCACGTGCCACCTCTTGACCTCGAAGCCGCTGATCCTCTTGCTCTCTCTTGCCTCGCCGTTCCACTCTTGACCTCAAAGCTGCTGATCCTCTTGCTCTCTCTTGCCTCGCCGTTCCACTCTTGACCTCGAAGCCGCTGATCCTCCTGTTCCCTCTTGCCTCGCCGGCTCTCACGATGTCTCTTCTTTCTTCCTCGATGGTTTCTGCCAAGGAACAAGGACACAGGTGTTACAATCTCAAGCTCCAACAATCAAAGGTGAACGGCAGCCATCAGCTCCAGAGGGAGCTCTGCAAAGCACCACTGGACCTCCCACACACCCCCCAGCAGCACAGAACTGCCCAAGCACAGGCTGGCTCACCTCAGCGTCGTCCCCGCTGCAGCCCCTTCCGCTGGCGGCAGCGAGGCCCTCTGGGCAAATGAGGCTGGGCATGCACAGAGCGGCCAAAGAGGCTGCAGCCCTGCTTACAGGAGGCTGCAGCCATGCCTGCACTGAAAGGGCCTGGGACTCCAGGCCGCTGACCCCGACTTACAGGGTGGCCCTGGCCCCAAAGGCCCGTGGAGCCTCCTTGCCTCTCATTCAGGGTACCCTGACCTGCTCCCTGCTTACAGAGGGGTCACCCCGTACAGGCTGCCAGCTGAGGGAGCAAAAGGCTCCCAGACCCAGACCCTGCTTACAGGCCGGGCAACACCCAGGCAGCCGCTCCACTCGGCCTTTTCCCCTGCGGGAACACGAAAGAGACTCAACAGCCAGGCAGCTGAGCTCAAGGCCTAATGCCAGGGACAGGGGGCCAGCCCTGAAGACTGGAAGATGTTGGGGACAGGGAAAAGGCCCTGCCCTGCTTACAGGGGGGCTTGGGGAAGGCTCAAATTGCCTCCTCTTCTTTGGAGACAGGGGCTCTCTCCCTCCTTACAGGGTCACTCCTCTCTCCAGGCAGCCAAAGTAACACAATGACAAAAGGCCAAAGGCACCAAAGCAATGACCCAGCCCTGGTTACAGGGAGGTCGCCCAGCACAAAAGGACTCAGGGCACCCTGAAGGTGCCCACCAGACTCCAAGGAATCTGTGCCCTGGAAATGCCAGGGATGCCATTTGCCCAGGGGGTCTCACATGCCACCTCTTGACCTCGAAGCCGCTGATCCTCCTGTTCTCTCTTGCCTCGCCGGCTCTCACGATGTCTCTTCTTTCTTCCCCGATGGTTTCTGCCAAGGAACAAGGACACAGGTGTTACAGTCTCCAGCTCCAACAACCAAAGGTGAACGGCAGCCATCAGCTCCAGAGGGAGCTCTGCAAAGCACCACTGGACCTCCCACACACCCCCCAGCAGCACAGAACTGCCCAAGCACAGGCTGGCTCACCTCAGCTTCGTCCCCGCTGCAGCCCCTTCCGCTGGCGGCAGCGAGGCCCTCTGGGCAAATGAGGCTGGGCATGTAAAGGGTGGCCAAAGAGGTTGCAGCCCTGCTTACAGGGGGCTGGAGCTGCTGCCTGCTCTGAGAGCAGGCCAGGCACACTGGCAGGGCAGCAGCAGGACAGGCAGCCCCGCAGCACAGGCACACACACCCAGGCCCTGGCTACAGGCGGGTCCCGGTGCCAGCGCTGCCACTAAGCGGCTCAGCTCTGTCCTCAGGAGCAAGGAAGGGGCCAGGCCGGGCCCCGTCTCTGCCTGCGGCTGGATAGGGCACCCCTGGCTGACTCACAGAGCTCCTCTCCTCCTCCTGGGAAGTCTAAGCTACTCTACTCTGTTCCTAAGGGGGACACACACACTGCCTCACTCACACAGACAGGGAGAGGGGAAGACACGAGGGCAAGGGGGCCAGGAGAGGGAGTGAGCTCTGTGCACACAGCCACAACGTGTGGGGGCCCTGCCGGCCTCTGAGCAGGAGACCAGGGCTCCAGGCCTGCCCCGAGGGGCTCTGAAGGGAGGCCACAAGGGCCTGAACATGCTGAGGGCTGAAGGGCTGGCCAAGGGACAAAGGGCTGTGACACACCCTGAGTACAGGGGGTCACGCTGGCATGGGGCACAAAGGCATTGGCCATGGGAAAAGGCCCTGCCCTGCTTACAGGGGGCCTGGGGGGAGACTCAATTTCCCTACTCGTGTTTGGAGACAGGGGCTGTCACCCTCCTTACAGGGTCGCCCCTCTCTGAAGACTGAAACCGCCTGGGGTTGGGGAAAAGGCCCTGCCCTGCTTACAGGGAGGCCTGGGGGTGCTCCATTTTCCCCCTTGGCTGCAGAGACCGGGCCTCTCACCCTCCTTACAGGGTGCCCCTCTCTCCGGGCAGCCAAATCAGAACAATGACAAAAGGCCAAAGGCACCAAAGCAATGACCCAGCCCTGGTTACAGGGAGGTCGCCCAGCACAAAAGGACTCAGGGCATCCTGAAGGTGCCCACCAGACTCCAAGGAATCTGTGCCCTGGAAATGCCAGGGATGCCATTTGCCCAGGGGGTCTCACGTGCCACCTCTTGACCTCGAAGCCGCTGATCCTCTTGCTCTCTCTTGCCTCGCCGTTCCACTCTTGACCTCAAAGCTGCTGATCCTCTTGCTCTCTCTTGCCTCGCCGTTCCACTCTTGACCTCGAAGCCGCTGATCCTCCTGTTCCCTCTTGCCTCGCCGGCTCTCACGATGTCTCTTCTTTCTTCCTCGATGGTTTCTGCCAAGGAACAAGGACACAGGTGTTACAATCTCAAGCTCCAACAATCAAAGGTGAACGGCAGCCATCAGCTCCAGAGGGAGCTCTGCAAAGCACCACTGGACCTCCCACACACCCCCCAGCAGCACAGAACTGCCCAAGCACAGGCTGGCTCACCTCAGCGTCGTCCCCGCTGCAGCCCCTTCCGCTGGCGGCAGCGAGGCCCTCTGGGCAAATGAGGCTGGGCATGCACAGAGCGGCCAAAGAGGCTGCAGCCCTGCTTACAGGAGGCTGCAGCCATGCCTGCACTGAAAGGGCCTGGGACTCCAGGCCGCTGACCCCGACTTACAGGGTGGCCCTGGCCCCAAAGGCCCATGGAGGCTCCTTGCCTCTCATTCAGGGTACCCTGACCTGCTCCCTGCTTACAGAGGGGTCACCCCGTAAAGGCTGCCAGCTGAGGGAGCAAAAGGCTCCCAGACCCAGACCCTGCTTACAGGCCGGGCAACACCCAGGCAGCCGCTCCACTCGGCCTTTTCCCCTGCGGGAACACGAAAGAGACTCAACAGCCAGGCAGCTGAGCTCAAGGCCTAATGCCAGGGACAGGGGGCCAGCCCTGAAGACTGGAAGATGTTGGGGACAGGGAAAAGGCCCTGCCCTGCTTACAGGGGGGCTTGGGGAAGGCTCAAATTCCCTCCTCTTCTTTGGAGACAGGGGCTCTCTCCCTCCTTACAGGGTCACTCCTCTCTCCAGGCAGCCAAAGTAACACAATGACAAAAGGCCAAAGGCACCAAAGCAATGACCCAGCCCTGGTTACAGGGAGGTCGCCCAGCACAAAAGGACTCAGGGCACCCTGAAGGTGCCCACCAGACTCCAAGGAATCTGTGCCCTGGAAATGCCAGGGATGCCATTTGCCCAGGGGGTCTCACATGCCACCTCTTGACCTCGAAGCCGCTGATCCTCCTGTTCTCTCTTGCCTCGCCGGCTCTCACGATGTCTCTTCTTTCTTCCCCGATGGTTTCTGCCAAGGAACAAGGACACAGGTGTTACAATCTCCAGCTCCAACAACCAAAGGTGAACGGCAGCCATCAGCTCCAGAGGGAGCTCTGCAAAGCACCACTGGACCTCCCACACACCCCCCAGCAGCACAGAACTGCCCAAGCACAGGCTGGCTCACCTCAGCGTCGTCCCTGCTGCAGCCCCTTCCGCTGGCGGCAGCGAGGCCCTCTGGGCAAATGAGGCTGGGCATGCACAGAGCGGCCAAAGAGGCTGCAGCCCTGCTTACAGGAGGCTGCAGCCATGCCTGCACTGAAAGGGCCTGGGACTCCAGGCCGCTGACCCCGACTTACAGGGTGGCCCTGGCCCCAAAGGCCCGTGGAGCCTCCTTGCCTCTCATTCAGGGTACCCTGACCTGCTCCCTGCTTACAGAGGGGTCACCCCGTACAGGCTGCCAGCTGAGGGAGCAAAAGGCTCCCAGACCCAGACCCTGCTTACAGGCCGGGCAACACCCAGGCAGCCGCTCCACTCGGCCTTTTCCCCTGCGGGAACACGAAAGAGACTCAACAGCCAGGCAGCTGAGCTCAAGGCCTAATGCCAGGGACAGGGGGCCAGCCCTGAAGACTGGAAGATGTTGGGGACAGGGAAAAGGCCCTGCCCTGCTTACAGGGGGGCTTGGGGAAGGCTCAAATTCCCTCCTCTTCTTTGGAGACAGGGGCTCTCTCCCTCCTTACAGGGTCACTCCTCTCTCCAGGCAGCCAAAGTAACACAATGACAAAAGGCCAAAGGCACCAAAGCAATGACCCAGCCCTGGTTACAGGGAGGTCACCCAGCACAAAAGGACTCAGGGCACCCTGAAGGTGCCCACCAGACTCCAAGGAATCTGTGCCCTGGAAATGCCAGGGATGCCATTTGCCCAGGGGGTCTCACATGCCACCTCTTGACCTCGAAGCCGCTGATCCTCCTGTTCTCTCTTGCCTCGCCGGCTCTCACGATGTCTCTTCTTTCTTCCCCGATGGTTTCTGCCAAGGAACAAGGACACAGGTGTTACAGTCTCCAGCTCCAACAACCAAAGGTGAACGGCAGCCATCAGCTCCAGAGGGAGCTCTGCAAAGCACCACTGGACCTCCCACACACCCCCCAGCAGCACAGAACTGCCCAAGCACAGGCTGGCTCACCTCAGCTTCGTCCCCGCTGCAGCCCCTTCCGCTGGCGGCAGCGAGGCCCTCTGGGCAAATGAGGCTGGGCATGTAAAGGGTGGCCAAAGAGGTTGCAGCCCTGCTTACAGGGGGCTGGAGCTGCTGCCTGCTCTGAGAGCAGGCCAGGCACACTGGCAGGGCAGCAGCAGGACAGGCAGCCCCGCAGCACAGGCACACACACCCAGGCCCTGGCTACAGGCGGGTCCCGGTGCCAGCGCTGCCACTAAGCGGCTCAGCTCTGTCCTCAGGAGCAAGGAAGGGGCCAGGCCGGGCCCCGTCTCTGCCTGCGGCTGGATAGGGCACCCCTGGCTGACTCACAGAGCTCCTCTCCTCCTCCTGGGAAGTCTAAGCTACTCTACTCTGTTCCTAAGGGGGACACACACACTGCCTCACTCACACAGACAGGGAGAGGGGAAGACACGAGGGCAAGGGGGCCAGGAGAGGGAGTGAGCTCTGTGCACACAGCCACAACGTGTGGGGGCCCTGCCGGCCTCTGAGCAGGAGACCAGGGCTCCAGGCCTGCCCCGAGGGGCTCTGAAGGGAGGCCACAAGGGCCTGAACATGCTGAAGGGCTGAAGGGCTGGCCAAGGGACAAAGGGCTGTGACACACCCTGAGTACAGGGGGTCACGCTGGCATGGGGCACAAAGGCATTGGCCATGGGAAAAGGCCCTGCCCTGCTTACAGGGGGCCTGGGGGGAGACTCAATTTCCCTACTCGTGTTTGGAGACAGGGGCTGTCACCCTCCTTACAGGGTCGCCCCTCTCTGAAGACTGAAACCGCCTGGGGTTGGGGAAAAGGCCCTGCCCTGCTTACAGGGAGGCCTGGGGGTGCTCCATTTTCCCCCTTGGCTGCAGAGACCGGGCCTCTCACCCTCCTTACAGGGTGCCCCTCTCTCCGGGCAGCCAAATCAGAACAATGACAAAAGGCCAAAGGCACCAAAGCAATGACCCAGCCCTGGTTACAGGGAGGTCGCCCAGCACAAAAGGACTCAGGGCATCCTGAAGGTGCCCACCAGACTCCAAGGAATCTGTGCCCTGGAAATGCCAGGGATGCCATTTGCCCAGGGGGTCTCACGTGCCACCTCTTGACCTCGAAGCCGCTGATCCTCTTGCTCTCTCTTGCCTCGCCGTTCCACTCTTGACCTCAAAGCTGCTGATCCTCTTGCTCTCTCTTGCCTCGCCGTTCCACTCTTGACCTCGAAGCCGCTGATCCTCCTGTTCCCTCTTGCCTCGCCGGCTCTCACGATGTCTCTTCTTTCTTCCTCGATGGTTTCTGCCAAGGAACAAGGACACAGGTGTTACAATCTCAAGCTCCAACAATCAAAGGTGAACGGCAGCCATCAGCTCCAGAGGGAGCTCTGCAAAGCACCACTGGACCTCCCACACACCCCCCAGCAGCACAGAACTGCCCAAGCACAGGCTGGCTCACCTCAGCGTCGTCCCCGCTGCAGCCCCTTCCGCTGGCGGCAGCGAGGCCCTCTGGGCAAATGAGGCTGGGCATGCACAGAGCGGCCAAAGAGGCTGCAGCCCTGCTTACAGGAGGCTGCAGCCATGCCTGCACTGAAAGGGCCTGGGACTCCAGGCCGCTGACCCCGACTTACAGGGTGGCCCTGGCCCCAAAGGCCCATGGAGGCTCCTTGCCTCTCATTCAGGGTACCCTGACCTGCTCCCTGCTTACAGAGGGGTCACCCCGTAAAGGCTGCCAGCTGAGGGAGCAAAAGGCTCCCAGACCCAGACCCTGCTTACAGGCCGGGCAACACCCAGGCAGCCGCTCCACTCGGCCTTTTCCCCTGCGGGAACACGAAAGAGACTCAACAGCCAGGCAGCTGAGCTCAAGGCCTAATGCCAGGGACAGGGGGCCAGCCCTGAAGACTGGAAGATGTTGGGGACAGGGAAAAGGCCCTGCCCTGCTTACAGGGGGGCTTGGGGAAGGCTCAAATTCCCTCCTCTTCTTTGGAGACAGGGGCTCTCTCCCTCCTTACAGGGTCACTCCTCTCTCCAGGCAGCCAAAGTAACACAATGACAAAAGGCCAAAGGCACCAAAGCAATGACCCAGCCCTGGTTACAGGGAGGTCGCCCAGCACAAAAGGACTCAGGGCACCCTGAAGGTGCCCACCAGACTCCAAGGAATCTGTGCCCTGGAAATGCCAGGGATGCCATTTGCCCAGGGGGTCTCACATGCCACCTCTTGACCTCGAAGCCGCTGATCCTCCTGTTCTCTCTTGCCTCGCCGGCTCTCACGATGTCTCTTCTTTCTTCCCCGATGGTTTCTGCCAAGGAACAAGGACACAGGTGTTACAATCTCCAGCTCCAACAACCAAAGGTGAACGGCAGCCATCAGCTCCAGAGGGAGCTCTGCAAAGCACCACTGGACCTCCCACACACCCCCCAGCAGCACAGAACTGCCCAAGCACAGGCTGGCTCACCTCAGCGTCGTCCCCGCTGCAGCCCCTTCCGCTGGCGGCAGCGAGGCCCTCTGGGCAAATGAGGCTGGGCATGCACAGAGCGGCCAAAGAGGCTGCAGCCCTGCTTACAGGAGGCTGCATCCATGCCTGCACTGAAAGGGCCTGGGACTCCAGGCCGCTGACCCCGACTTACAGGGTGGCCCTGGCCCCAAAGGCCCGTGGAGCCTCCTTGCCTCTCATTCAGGGTACCCCGACCTGCTCCCTGCTTACAGAGGGGTCACCCCGTACAGGCTGCCAGCTGAGGGAGCAAAAGGCTCCCAGACCCAGACCCTGCTTACAGGCCGGGCAACACCCAGGCAGCCGCTCCACTCGGCCTTTTCCCCTGCGGGAACACGAAAGAGACTCAACAGCCAGGCAGCTGAGCTCAAGGCCTAATGCCAGGGACAGGGGGCCAGCCCTGAAGACTGGAAGATGTTGGGGACAGGGAAAAGGCCCTGCCCTGCTTACAGGGGGGCTTGGGGAAGGCTCAAATTGCCTCCTCTTCTTTGGAGACAGGGGCTCTCTCCCTCCTTACAGGGTCACTCCTCTCTCCAGGCAGCCAAAGTAACACAATGACAAAAGGCCAAAGGCACCAAAGCAATGACCCAGCCCTGGTTACAGGGAGGTCGCCCAGCACAAAAGGACTCAGGGCACCCTGAAGGTGCCCACCAGACTCCAAGGAATCTGTGCCCTGGAAATGCCAGGGATGCCATTTGCCCAGGGGGTCTCACATGCCACCTCTTGACCTCGAAGCCGCTGATCCTCCTGTTCTCTCTTGCCTCGCCGGCTCTCACGATGTCTCTTCTTTCTTCCCCGATGGTTTCTGCCAAGGAACAAGGACACAGGTGTTACAGTCTCCAGCTCCAACAACCAAAGGTGAACGGCAGCCATCAGCTCCAGAGGGAGCTCTGCAAAGCACCACTGGACCTCCCACACACCCCCCAGCAGCACAGAACTGCCCAAGCACAGGCTGGCTCACCTCAGCTTCGTCCCCGCTGCAGCCCCTTCCGCTGGCGGCAGCGAGGCCCTCTGGGCAAATGAGGCTGGGCATGTAAAGGGTGGCCAAAGAGGTTGCAGCCCTGCTTACAGGGGGCTGGAGCTGCTGCCTGCTCTGAGAGCAGGCCAGGCACAATGGCAGGGCAGCAGCAGGACAGGCAGCCCCGCAGCACAGGCACACACACCCAGGCCCTGGCTACAGGCGGGTCCCGGTGCCAGCGCTGCCACTAAGCGGCTCAGCTCTGTCCTCAGGAGCAAGGAAGGGGCCAGGCCGGGCCCCGTCTCTGCCTGCGGCTGGATAGGGCACCCCTGGCTGACTCACAGAGCTCCTCTCCTCCTCCTGGGAAGTCTAAGCTACTCTACTCTGTTCCTAAGGGGGACACACACACTGCCTCACTCACACGGACATGGAGAGGGGAAGACACGAGGGCAAGGGGGCCAGGAGAGGGAGTGAGCTCTGTGCACACAGCCACAACGTGTGGGGGCCCTGCCGGCCTCTGAGCAGGAGACCAGGGCTCCAGGCCTGCCCCGAGGGGCTCTGAAGGGAGGCCACAAGGGCCTGAACATGCTGAAGGGCTGAAGGGCTGGCCAAGGGACAAAGGGCTGTGACACACCCTGAGTACAGGGGGTCACGCTGGCATGGGGCACAAAGGCATTGGCCATGGGAAAAGGCCCTGCCCTGCTTACAGGGGGCCTGGGGGGAGACTCAATTTCCCTACTCGTGTTTGGAGACAGGGGCTGTCACCCTCCTTACAGGGTCGCCCCTCTCTGAAGACTGAAACCGCCTGGGGTTGGGGAAAAGGCCCTGCCCTGCTTACAGGGAGGCCTGGGGGTGCTCCATTTTCCCCCTTGGCTGCAGAGACCGGGCCTCTCACCCTCCTTACAGGGTGCCCCTCTCTCCGGGCAGCCAAATCAGAACAATGACAAAAGGCCAAAGGCACCAAAGCAATGACCCAGCCCTGGTTACAGGGAGGTCGCCCAGCACAAAAGGACTCAGGGCATCCTGAAGGTGCCCACCAGACTCCAAGGAATCTGTGCCCTGGAAATGCCAGGGATGCCATTTGCCCAGGGGGTCTCACGTGCCACCTCTTGACCTCGAAGCCGCTGATCCTCTTGCTCTCTCTTGCCTCGCCGTTCCACTCTTGACCTCAAAGCTGCTGATCCTCTTGCTCTCTCTTGCCTCGCCGTTCCACTCTTGACCTCGAAGCCGCTGATCCTCCTGTTCCCTCTTGCCTCGCCGGCTCTCACGATGTCTCTTCTTTCTTCCTCGATGGTTTCTGCCAAGGAACAAGGACACAGGTGTTACAATCTCAAGCTCCAACAATCAAAGGTGAACGGCAGCCATCAGCTCCAGAGGGAGCTCTGCAAAGCACCACTGGACCTCCCACACACCCCCCAGCAGCACAGAACTGCCCAAGCACAGGCTGGCTCACCTCAGCGTCGTCCCCGCTGCAGCCCCTTCCGCTGGCGGCAGCGAGGCCCTCTGGGCAAATGAGGCTGGGCATGCACAGAGCGGCCAAAGAGGCTGCAGCCCTGCTTACAGGAGGCTGCAGCCATGCCTGCACTGAAAGGGCCTGGGACTCCAGGCCGCTGACCCCGACTTACAGGGTGGCCCTGGCCCCAAAGGCCCGTGGAGCCTCCTTGCCTCTCATTCAGGGTACCCTGACCTGCTCCCTGCTTACAGAGGGGTCACCCCGTACAGGCTGCCAGCTGAGGGAGCAAAAGGCTCCCAGACCCAGACCCTGCTTACAGGCCGGGCAACACCCAGGCAGCCGCTCCACTCGGCCTTTTCCCCTGCGGGAACACGAAAGAGACTCAACAGCCAGGCAGCTGAGCTCAAGGCCTAATGCCAGGGACAGGGGGCCAGCCCTGAAGACTGGAAGATGTTGGGGACAGGGAAAAGGCCCTGCCCTGCTTACAGGGGGGCTTGGGGAAGGCTCAAATTCCCTCCTCTTCTTTGGAGACAGGGGCTCTCTCCCTCCTTACAGGGTCACTCCTCTCTCCAGGCAGCCAAAGTAACACAATGACAAAAGGCCAAAGGCACCAAAGCAATGACCCAGCCCTGGTTACAGGGAGGTCGCCCAGCACAAAAGGACTCAGGGCACCCTGAAGGTGCCCACCAGACTCCAAGGAATCTGTGCCCTGGAAATGCCAGGGATGCCATTTGCCCAGGGGGTCTCACATGCCACCTCTTGACCTCGAAGCCGCTGATCCTCCTGTTCTCTCTTGCCTCGCCGGCTCTCACGATGTCTCTTCTTTCTTCCCCGATGGTTTCTGCCAAGGAACAAGGACACAGGTGTTACAATCTCCAGCTCCAACAACCAAAGGTGAACGGCAGCCATCAGCTCCAGAGGGAGCTCTGCAAAGCACCACTGGACCTCCCACACACCCCCCAGCAGCACAGAACTGCCCAAGCACAGGCTGGCTCACCTCAGCGTCGTCCCCGCTGCAGCCCCTTCCGCTGGCGGCAGCGAGGCCCTCTGGGCAAATGAGGCTGGGCATGCACAGAGCGGCCAAAGAGGCTGCAGCCCTGCTTACAGGAGGCTGCAGCCATGCCTGCACTGAAAGGGCCTGGGACTCCAGGCCGCTGACCCCGACTTACAGGGTGGCCCTGGCCCCAAAGGCCCGTGGAGCCTCCTTGCCTCTCATTCAGGGTACCCTGACCTGCTCCCTGCTTACAGAGGGGTCACCCCGTACAGGCTGCCAGCTGAGGGAGCAAAAGGCTCCCAGACCCAGACCCTGCTTACAGGCGGGCAACACCCAGGCAGCCGCTCCACTCGGCCTTTTCCCCTGCGGGAACACGAAAGAGACTCAACAGCCAGGCAGCTGAGCTCAAGGCCTAATGCCAGGGACAGGGGGCCAGCCCTGAAGACTGGAAGATGTTGGGGACAGGGAAAAGGCCCTGCCCTGCTTACAGGGGGGCTTGGGGAAGGCTCAAATTCCCTCCTCTTCTTTGGAGACAGGGGCTCTCTCCCTCCTTACAGGGTCACTCCTCTCTCCAGGCAGCCAAAGTAACACAATGACAAAAGGCCAAAGGCACCAAAGCAATGACCCAGCCCTGGTTACAGGGAGGTCGCCCAGCACAAAAGGACTCAGGGCACCCTGAAGGTGCCCACCAGACTCCAAGGAATCTGTGCCCTGGAAATGCCAGGGATGCCATTTGCCCAGGGGGTCTCACATGCCACCTCTTGACCTCGAAGCCGCTGATCCTCCTGTTCTCTCTTGCCTCGCCGGCTCTCACGATGTCTCTTCTTTCTTCCCGATGGTTTCTGCCAAGGAACAAGGACACAGGTGTTACAGTCTCCAGCTCCAACAACCAAAGGTGAACGGCAGCCATCAGCTCCAGAGGGAGCTCTGCAAAGCACCACTGGACCTCCCACACACCCCCAGCAGCACAGAACTGCCCAAGCACAGGCTGGCTCACCTCAGCTTCGTCCCCGCTGCAGCCCCTTCCGCTGGCGGCAGCGAGGCCCTCTGGGCAAATGAGGCTGGGCATGTAAAGGGTGGCCAAAGAGGTTGCAGCCCTGCTTACAGGGGGCTGGAGCTGCTGCCTGCTCTGAGAGCAGGCCAGGCACACTGGCAGGGCAGCAGCAGGACAGGCAGCCCCGCAGCACAGGCACAACACCCAGGCCCTGGCTACAGGCGGGTCCCGGTGCCAGCGCTGCCACTAAGCGGCTCAGCTCTGTCCTCAGGAGCAAGGAAGGGGCCAGGCCGGGCCCCGTCTCTGCCTGCGGCTGGATAGGGCACCCCTGGCTGACTCACAGAGCTCCTCTCCTCCTCCTGGGAAGTCTAAGCTACTCTACTCTGTTCCTAAGGGGGACACACACACTGCCTCACTCACACGGACATGGAGAGGGGAAGACACGAGGGCAAGGGGGCCAGGAGAGGGAGTGAGCTCTGTGCACACAGCCACAACGTGTGGGGGCCCTGCCGGCCTCTGAGCAGGAGACCAGGGCTCCAGGCCTGCCCCGAGGGGCTCTGAAGGGAGGCCACAAGGGCCTGAACATGCTGAAGGGCTGAAGGGCTGGCCAAGGGACAAAGGGCTGTGACACACCCTGAGTACAGGGGGTCACGCTGGCATGGGGCACAAAGGCATTGGCCATGGGAAAAGGCCCTGCCCTGCTTACAGGGGGCCTGGGGGGAGACTCAATTTCCTACTCGTGTTTGGAGACAGGGGCTGTCACCCTCCTTACAGGGTCGCCCTCTCTGAAGACTGAAACCGCCTGGGGTTGGGGAAAAGGCCCTGCCCTGCTTACAGGGAGGCCTGGGGGTGCTCCATTTTCCCCTTGGCTGCAGAGACCGGGCCTCTCACCCTCCTTACAGGGTGCCTCTCTCCGGGCAGCCAAATCAGAACAATGACAAAAGGCCAAAGGCACCAAAGCAATGACCCAGCCCTGGTTACAGGGAGGTCGCCCAGCACAAAAGGACTCAGGGCATCCTGAAGGTGCCCACCAGACTCCAAGGAATCTGTGCCCTGGAAATGCCAGGGATGCCATTTGCCCAGGGGGTCTCACGTGCCACCTCTTGACCTCGAAGCCGCTGATCCTCTTGCTCTCTCTTGCCTCGCCGTTCCACTCTTGACCTCAAAGCTGCTGATCCTCTTGCTCTCTCTTGCCTCGCCGTTCCACTCTTGACCTCGAAGCCGCTGATCCTCCTGTTCTCTCTTGCCTCGCCGGCTCTCACGATGTCTCTTCTTTCTTCCTCGATGGTTTCTGCCAGGAACAAGGACACAGGTGTTACAATCTCAAGCTCCAACAATCAAAGGTGAACGGCAGCCATCAGCTCCAGAGGGAGCTCTGCAAAGCACCACTGGACCTCCCACACACCCCCAGCAGCACAGAACTGCCCAAGCACAGGCTGGCTCACCTCAGCGTCGTCCCGCTGCAGCCCCTTCCGCTGGCGGCAGCGAGGCCCTCTGGGCAAATGAGGCTGGGCATGCACAGAGCGCCAAAGAGGCCAGAGCCCGCTGCTTGCACAGGAGGCTGCAGCCATGCCTGCACTGAAAGGGCCTGGGACTCCAGGCCGCTGACCCCGACTTACAGGGTGGCCCTGGCCCCAAAGGCCCATGGAGCCTCCTTGCCTCTCATTCAGGGTACCCTGACCTGCTCCCTGCTTACAGAGGGGTCACCCCGTACAGGCTGCCAGCTGAGGGAGCAAAAGGCTCCCAGACCCAGACCCTGCTTACAGGCCGGGCAACACCCAGGCAGCCGCTCCACTCGGCCTTTTCCCTGCGGGAACACGAAAGAGACTCAACAGCCAGGCAGCTGAGCTCAAGGCCTAATGCCAGGGACAGGGGGCCAGCCCTGAAGACTGGAAGATGTTGGGGACAGGAAAAGGCCCTGCCCTGCTTACAGGGGGGCTTGGGGAAGGCTCAAATTCCCTCCTCTTCTTTGGAGACAGGGGCTCTCTCCCTCCTTACAGGGTCACTCCTCTCTCCAGGCAGCCAAAGTAACACAATGACAAAAGGCCAAAGGCACCAAAGCAATGACCCAGCCCTGGTTACAGGGAGGTCGCCCAGCACAAAAGGACTCAGGGCACCCTGAAGGTGCCCACCAGACTCCAAGGAATCTGTGCCCTGGAAATGCCAGGGATGCCATTTGCCCAGGGGGTCTCACATGCCACCTCTTGACCTCGAAGCCGCTGATCCTCTGCTGTTCTCTCTTGCCTCGCCGGCTCTCACGATGTCTCTTCTTTCTTCCCCGATGGTTTCTGCCAAGGAACAAGGACACAGGTGTTACAATCTCCAGCTCCAACAACCAAAGGTGAACGGCAGCCATCAGCTCCAGAGGGAGCTCTGCAAAGCACCACTGGACCTCCCACACACCCCCAGCAGCACAGAACTGCCCAAGCACAGGCTGGCTCACCTCAGCGTCGTCCCCGCTGCAGCCCCTTCCGCTGGCGGCAGCGAGGCCCTCTGGGCAAATGAGGCTGGGCATGCACAGAGCGGCCAAAGAGGCTGCAGCCCTGCTTACAGGAGGCTGCAGCCATGCCTGCACTGAAAGGGCCTGGGACTCCAGGCCGCTGACCCCGACTTACAGGGTGGCCCTGGCCCCAAAGGCCCGTGGAGCCTCCTTGCCTCTCATTCAGGGTACCCTGACCTGCTCCCTGCTTACAGAGGGGTCACCCCGTACAGGCTGCCAGCTGAGGGAGCAAAAGGCTCCCAGACCCAGACCCTGCTTACAGGCCGGGCAACACCCAGGCAGCCGCTCCACTCGGCCTTTTCCCCTGCGGGAACACGAAAGAGACTCAACAGCCAGGCAGCTGAGCTCAAGGCCTAATGCCAGGGACAGGGGGCCAGCCCTGAAGACTGGAAGATGTTGGGGACAGGGAAAAGGCCCTGCCCTGCTTACAGGGGGCTTGGGGAAGGCTCAAATTCCCTCCTCTTCTTTGGAGACAGGGGCTCTCTCCCTCCTTACAGGGTCACTCCTCTCTCCAGGCAGCCAAAGTAACACAATGACAAAAGGCCAAAGGCACCAAAGCAATGACCCAGCCCTGGTTACAGGGAGGTCGCCCAGCACAAAAGGACTCAGGGCACCCTGAAGGTGCCCACCAGACTCCAAGGAATCTGTGCCCTGGAAATGCCAGGGATGCCATTTGCCCAGGGGGTCTCACATGCCACCTCTTGACCTCGAAGCCGCTGATCCTCCTGTTCTCTCTTGCCTCGCCGGCTCTCACGATGTCTCTTCTTTCTTCCCCGATGGTTTCTGCCAAGGAACAAGGACACAGGTGTTACAGTCTCCAGCTCCAACAACCAAAGGTGAACGGCAGCCATCAGCTCCAGAGGGAGCTCTGCAAAGCACCACTGGACCTCCCACACACCCCCCAGCAGCACAGAACTGCCCAAGCACAGGCTGGCTCACCTCAGCTTCGTCCCCGCTGCAGCCCCTTCCGCTGGCGGCAGCGAGGCCCTCTGGGCAAATGAGGCTGGGCATGTAAAGGGTGCCAAAGAGGTTGCAGCCCTGCTTACAGGGGGCTGGAGCTGCTGCCTGCTCTGAGAGCAGGCCAGGCACACTGGCAGGGCAGCAGCAGGACAGGCAGCCCCGCAGCACAGGCACACACACCCAGGCCCTGGCTACAGGCGGGTCCCGGTGCCAGCGCTGCCACTAAGCGGCTCAGC
Organism: Phylloscopus whistleri; assembly: GCA_017589585.1. Lineage (NCBI taxonomy): Eukaryota > Metazoa > Chordata > Aves > Passeriformes > Phylloscopidae > Phylloscopus > Phylloscopus whistleri. The sequence continues at coordinate 388,663 of JADMLD010001376.1, forward strand.
TCTGTCCTCAGGAGCAAGGAAGGGGCCAGGCCGGGCCCCGTCTCTGCCTGCGGCTGGATAGGGCACCCCTGGCTGACTCACAGAGCTCCTCTCCTCCTCCTGGGAAGTCTAAGCTACTCTACTCTGTTCCTAAGGGGGACACACACACTGCCTCACTCACACGGACATGGAGAGGGGAAGACACGAGGGCAAGGGGGCCAGGAGAGGGAGTGAGCTCTGTGCACACAGCCACAACGTGTGGGGGCCCTGCCGGCCTCTGAGCAGGAGACCAGGGCTCCAGGCCTGCCCCGAGGGGCTCTGAAGGGAGGCCACAAGGGCCTGAACATGCTGAAGGGGCTGAAGGGCTGGCCAAGGGACAAAGGGCTGTGACACACCCTGAGTACAGGGGGTCACGCTGGCATGGGGCACAAAGGCATTGGCCATGGGAAAAGGCCCTGCCCTGCTTACAGGGGGCCTGGGGGGAGACTCAATTTCCCTACTCGTGTTTGGAGACAGGGGCTGTCACCCTCCTTACAGGGTCGCCCCTCTCTGAAGACTGAAACCGCCTGGGGTTGGGGAAAAGGCCCTGCCCTGCTTACAGGGAGGCCTGGGGGTGCTCCATTTTCCCCTTGGCTGCAGAGACCGGGCCTCTCACCTCCTTACAGGGTGCCCCTCTCTCCGGGCAGCCAAATCAGAACAATGACAAAAGGCCAAAGGCACCAAAGCAATGACCCAGCCCTGGTTACAGGGAGGTCGCCCAGCACAAAAGGACTCAGGGCATCCTGAAGGTGCCCACCAGACTCCAAGGAATCTGTGCCCTGGAAATGCCAGGGATGCCATTTGCCCAGGGGGTCTCACGTGCCACCTCTTGACCTCGAAGCCGCTGATCCTCTTGCTCTCTCTTGCCTCGCCGTTCCACTCTTGACCTCAAAGCTGCTGATCCTCTTGCTCTCTCTTGCCTCGCCGTTCCACTCTTGACCTCGAAGCCGCTGATCCTCCTGTTCTCTCTTGCCTCGCCGGCTCTCACGATGTCTCTTCTTTCTTCCCCGATGGTTTCTGCCAAGGAACAAGGACACAGGTGTTACAATCTCCAGCTCCAACAACCAAAGGTGAACGGCAGCCATCAGCTCCAGAGGGAGCTCTGCAAAGCACCACTGGACCTCCCACACACCCCCCAGCAGCACAGAACTGCCCAAGCACAGGCTGGCTCACCTCAGCGTCGTCCCCGCTGCAGCCCCTTCCGCTGGCGGCAGCGAGGCCCTCTGGGCAAATGAGGCTGGGCATGCACAGAGCGGCCAAAGAGGCTGCAGCCCTGCTTACAGGAGGCTGCAGCCATGCCTGCACTGAAAGGGCCTGGGACTCCAGGCCGCTGACCCCGACTTACAGGGTGGCCCTGGCCCCAAAGGCCCATGGAGCCTCCTTGCCTCTCATTCAGGGTACCCTGACCTGCTCCCTGCTTACAGAGGGGTCACCCCGTACAGGCTGCCAGCTGAGGGAGCAAAAGGCTCCCAGACCCAGACCCTGCTTACAGGCCGGGCAACACCCAGGCAGCCGCTCCACTCGGCCTTTTCCCCTGCGGGAACACGAAAGAGACTCAACAGCCAGGCAGCTGAGCTCAAGGCCTAATGCCAGGGACAGGGGGCCAGCCCTGAAGACTGGAAGATGTTGGGGACAGGGAAAAGGCCCTGCCCTGCTTACAGGGGGGCTTGGGAAGGCTCAAATTCCCTCCTCTTCTTTGGAGACAGGGGCTCTCTCCCTCCTTACAGGGTCACTCCTCTCTCCAGGCAGCCAAAGTAACACAATGACAAAAGGCCAAAGGCACCAAAGCAATGACCCAGCCCTGGTTACAGGGAGGTCGCCCAGCACAAAAGGACTCAGGGCACCCTGAAGGTGCCCACCAGACTCCAAGGAATCTGTGCCCTGGAAATGCCAGGGATGCCATTTGCCCAGGGGGTCTCACATGCCACCTCTTGACCTCGAAGCCGCTGATCCTCCTGTTCTCTCTTGCCTCGCCGGCTCTCACGATGTCTCTTCTTTCTTCCCCGATGGTTTCTGCCAAGGAACAAGGACACAGGTGTTACAGTCTCCAGCTCCAACAACAAAGGTGAACGGCAGCCATCAGCTCCAGAGGGAGCTCTGCAAAGCACCACTGGACCTCCCACACACCCCCCAGCAGCACAGAACTGCCCAAGCACAGGCTGGCTCACCTCAGCGTCGTCCCCGCTGCAGCCCCTTCCGCTGGCGGCAGCGAGGCCCTCTGGGCAAATGAGGCTGGGCATGTAAAGGGTGGCCAAAGAGGTTGCAGCCCTGCTTACAGGGGGCTGGAGCTGCTGCCTGCTCTGAGAGCAGGCCAGGCACACTGGCAGGGCAGCAGCAGGACAGGCAGCCCCGCAGCACAGGCACACACACCCAGGCCCTGGCTACAGGCGGGTCCCGGTGCCAGCGCTGCCACTAAGCGGTCAGCTCTGTCCTCAGGAGCAAGGAAGGGGCCAGGCCGGGCCCGTCTCTGCCTGCGGCTGGATAGGGCACCCCTGGCTGACTCACAGAGCTCCTCTCCTCCTCCTGGGAAGTCTAAGCTACTCTACTCTGTTCTAAGGGGGACACACACACTGCCTCACTCACACGGACATGGAGAGGGGAAGACACGAGGGCAAGGGGGCCAGGAGAGGGAGTGAGCTCTGTGCACACAGCCACAACGTGTGGGGGCCCTGCCGGCCTCTGAGCAGGGAGACCAGGGCTCCAGGCCTGCCCCGAGGGGCTCTGAAGGGAGGCCACAAGGGCCTGAACATGCTGAAGGGCTGAAGGGCTGGCCAAAGGACAAAGGGCTGTGACACACCCTGAGTACAGGGGGTCACGCTGGCATGGGGCACAAAGGCATTGGCCATGGGAAAAGGCCCTGCCCTGCTTACAGGGGGCCTGGGGGAGACTCAATTTCCCTACTCGTGTTTGGAGACAGGGGCTGTCACCTCCTTACAGGGTCGCCCTCTCTGAAGACTGAAACCGCCTGGGGTGGGGAAAAGGCCCTGCCCTGCTTACAGGGAGGCCTGGGGGTGCTCCTTTTCCCCCTTGGCTGCAGAGACCGGGCCTCTCACCCTCCTTACAGGGTGCCCCTCTCTCCGGGCAGCCAAATCAGAACAATGACAAAAGGCCAAAGGCACCAAAGCAATGACCCAGCCCTGGTTACAGGGAGGTCGCCCAGCACAAAAGGACTCAGGGCATCCTGAAGGTGCCCACAGACTCCAAGGAATCTGTGCCCTGGAAATGCCAGGGATGCCATTTGCCCAGGGGGTCTCAAGTGCCACCTCTTGACCTCGAAGCCGCTGATCCTCTTGCTCTCTCTTGCCTCGCCGTTCCACTCTTGACCTCGAAGCCTGATGATCCTCCTGTTCCACTCTTGCCTCGCCGGCTCTCTCGATGTCTCTTCTCTTCTTCTTCCCGATGGTTTCTGCCAAGGAACAAGGACACAGGTGTTACAATCTCCAGCTCCAACAACAAAGGTGAACGGCAGCCATCAGCTCCAGAGGGAGCTCTGCAATGCACCACTGGACCTACACACCCCCCAGCAGCACAGAACTGCCTAAGCACAGGCGCTCACCTCAGCGTCGTCCCCGCTGCAGCCCCTTCCGCTGGTGGCAGCGAGGCCCTCTGAGCAAATGAGGCTGGGCATGCACAGAGCTGCCAAAGAGGCTGCAGCCTGCTTACAGGGGCTGCACCATGCCTGCACTGAAAGGCCTGGGACTCCAGGCCGCTGACCCGACTTACAGGGTGGCCCTGGCCCCAAAGGCCCATGGAGCCTCCTTGCCTCTCATTCAGGGTACCCCGACCTGCTCCCTGCTGACAGAGGGGTCACCCCGTGTAGGGCTGCCAGCTGAGGAGCAAAAGGTCCCAGACCCAGACCCTGCTTACAGGCCGGGCAACACCCAGGCAGCCGCTCCACTCGGCCTTTTCCCCTGCGGGAACACGAAAGAGACTCAACAGCCAGGCAGCTGAGCTCAAGGCCTAATGCAGGGACAGGGGCCAGCCCTGAAGACTGGAAGATGTTGGGGACAGGGAAAAGGCCCTGCCCTGCTTACAGGGGGCTTGGGAAGGCTCAAATTCCCTCCTCTTCGTTGAGAGACAGGGGCTCTCTCCCTCCTTACAGGGTCACTCCTCTCTCCTGGCAGCCAAAGTAACACAATGACAAAAGGCCAAAGGCACCAAAGCAATGACCCAGCCCTGGTTACAGGGAGGTCGCCAGCACAAAAGGACTCAGGGCACCCTGAAGGTGCCCACCAGACTCCAAGGAATCTGTGCCTGGAAATGCCAGGGATGCCATTTGCCAGGGGGTCTCACATGCCACCTCTTGACCTCGAAGCCGCTGATCCTCCTGTTCTCTCTTGCCTCGCCGGCTCTCACGATGTCTCTTCTTTCTTCCCCGATGGTTTCTGCCAAGGAACAAGGACACAGGTGTTACAATCTCCAGCTCCAACAACCAAA